>CP073652.1:4202500-4715000 GCA_018223645.1 Jasminum sambac | reverse complement strand
GAGGATTATTACTACACGGAAATGTTCAAACACCATTGATGGTGCAGTAATTACATCACAATCGATAGTATTTTCGTGGTCGATTCAACCTCCGTTTTGAAATTCGGGACCAAATCTAAAATCAGCACGGCGATGGGGAGTTCCAAAAATTTTCCAAATTTTTTTCGGCGACACCGTGGCCGCCGTGGCCACCAATCAAAGTTTTGGCACTATTTTTGGCCTCCTGGAACTCTCCATCGCCGTGCTAATTATAAATCTGATCCTGAATTTCAAAATGGAGGTTGAATCGATCCCGAAAATACACAATGTGCCATAATTACGACATCATCAATGGTGCTTGAACATTCCTATATGACTACATGTTGAAATCTATATATCTATATATTAATAAAATGAGCACGTTTTCCCGCTCAAACTATCAATTTTTAGAATTAAAAAATTAATTATAAAATTTCATTTCCTACCCAATCCCTATATATTCATTTTTTAAGATTAAATGGTATATTTTGAGATAAGCCCAAATCTTTTATCAAAGAAATCTCCCTATATATAAGATTAAATGTATATTTTGAGATAAGCCCAAATTTTTTATTAAAGAAATCTTACATCTGTGGTATTTCCTTCCATCTTTATCACTAACGATTAGCATGCGTCGATTAGTATAAGTTTTAAAGAACGGTAAAAACACTAGTAAGACAAATAAACTACTTTCAGATGTGGAATGCACGGTAATCCATATTCATCGCGGTCTGAGTTTAGGCTACACGTGATGAGAGTTTAGGCTAATACGTAGTTGGAGAAAACTGTACGGTCTGAGTCGTCTTCGATCACCATTTCCTTTTTTTTTTTTTGTTTCTCCCTTGAGATCTCCAAAATTTCTTGGACACGATAGAGTCCCAGTGCACAATAAGCTCTGGAAATGTCGATTTTACATACAACTGTAATAATTTTTTTCCTACTTCTCAATAACGTTGTGAACGAAAAATTGAATCCGATGGGAATGTGAGGCTTTCGTTCCAATTGAAAGTGAGACGCTGGAGAAAGGTAAAATATAGGTGAAAAATGTGTGGTGGAACTACGGACCAGCTTTAGCGGTGGCGGCGGTGGCCAATTTTTCCAGTGTAGAATTTTCAAAAAAAAAATAAAATAAAATAAAAAATAAAAACAAGATGGTAATTGTGAAAAAAAAAATGAAAAAGAAAAGGTTGGCAATTGTGGGTGTGCCAAATTAAAAGGATATTTGAGTCAATTTCTCCTTGTATATTTTTTGTAAAAATAGAATATGTGGTGTGCTAAATAATTTCAGTGGTGCAAATATAATTGTCCTATATAAAATGGTGGATAATTGAACATTTTTTATTTTCCTATTTTTCCCTTTTACATATTATTATAATTTCTAATTTATCTTTACTCATTATTCGATAAAAAACTATTTATTTTCCTCTGATTTATTTCTTTCTTTTTATCTGTCGCTCTCATGTTTTTATTTTGAAAAAATCGATATCATAGTTAAATGAAAAATATGCAATATCGGTGTTAAATAAAAGGTCTTATTTTGAAATTTAATACGAACTCACTTTCAAAATCTAATTATAAACATACAATTTTTTATTCACAAACACTTAAGACTACGAGTAAAAGTTAGTTTTTATATTTTGTATTTTCCATTAAAAAAAGCTTAGTCTATAATATTTAGTTAAATTAAGTCCAAATTATATTTATAATTTATCAATTTAGTCTGTAAAATTTATTTTAATCTTTTTATTTTTATATTAATATCTCTACCTTATTTGGTGTATATTTTCATCTTTAAATTTGATTGTGCAGTATTCTATGAGGCGAGATAAATCAACAAATTAGCTTAAATGGTATATTTTGGGACTCGCTACACATTTTGGTGGTACATGTGGTTAGTTGGAGAAAAGTGAGGTAGGAGGAAAAGTGAGGTAAACAAAATTTCAAATTTTGGATGTTTTCTTTAATGTTAACTTAAGGATGTAATACAATTACTTTCTAGAATAAAGAGTAAATATGATGAATCCAATATTGTATTTTTCTTTGTGTATTCATTTGTAACCTAAGCTATTGTAATTAATTTTTATTTTTGAAAAAATTTAATATAATATCATGTGTGAAACACGTGTTGAAATACCATATGCAATGCACGTGTTTCTAACTAGTTTGGAAAATGGCGAAAAAATTTGGAGGGGTTTGATTTTTGGACAATCTGCTTAACAATTATATATCATTGGAAAAATCATGTATACTTGGAAAGAATCACGAGAGATGTAGCATTCTCTAGCCATCTATTCAGTCCGATGGTAGATTTTCTCTATTAAAATGAAACTAACTAAATTAATCCTGCCTTTGTGCTTGTCTAAGGGGCTGTATTTAATTTAAATTTAAAATATTAACATTCCAACGGTCAGACTTTATGGAATCGTCGATAAATGACAATAAATAAATCGTTGATTGATATAACGTATGTACGTCTATGTATCACGCCTCTTGCAATTAAACTGTTTGGATATGACGACTTTAGCCAATCATGTCTACCCAAATATGAAATGGGACAGAAAAGATGTATTAATTATTATATAAATATATTTTATTTGGTATTAATTCTTTATTTTATTGTATTGTATTAATCAATATTTTAGGCTACTATATGATGAAAAATAACTGGGCCTCGTGATTCATGCGCTGTGCGGGCTCCAATCAACCTTGACCTTACTTGCACAAAAGCGACGTGTTGCATGTATCAGAATTATTATAATATATAATTTTGTTATAAAAGTATAGAAACAATAGAGAGAATTTAGAGAGAATGAATTACAGGAATTACCGGAATGAATTCGTTAATAAGCGAAACCCTATTTATAGGAAAAGCTTGAATAAGATAATCGTAATTACGTAATTTAAATCGAGGTAATAATACTATTCACATATAATAATTACATCTTTTACCAAATTATTCCTCCACCAAATTATTCCTCCACTAAATTATTCCTCATAATTCATAACCACCAAATTATTACCGATTATTCATAACACTTCAATTATTATTCATAACACTCCCTGAATATTTATTAATACTGAAATGCCTTCCTGACTCGTTTGGAGAAAAACCCAGGTGGGAAAAAACTTCCAAACCGATTGCAGTGATAGGCAGGTGGTTATATATCGCTTCATCAAAACATTGCTCCCCACGATGTATCATACAGATATGAGTATTCACGCGTCTTTGCTCGCTAAAACGCTGTCAAGAAAAACCCTGTGGAAAAAAACTCGATCGAAGGAAAAAGAGCATTCTTTCTCCGTTCGATTTCATATATTGAGAGCGATATCTTTACTTACGGTAAATGATTTCAATATCATCATCGTTTGGATCTAAAGCATTAGCTCCATTATAACTTGATCCAATAGATACATTTGTATCAATTCTCCTATCGTTCTCAATATACCAGTGAATATGCCGTTAAAACCTTATTAGGAAAAACCGGTGGGAAAAAGTCTAATGAAGGAAAAAGTACATTATTCATGTGAATACGCCTTTAAAGTTGCCTCATTAAAAACCTTGCTAGGAAAACCCAATGGGATAAAACCTCAGTCGAGGAAAAAAGAGTGCAAGAACGCGTATTTTATCAAGTATCTTTGCAAAGCATTTCAAAATCTTTCATACATTTGTATGAGTATCATATACATTGATTTTATACTCTTCGTTCATTTAGAGTGCATCAATTTTCTTACACAACTACAAAACATTCACCATGAACACATGTCTCCAAATACACAATTTAAAGCATATAAATTCATTGTAAAACATGTAAACATATAAGTAAACCTTCATAACTAACTAACATTAAAATATATCATTTAACATTTAATACTCACTTAATAGGTTATTTCATTCCCGGGGGCTTAGTTCACCCTTTAGGGTACTCATAAACACAGGTTTAGCTCATCCGATCCTTTAATTTCCTTTTCTGCACTACACACACGATCGGTAATTTAACTTTCATGAGCATGCAACATATAATGACCACCATGCTTATCTTTAAACTTGAGCATTAGTCATCATCATCTCATCATCTCATAAGTTAAGGATTTCACATTCACCATTTATCATCTTCAATATATCTCAATATTTTCATTATCATTGATCATATGTAGCGCTACATTTTCATATCGTGTCGACACTTTTCAATTTCATTTCTTTCCCCATATCGACATAACTTATCGAGATATCTCATTATCAATCCTCTTGTAGGATTACACAATATAGTTATGTCTATATACTCTTCAAGAGCATATGCCTCCGTTATTAAGACCATCTTTTATAATTTGCTTTGATATATATGTTTGGGGAAATCTCATAATATCAACGCTTACAGCGTCTTCAACTTATCAAAGCATCTTAGCGATATATGTGATTGTTCATAGCATCTTTTATGCATCTTTGAACTTCAAGTTCATATTTTAATTGTGAGGATATAACATGATGCATTTCACATATCATTTTCAACCTTTAATACTCCCCCTCATCTTTGAGAAAATTTAGAACACCAAAACTCATACAGTTGGTATGATTTTAATCATATATGTTCTCATCATTCGACCTTAATATGGGAATTTAGACCGTTTGCATTCTATTCTCGATATCGGCAATTTATTTGAGGACTTTAAACAATTTGCCATATAATATCCCACTTGTATGCATACTCAAATCCTTGAGGATTTATTCAAGTATTGGGATATACATTTCTACTAGATTTATCATTAAATCTGAAAATCATGCTCATCTGGTGAGCAAATATTTAAATAAATTTCAAATTACGAATCATATACACATGTGACTATCTAGTGGATCCATATCATAATATCTAGTAGTCCACATGGAGGATGAGTGGGCCCATACTTCTCATCCTTTATTCCGGATATATTTGGGATTTATTCCCAATATTGGCTAGTAATGATTTCATCATTTATCGAGAACAATCATTGAAGAATTCTTTTAATTCTTCACTTGAAATATTGATTTCAATAATTATTTAAGCGGGATGGTCAGTCAGGTTTTGCAAGCGAGTATTATTGAACTTCTAGTTCATAAATTCTTATATCGATTTCACTAGTATCGTATAGTGCTCAACATGATTTATCATAGAAATAATTCACCGACATATTCCATCATCTTTTGGTGACATTATTGTCTACTACTATTCAAACAGAGTTCTGACTCATACGCATCACATCCGGCTATTATTTAATTCCGAAATCGTAGCTCTTACGCTTCATATTATTTATTTAAAATCGGAGTCTTATTTCATACGCGTCGTATTATTCTATAAATAAATCATCAAAATTATTGCAAAATTCATCCTAACAAGGGTTTATACATTATAATGGATCATATGCTCTCAAATCTTGAAAATACTATCCATCACTCTAGATTAAAATCTTAAAAGGATTTATCGATGTAGGTGGAAAGATTAAGGATGCTAATGAATAAGGGTATCCACAAGATATCCGATGCTTGATTGAAGCAAAGGTTCGATTATCTGGTGAGGTTTCAATTCCTTCTAAATACATGCCTGGTATGGGTAAAAGTAGTTTTTCAAAGAAACGGAGAGCAAAAAGATTAGGAGGATGCTACAAGTGTGCTCGATGGACATGTGACACTCGATGTAAATCTGTGGGGTACTTGTCTAGAAACCGAGAAGATAAAATAACATTCATTAAGGATGGATTGAGTAAGGAGCCTTTGGATGATATTCAACAGGCTCTTGAGACACATCCTAGTGGACACGTACAAGGTGAGCTAATGGCCTTATGGGCCAAATTCAAAGATCAACAAACGCGTTCTGACCTTGAAAAACTTACTTTAGAAGATCCTGTTTGTAAATTTAGTAGAAAATTTTAGTATAATAATTTTCTCATATTAATATAAGGAAGCTCGGTGTAATAACGAAGATCAATGTTTTTCTTATAATTGTAAATATTGTTTTTCGATTTTAAGATATATATATATATGTATATATATATTATTTTTCAATCACCAGATATATGTCATTTTCACTTAAAAAATTTTCTGCATTTTTTCTCTTTCATATTTGTCAAAAAGTAAATAGTGCACTCAATTATTGGTTTGAAAATTTTTCTTTAAATAGAGGGTTTCATATATCTCTCATGTTCATACATTAAAGTATAGTGTAAAAAGAGAGATAGGAGTAGAGATGGATATGGAGATTTTAGAATCATCTCATACAAGTCGACCTTTACCTCGCCATATTAAGCCGTATGTATTCTTGGTGGATCTAGCTGGTAGGCCATATCCAATATGTGGATATGGCAAACCAACTAAATAAGAGTTAGGGAGACAAGAAATCAATATACTATACGGAGGAACCAACAACAAACTTTTAGCTAGACTTATAATGGCCGTGACAATCATGGGGAATAAGAGTTTCGGCGTAATACCTTTCCATCTAGTTGGATCTAATACTCGAATTGGAGCTAGTTCTACCATGGGTCGGCGGGGTTGGGGCTACAAGCGCAATCCATCCACAAGCGCATGATGTATATGATGAATAATAGTGATGCTTTCATTGTCCTTCGGCGCTACAACACACCTTTGGAGGAAATATTCAATATAGCCTCGTTGGCACGATGGAACTTTCATGTCAAACCAATAGGTTTGTTGAATATTAATAATTTCTTTGATGGCTTACTAGCGTTTCTAGATCGGAGTGTAAATAATAAGTTTATCTCTCATTCACGAGAAAAATACTTATTTACGCTGAAATCTTTGTTGATGAACTACTCATCAAATTTCATGCATATGTTCAAGAATCTGGAAGCCCAGGTCAGTCGATCACGGACCACTTGGTGTCAAGCGAAAAAGAAATTCGGATCCTTTAAATATTTCATTATGAATCCTAATGTTGATGGTGGCGGAGTTACGAGTATTTATACTCTCGAGACGCATCCCTCATTTATGGATTGATATGTATATTCTTTTGCATTTCTATATTTTTCGAGTGTTTAATGCCATCTTTTGATATTCTCAATATGTTCCACTTCGATTGTTTTGTACTTCTTACGGAGTAATAATAATATCATATTGGCTTTATTCAAATCTGTAAATCTAGTGATTATGCTTCTTCAAGAGCATTTTATTCTCATATTAATACAATCTCATATCATCGATGAGATTACTTCATATAATTTCTCCATGCGATATATTATCTTTGATTTATCAACATGGGATCTATTGACATTTACTTTCGTCTATTTATCCAATGGTAACTTCAAGTACCACTTGCTCAATTTTCTCCATTCATATTAGGTATATATGAAGAAGTAATTTTATTCTCATCGTCCTACTTCTTCGAGAGTATGATTAGAATATTTGATCAACTACTTCTTACGGGTAGGATTCGTTATAACCAATCGTGTAGTATAACCCACCACATTGAAAATATGCACACCAATCGTGTGGTATTACCCACCACATTGGAAATATACTCAAACTATAAAGTGCATAAATTTAAATTGCAGAAATTAAATTTCCTCCAATAGGTGGTCGAATCTACCTTATGGGAATTATTGCAATAAATATAAATTTACGGAATTTAAATAGCAAGAATTAAATTGAATAATGTTTAACTACTTCTTCAGGAGTAGGATCTGCTCAGTAGAAGGTATTACCCATCACTTAGCATATAAAGTGCAAAAATATATAAAACCTTCCGTTTAGTGACGGTTGAACCCATCATCAAGTAGGAGGTATGGCAGTAATTAAATTGCAGTAAATAAAGTGCGAGAATTAAATATTGAACTGCTTCTACGGGAGCAGATTTATTCTTCTAAAACAAATACTCATTACTTCTACAAGAGCACACTTATCCTACAGAATAAGTACATTATGTAATTGTAATTGAACTCTTCGGGAGTTACATTAATATTCGATCTTTTAAACTCAAATGGACTTCAAGCCATTTTATATAATCAATGGATTTAGAATTTCTTCATGAATATTCTATCCATTTTTCACTTTCGTCAAAATTAGGTCGGGTTTTACCCTAAGGGTAAAATTGTCCATTCAATCATAAGGTAAAATTGTCAAAAATATTTTATCAATGTTTCACGATTGGAAAATTATCTCCTTTCTACTTCAATTTATCAATATCAAAATATTCAATGACTATTTTGTAACTTTTTCAAAAGTTGGTGTCTTGATTTGTAAATTTTGAAAGTTTGATAATAACATATTTCAAAAGCGAGTTATTACCCTATCAATGTTGGTGTCAAATCGAAGCTCTCGTTAAATGAGTATAATGGAGTCGAAAATTTGATTTTGATCATGTATACTCCTTATATCTCGATAAAGCGAATGTTATAGTTTAATATATTATTATATTATAAAAATCATATGATTTACCTTTTTCCCTTTCTCTAATTATTCCATGGATGAGATTTACTTGCAATCCATTTACGTGATCGGAAAATTCTTTGGACTCCATTCTTCCAATTTTGGGATTCCAGACATCTCAAGCGGGTTGTGTAGAATGAGGAATTGTGGGAGAAGAATATGAGCAAAGGGAATTTTCAATGATGTATTTGCAAGAGAGAGTTATTTAGGATTGATGAGGATGAATTAATTCATTGGTAATAATCAGGTTTACGATCTGAGAAGATCATCTATAAGATGCAACCGTAGAAGCATACTTCTTTCATATTACTCAAAGGGTTAGAGACTCGTCTTGATAACGTGTTATAAAAGTATAAACAATAGAGAATTTAGAGAAATGAATTCTAAAGAAATTCTCAGGGGAATGAATTTCATTAATAATCGCCCTATTTATAGTGAAAACTTGAATAAGCTGTCGTAATTACATAATTTCATCAAGGGTATAATAGTCATTCACATATAATAATTACATCTTTTACCAAATTATTCCTCCACCAAATTATTCCTCCACCAAATTATTCCTCATAATTCATAACCACCAAATTATTCTCAATTATTCATAACACTTCAATTATTATTCATAACAAATTTATTTAAGTTGTAGAGACTTACATGATTTTTTCATTGAAGAAATGAGATCTACATGTGTGGCCTATTATTTTTGTTGAGATATTATCAAAAATAAATCTAAAAGAAAAAGAAAAAAAATTGATGAAGATATGAAAAGAAATTCTTGCTTAAGGAACTTGCCAAATTAAACATCTGACTTGGCAACCAAAATTTTCCCCATCTGTGTTTTTTTTTTTTTTTATAAATAGATGTCTTGTTTTCTCTTCTAAGTACAATTCAAGTCCGAGTTGATAGAAAAATTAAAGCTTAGCACTTTAGTATTTCTTGTAATCCTTATGAGGATGACAAAGAGTAAAAATTCGTGTGTGTGATAAAGCTTGGATGTTTTTCTTGTGATAAGGGATTGGGTCGAGTAAAAATTCTATATGGTTGTAATGATAGATTTGTCATAAAGTGAAAGTTTAGACAATCTCATAAATTTCTCTTTTCTTGTTTTCAATTTTTTTTTATTCAATTTATTTTCTCCGATAAAATCCTTTGGGTGAATTAAAGGGAATTTGCCTAAATTTCCAACAATTTCATTAGTCTTGTCCCTGTAGAACAATAAGAGTGATATTATGTTATGTCGCTATTATTATTTTGCAGGCACAATGCGCTGTTAGAACAACAAGCTGCCCCTGTAGATCCCGGTATTGTTTTGCATGCACAACGAACTGTTAGAGCAACAAGCCGCTCCTATAGATCTTGTTTGTTTTAGTGAATAATTGGTGCACTAGTGATTTCTTATTTATGATTATTCAGTCAAAATGAAGAAATAAAAAATCATAAATAATTTGTCAAAAAATTCCAATATGTCAGAACTTTATCGTATGAAACTTTTTCACAAGTCATAGAGAATTTCAATAGTCAAAAACAAAAAATTGTTAGAAAATAAACCACACGTTAATATATTTATTATGAAATTCTGCAATGAACGGGAACAAGAAATACTAAAATACTAGGTTTCTATATATTTTCTCTTACAAAATTCTCGCACCATGTTTAGCCACGTTGCCCACGTATAAGATCCGTTACATATAAAAAATTGAAATGACTTTAAAGAGACTAAAATACCTTTACTTAAAACACCTTTACTTACAACTAACAATATACACCATGTAAATTATGTTTTGTAACACTTCATATATAATTTTATTTATTTATTTTTAATTACTTTAAAATTATAATTAGAGTTAAATTTTATAAATAATTATTAATTTTTAGTATTTTGTTATATTTTTATTAAATTAACTATATATTATGAGTGAAAATTTTAACGAAATTAAAAACATGGTTTTTTATTAAAAATTTTTCAATATTTTTCATATTTTTTTCACAAATATTTTTCTTATTTTCTCTTTCTATAGTTTTCTTATTCAAAATAAATCTAAAAAGAAATTAATTTAAGAAATAAAAGCAAAATATCATATACTATTGTATTTGATTCTTTCTATTAATTAAATAGAATTTATTCACACGACAACAAATCCATATTTTGCACCTTCCAAGAAAAAAAATAATTTGGAGAAAGATATCAAATCAATTTTTTTATATATTTGTCAATATTTACTAAGTTACTAAAATTATTTCTTTATTATATATTGAAAGATTTTTTTTCCTAAAAGGCATAATTGCAAGTTCTGGTTAAATTAAAAATAAATGTAATCTACAAATAATATCATCTTCTCAGTAAAAAAAGTATTTAATAAACATAATATGTTTTGGGTAACAAAATCTATTCTAAAAATAATGCTAAAAATTAATATGTATGTAAAGTGTAACATAATATAATATATAGGGTGTGATTTGTTGGTCTTGATTAATGATATTTCAGTCTCTTCAATATATATAGTAGTAATTTTATAATTATTCTTAATTTTTAAAACAAAAGTGGTTTAATTTCTTGTTCTCATTAAATAAATTTCAATATGTAAAACGTAAAATTAAAAAGCAAGTATATAGATTGTAAAAACACCATAAATATAGGAAGTATTTTGTAAATTTCCCTATTTGCCTTAATATTGCTCTAATTTGAAATTTTTTTCCATAATTTGTTAACTTAATTGTTAATTGAATTGTTAACTACTTGTTAAGTGATAAACTTGAACAGTTATTTAGATTGTTAATAAATATTTTTTTGAACTAGTTTAGATGTCTAAGTAAACTTGAAAATAGTTTTTTTTTTTTTTTAGTAGCTCATGAAAAATGCCTTTTTTTTTTTTTGCCTTCCCCAAGAAATAAACTATACGCCCAATTCCATGCATGCCCAATTGGGTTCCATCCATTAATAACAAGTTGGACCAAAGCTGGGCCTGATGGTTATGGTAAACCAGCCGGTCCCTTGTTGGAGCCCCAACAATAATATACATTGCAATGCATTAATAGAATAATCTTTTTCCACAAAAATAACATTGTCAGAAAACAAGATTCACCATGCCTATCAATCAATTCTCTTGTTCTAGTGAGAATGAGTATCTTGCCCATCACTCAACATAGCGAATGTACCTTAATCGCCAGCAAACCTCTTCATTATATCTACGTCTCAACTATATATCTTATAAACTTATCATATAAGACAGTGGATAAGATATTCTTACATACTATATATAAGAGATCGCTTTTGCACCCCACTGAAGTTGATGAGCCAGTGATTTGCTGAGAATTTTCAATCAAGGAATATGTTCCTAGCTAGAAACTTTCAACAAAACTTGTTATGGAACTATTGATGGGCAATTGTAAACCCATCTACAAATCTTTTTATTTTACATATAATTAAGGCTAAATATAAGTTAAATTACGCATTCATAGCTACTATTCATTATTATCCACATGTATGTATACTAAAAGCATGCATGCATGTCGTGGATTGAACTCGTGTTGCAGGCAAGTAGGTCATGAGCATTTATAAGTAGAAATTTGAAATCACAAATGAGAAAGAAATTAATTATGGAGTGTAAGTATTTCTCGTGCATGCATGCATAAGTCAATTATAATTTCTTTGTTTCATCAAAGACAAACTCCTAAGATTCCTTCTTTCCTTGTTCTTCATCACACACACTGTTCCATAAACCCTAAAACAAGAAAAAAAAAATTTCACTTTCGTCAGAGATATTAAAAGAGACTGAGCACTGAGTTAAATATGGAGAAAACTACACTTGAAACAAAGAGGCATCACTTGTTATGAACCCCCCTGAACCCTGATCAACATGTACACGCACCTTCTTGAATGCATTTTCATGACCAAAAAATTTCAAATTAATAATTAGCTGGATTATAGATATGATATCGAAACCTTTGTATAGATGTACGTACGTCGATGTACGTCGATAGTTCAAGGATTACATGGGCACAACCATAAAGACACAAACATATATATGTAGTACGTGAGCTATATACTTAGGGCCGACTCTGAGATGTTGGGGTCTTGACACATTTTGTGACGTCTTGACCGCTTCATCCATTCAAAATAGTTTACAATTAATTAGTAATGTATGCAAGTTGTTTTAATTGGGTAGCAGCTGAGGATTACGTCAACCCCGTGGTCACCTTAACTAAGCTTAAGACATATATTCCGCTTAGAGCTGAGATGTCGATCGAGTGTCATGATACATTTCTTATCCTTTTAACTATTTTATCCAACATCAAAATAGACTACATAATTGAAATAATACACTTATTTTTTAGATTTTTCTAATTAGATGGAACAGCGAAAAAGACAAGAAACGGGACAAACAATCTGAAGTCTCTATTTCCGGCTATAAATTTCGAGTTGTATCAAGAAACACATCTCATATCACCATTTTCTCTTCAGCTCGCAAAGAAAAGAATTTTCATTTTCCCTTTGACCAAACATGTCATTCAATCATCTCCGTGAACACCAAGAACAAATTTGCTATGTGAAATGTGGTTATTGCACCACCATTTTACTGGTAAAGATATATACTTCATATATATCACTTTGTTTATCTGAATGTAAATAAGTAATTATATTCAAGTTCTGAATTTAGCTTATAATTACTCAAATTCAGGTGAACGTTCCATTCAATAGCTTGCCAATGGAGATGACTGTCAAATGTGAACACTGCACTACAATTTTACTGGTAAACCATATTTCTCCTCATTTAATTAGCACTAACTGAATATAACTAAACAGTATAATAAACACGATTTTGAATCGTCTCTCTTCCCTTTAATTTTTTATTTTTATTCTGATTTTTTTTTCTTGTTTAGGTGCAACAATCAAAAGAAGAAAATCTTTCTGATCAAGAAACGGAGAAAGCAAACAAAATTCATAGTTCGTCGCTGGGTTTATCGTCCGTGCAAGAAGGAGGAGAATATAACATTTCGATCCCGATTAATCAAGTTATTAATAGACGTTAGTAAATTTACTAAGTAATCTTGTTTAATTAAAAAGTAATAATTTTTCTATTTAATTTATTTCAATTTAATTTTCTGATTTCCTTTATACATAATTTTTAATTACAGCCCCGGAGAAGAGACAGCGAACTCCATCAGCTTACAATTGTTTCATCAAGTGAAATCCAATTTTTTTTCATTATTATATTTTTATTTTTCTCCTTCCATATATATAATTTTCATTAAAATTGTGTAATGAAAATTTGAAATCAGAGAAGAAATTAGAAGACTGAAGGCTGAATATCCGAGTATGACTCACAAGCAAGCGTTTAGCACTGCTGCTAAAAATGTAAGTTTTAGGGTTTAAGAAATCTAAGTATTAATATTTTTATAAATGGCACAAAATCCAAATATTTCTATATATATCTTGAAGGGAATTTAATTATAGAAATCTTTGCATTTTAAAACAATATTTCAGTGGGCACATTTCCCACACACCTTGTACAATGGAGGGGATGGCTGTGGAGGAGTAGGAAGAAAGATGGCTAGATGCTCAGATCCTAATTAAGAGGTAATTCTTGACTAATTTATAGCATTACCGCAATTAAAGATCCACAATACTAATTGAATCAGTGATAATATGATACTTTCTTATTGGTTGATACTGTGGTATCTATGTGTTAGTATCATATGAATGGAATATATGATACTAAAAAATGCTGACGTATTACACCACTGCATGCACACTAATTCAACACTATCTAAAATACTAGTTTCATTCGATTTGTTACCCAATTTCGTTCTACACTAGTTAAATTACGTAGATGGTCGTTTTTTTTTAACTTTTTCCGATTTAAAAATTAGTCTCTAATACTCAATTAATTAATTCATATATTTACATTAATTATACATCTTGATTCTCATCATAATTCAACTTAAATTAAAAAATAATAATTTGTAATTAACAAAATAAAAATTACAGTGGACATAAATACAGAATTCTATGGAGAAAAGTACTAACATTATTATTATTATTATTATTATTATTATTATTATTATTATTATTATTTTTTTAAATGTAGACAAATAATTGGAGGATAGTACTGAGAGGTTATTTTCATACTATTGATGTCACATTGAATTCCACAGTTCAACACTTACTAAATTTCAACTACCAGGTGTCAAAATTGTTGTCATGCTACCAAAAATAGAAGGTCAAGGTTGGATAGAACCTAATCAACTTCTAGCTATATTTTGGAGGACATATGCTATTCAAAATTAAAAAATAAAAAATGGAGGATATAAATTTTCTATTTAACTTTTGCTTATGCAATTATGACTTGATTATATGATTATATATTCTTTCTCTGTTCTATAAACTTAATTAATTTCAGGTGCGTGAAGAAGGGAATAGTTATCTTGGTGCAAAAACACCCCTTTATTGAGGAGAGATGGAAATATTTCTTCTTTTGCCATTATATTAATTAGGGTTTAAAAATTTCGGTCATTTTCATTATCAAGTCCTTAGTGTTAATTTATGTGAATTTCGACCGGACGAAGTGTTCACATAACTTTTTCTATTGAATGGCCTAGTCGCAAATGCATTCTCCTGTACTCAAGTTGATAAGTATCGTCACGATTAAAGAAGAAAAAAATTCGAAATCAATTATTGCCAAGTCTTCATAAAACATACAATCCATTTTATTTCTGACGTAAACATCTTATACTTGGCGCATACAAATTATCATTGCAATTAAAAAAAAAAACACACACACACACACACAACTAATACATCTCGAGGATTTATTAACTATCCTAATTAGATAAGTGCTGATATATGATACTTTGATGTTAATTGGTATTACAGTGTTCATATGTAGATATATATATATATATATAGCCACATATATATAACCGCTTATCCATTAGCGCTACCGCTGGAGTACTCTTATCATGCAAGGGTACTCAAGCAGTAGCAAATATGGAAGAACCCTACTAGTAATTATATTGCTAACAAGCTAATTAATAGGGAAATTTCTTATTCATCTCATTGATGATTTAACTATTTCTTCTTCCAAACCTTGATGCCCTAAATCTACCTGCAAATTGAAATTAAGAACTCCATAAAAAACTATAATTAATCAACCAAGAAACGTACTATATATTATACATTTATACTGCTTAATTATATTGTAGATGCTTACTTGTGAAATATGGTCTGGGAGTTATAGAATGAAAATAGACTTCAAAGAAATCCTTATTCTCCTTTTGTAGCTCTCTCCAAACTGCATGAATGATGATTAATCCATTATTACATCAAATTCCACAGGAAAAATCTACCGTAAATTAGTAGTAGAGAAGTGATCATACTTGCAAGGGTTACGACGGGCCTAATTTTTGCATGCTCTTGTAATGCCTTGACGCATTGGTCTCGATCCATATGAAGCAACAAGCACCTCTCTATGAGATTTTGAACCTGTGTAATTTACAAATTAATGCATGCACCAATTCATCTACTCGTGATCAAGATTTCAAACATTACAGATGGCTTTACAGAATCTGCAAAATGACCATATTATAACCCTTGATTTGAGCATTTTGTATGCATTTGTAACTAGGTTATTTGGTCATATCGTAATTCCGTAAATTCAACTATAATAATGTTTGACGTAGAAACCGTGTTTCTTCGTAAAGCAAACTTATACCATTCTAATGTAAGTACGAGGGTGGCAATGCAAACATGGAAAGGGGTGCTGTTGATACATCTCTCTTTTCTTGGACATGGCCAAAACAAGCAAGATTAATTTTTCAAATTGAAAGGAAGTATTCAAGAAGAGAAGTACTCAAGAATCTGAATGCAAACAAATAATGAAAAGTGCAAGATATTTAGGGCCAACAAATTTGGAAACTATATGTACATCTTGGTGGGGGTGGGGTGGGGTGGGGTTGTTATCCAGAGATATCTAAGCGAAGGGCCAAAAAAGCACAAGAAATCCAAACAAGAGATTGACCTCATCTGAATCGATCGACCTCGGACCCGACATCCTAAACTATCTTATCTCTTATGAGATGAGTCATCTCATAAAAGATAAGAGAATTTAGGATGTTGGGTCCGAGGTCTATTCTTCTGAGGATCAGTTTTCATCTTCGTGGCCAAGGTCAAGCCTATCATCCCTTGAGCCAATTATTAATTTCAATCTAATTCTCCACGTACTTGGTCCCATTTTATTCATCCTTTAACCCAATGAGATAGTTAAGCATTTTCCATTTTTCCTATTGGAATGAGTGGGCCCCGTGCCTAACCAACCTTATGGTTACATTTGAGTTCGACAAAATGTTGTGCGTCCAAGTGTGACAGATATCATTCATGTTAGGGGTACGAAAGATTTGTAAAGAAACCTTGATAGATTGTATTGTAAGGGGTTTTTATACTAATGCCAATATTTAAGTTTAAATTTTCAAAAATCAGATAAATCAAAATTAATTACACAAAAGGCACAAACATTAATGAAAAATTAGTAAAATCCGGTAATTTTGGATCGGATCGGTTGTAAGCATATATTTTGCAAAGACAAAAAGTTAACTATGTTGTGGCTGAGAGTAGTTGGTAAGTCACATGACTTAGATGCTTGCCCGGGTTCAAATCCTCACGTGTGCATTTTAAAGGTTTTAATTTATTCCTTTCCTATTTTCATTCATTTCTTTTTTTCATTTTCTCATAATTCTTTTATATTTTGTTATTTACATTTACCTTTTATAGAATTCTTATCTGCCTTTCACACAAAATATGTAGTACATTACACATGTCTTACATTAATGAACAAAATATTAATTACACAGAATATGTAATTCATTAGTTTGTATTCCCTTACACATTACAAATGAATTACACACAATGTGTAATTATTCATATCACAATATTTTTTCTTGTTTCAAACATAGTGCAGAAGTTTAACATTTACGGTGCGTTTGGTTGAAGGAAAAAAGTGAAAGTGGAAAAAACTTTCTATGGAAAATGTTTTCCCAAAAAATGTTTTCCCACCTCTACCCATGAGAAAATATTTTATTTTATTTTTTTTTTAAGGAAAAGCTAGCTCCATTTTTTTTTTGCCTTACATGGAAAATATTTTCCATTTCCTTGTTGCAATCAAATACCACAAAAGAAAATTTTGGATGGAAAATATTTTCCAACTTCATTTTTCAACTCCCAATCAAACACACTCTTAGTTTTTTTTTTGTTTTTTTAGCATTTGCTTTGTTGAAATTTTTATCTTTGATTCATACAAATTGTATAGTGAGTTACATGTGCTTTACACATAAAGTGTAATGTCCCAATGAATAAAACATTAATTACACAAAATATTTGGTGCATTACACATGCCTTGTAGATAAGCTATAATGCACTAACGAATTATATTAGTCACACAGAGTGTATAATTCATTACACATAATTCTATTACACATTAATTACACAAAATATGTAATTATTCATGTCACATCATTTTTTCCGTCTTCAAACATAATATATAATTTTAGCATTTATTTTTTTAACATTTACTTTTTAAAGTTATTATATCTCTTTCACATAATATATTTAGTGCATGGCATATGCTTTACACATAAAGTGTAATGTACTAATAAATTAAAGATTAGTTACGCAGATGTATAATTCATTAGTATGTATTATATTACACATCAAAAATAGAAAAAGAAAAAACAAAGAGAGAGAAGAGAAGGACACACGCATCTCATATCTCTTGGGCATTTTATCAAATACTTGTGCTCTCTCTTCCTCTCTCCCTCACACACAACAAACATGTAAAACTATTCTCCCCATGACCATCATCAAGCATTGATTTTCACAAATTTTCTTCTAAAATCAATTAACTGTAGGTAAACTATCCAATGAATCAACATTTATACCTTTAGCTTTTTCAATATAGGCTACAAGTTGGGGACTAATTGCTACATTTTAAGCTATCCAATTAAAGGATTACAATGGGAAAATTAAATAAGAAAAAACAAAGAGAAGAGAAGGCCACAGACATCTCATCTCTCTTAGGCATTTTATCAAACACTTGTGCTCCATCTTCCTCTCTCCCTCACATATAGCAAACATGTAAAACTATTCTCCCCATGACCATCATCAATCATTAATTTTCACAAATTCCCTTCTAAAATCAATTACTTGTAGGTAAACCAACCAATGAATCAACAACACTTTAGATTTCTGAATATAGGCTACAAGTGAGGGACTAAATATACATAAAGTTTCTATTTTTATTGTACAAATCTTCCATTCATAATATAGAAGCTATGCAAAAGATTGACTTCCTAAACATTAAACAACACTCTCTTTCAAATCCAACTGCTCATTTCCCACCATTTTCCACTCATTTTAATTAATCTCAATCACTGAACCTGCCATTGCCTAGAATCTAAGAAAATTCTTCTTCTGTTGTGCATAGCAGAAATGAGTTGTTGTTAAAGTTCCAAATCCGAGACAGAAATTGAGACCCACGGCCCATAATTTGAATCACACGGCGGTGGAACAAGGGTGCCACCATTGCCAGTGGAAGAAGAATCTGTCAAAAGAAGTGTTCTTAGAAAGGGGTTGAAGTGTTCTCTGAATCATACCTATTGTGAAGAGAGAAACAGCGAGAGAGAGGGAAAGAGGCCGAAAGTGGATGGTGGGTTCACGGTCCCCTCTTGTAAAAGATGCAACAAGAGAAATTAAAGGAGTCGAACCGGGAAGACCTGATTCTTGCAATTAATTCATTTTTACCGGATTTATGAATTTCAAAAGCCAAAAACCAGAATTATTCTAATTTCCTCGTATTGTAACGATCCAGCCCATGTCATGGCCTACCCGAATTCGGCTTCTTCTATGTCCCTCGGGATTCCATTTAAGTCTGTCACACAGGGAGAGCTCAAGAGTTTGAATCTTGAATATGCGTCAGAAATCCCTTTAGAATGCAAACTCCAAGAGATAGTATGTAAATTAACGATTTCGACCGAATCGCGCATGATTCTCGCCGGGACATAGAACCGGCCAAATTCGTGTGAGCCGGATCATTGCATATACACTATTCTTTCTTACATAATTGACAATATCAATTACAAAATTGTCACATTCTTTTCTGTAAATCCGTCAAGACTTCCAACAAGACCAAAATTGCTAATTTATTAAATGATGGGAAAAAAAGAGAGACATATGGTTGAAGAGATATTGAGCAAAAGTTATTGGATTATTTTGTGCTTGTTGAAAATGTCTAAATGGAATTGCAATTTCATTAGTTTGCAATTTCTTTGTTTGGTGTATTCTTTAAAGAAAAAAAAAACCTTTTTCTTTAACTTTGTTATTATTATTTTTTTGAATGTTCTTTAACTTTATTTATAACCACATTTATGAGATTTATAAGATATTTTACTCTTAAAGAAATTCTCTTTAAAAAATTGTTAAAATAACTGCAAAATAAGCACTCAGAAAGGCAATTATTTCAACCAAGCAGGCCTTAGCTCAAAACCTCCACGTAGCCGATCCGCAGATGTTACAAAAGCCCTTCAGAAAGCCCAATAAGTTGGACCCATTGCAATCCCAGACCCAAGCCCATTTCCAGAGAACACAGCACATAGGCCGGAAACACTGATAATTAAGCGATCGTGAATAATTGACTCTCTATCTATCTAACTGTAAATGCCAAGAAGTTTTCTGTGTACACATAAATATACAGAAGCAGAAAGGTTAATTAACCTAAGCACATGTCTGCAAAGGACATTTGTCAATTGTCATTGTCATTGTCATACAACAATGTTCATGTGCGGCATAGTTTGCATTATTTGCAACAGAGAGAAAATTATAATATCTGCTTTGGTAAGGCAAAAGAAATCCGTGAATCCCATATGGATTCTTCTATTAGTCAAACACCCCAAGTATACTCATACTAAAGGACAAATTAAATGACAAGAAATTTGTTGCCCCCAAAATCATGAATGAAGATAATATACAATCATTTTCAGGAACCACCGAGCCATTCCAAACCACATTCGATACCTGTTTCAAAATTTAGGGCCGCAAAATATGGCCAAAAACTTTCATTGGTGGCCATGGGTGCCACGGTATTATCGGAAAATCTTCCGAATTGCTAGAGCTATCCATCGCCGTGTTGGACTTAGATCTGGTCTCGAATTTCAAAACAGATGTCGAATGTGATTTGAAATGAACCGAGTGTTTCATAGGTTCCGTAAGTACGAAACGCTTAGCGGTTTTAAAAACTTTCTGAGATACTATATATTTATAAATAAATATATCTCCATATGTGTGGGCGTGGGGTGGGGTGGGGCGGGGCTAATTTGTGAAGCATACACTAAAGATTAAATGTTAAAATTATTAATATATTGGTCGATAATTGATATGTGACACTATTCCCCTTGATAGTGCAAGACGGGGGATACGTGTTAATTATTGGCCATATATTGCCAATTTAAATTGCCAATATATTGATATTTGATCATTACTGATGAAACATAAGTGTTCATTGGATGGAACTAAGTTTCATTTTCCTTTTTTTCCTTTCTTTTTAAGAAACATAGTTTGGACGTAAAAGGGAAAATTTAACATGAATAATCGTAGAAACAACAAATTTTTCATTTCATATAAAAAAAATTCTAACAAACATTGAAAAGTATTTTCCTGCTAAACTACCGGTAAAAGGGCAAATATTATTCATCTACTTTTTCATCTATATATACTTATACAGTTATACTGAGATGTCAGAATCTTCGGAAATTGAATGTTAATATCATTTTCATTCATTCATTTCGTATTTTACACTATTATTGAGACAAAAAAAAATTACTTTTAATATTTACCTTAACACGATCATGATTCATGCGTATGTTATCAATCCAAAAATTCTATAAGTACATGCAAATTAATATCACATACGTCGTTTTTTTTAAAAAAACTATCTCGACCTGAAAATCCAAACTCGAGATAGGATTTTATTAATGAAAAGAGCAATTACACCTAAGCGGAGGGAGATATATAAGCCTTACCTCCCAAAGTGATCAATGCAACACATACATTTCTAATTTACCCCTCAATTGGTGATTTGATATGAAATGAGGGATACAATTAAGAATTTAAGTGTGCGTGGTAATTATATGGCATTGACTTGTATGTACTTATAGAATTTCCCGTATCAATTATAAACGATGTAGCACACAATATGCTTATCTACCAATTAAACTGTAATATAATATGTCTAGTGCTTCGCACATACTACCACCGTCCCAAAAATATAATCCACTTTTTCTTTTTCGTCCGTTACAAAATATAGGACACATTCCATTTAAAGATATAATTAAAATATTAGTTGTCTTATATGCTCTCATTTAATGTACATTGTTATCACCAAAATAGATTAGTTGAAATAAAATATCTAATAAATTAAAAGGCATATTATGAAAATAATATTAAATTTTACTTTTCCAAAATTATTAATTGTATTTTTCTTAATTTTTATAAAAATAAAAATAAATTATATTTATGAAACGGAGTTAGCATATAACGAGTATTAATGCATACAACATCATTTCTCTGCCAATGAAATGCATTTGAGACTAAAGTGAACTAATGGCTATATTGTACATGCTTGATCTAACTTCTAAATAGTGCTCCATACTTATTCAAGGAAACCTCACCTAGCTAGCGATCGAGTTCAAGCCATGATAACCGCCTTGCCACAAAAGACATAACGTCGTATGTGTTTGTATACTCATTTTAATGTATTTTTATGAATAAAAAGAGAGGGAGAATGGATGTAGTTGAATGGTAGAGATTTAATAATACATATGAACCATACGAGATATGTGGATGTTATTTATTTGACTGAATTAAAATTTCAAAAAATTGAAGAAAGTATGAAGAATAAATAGTATGCAATAATGGTCCAAACAAGTTGAAAAGATATAATACATATGTAGATTTATAATTATTATATTAATAAGACATATATTATTTTAATATTAATTTATATATTATCTCAGCATGATATAATAATCTCGATATCATTCAATTAATCATGAAAGAACATGAATCTGGTGGGTTCAATAAACTCAATGCATATGTAAGCATTACTTCATGACTTTTTATAAACCTCTTGAAAATGAATGTCATATGATGCTTTTGCAATGTTTATGATAATGTCCAGTCTATGTACCGTATAATGGAGTAATATTTATACTAGAATGGAGCTAATTTGTAACCATCTTATTATCATGGCTAGATTTATACCTATAAACACCAAATGAACAGTATATAATTTATTTTCTTAGTTTTTAATTCACAATAATATAATATTTCAACTAAAAATAAAACGTAATTTGGTCAAAAAAATAAAACGTAATTAACTGCAATTCTAATTAAACGTAACACGTATTAATCTAAAAATTAACACTTGATATTACAATTAACATCATTAAAACTTTAAAACACCACATAACTTGTATTTATTACACGATGCAAAAACAAATTTTTGTAGTGAAAATAAAAGAAAACTCAAATATTAACTAAAATCCAAAAGTCATTCAAAATATGGGAGAAAAAAAGAAAGAAAAGAAAAGAAAAAAGAATGCGGGGCCAATGGCGTTATCCTCATTATCATATATATCTCTACAATACTATACGTGCTAGCTTCCTCAAAATGATAACAGATAAAATGCCTATTTAAAGAACAATTCAGGCGTTAGGATTGAATTTTTTGTGATTTTTTAATGTGAAATATGAGAGAAAATGAATAGAGTTCAATGGTAGAGATTTTTGTAGTACATGTAGGTCCCACGAAAGATATTGATGTGATTGATTTGACTCAATTTAAATTTTAAAAAATAAATAAAAATATATAAAAAAAAATTACATCCAAATGTAAAATACCATTTTAGTGCTTGCTCAATTAGAATTGCTCTAATCAAGCAAATTTACGTGCCTACCTACCCAAACTTTGTTCATGGGGATGTTATAAAACTTAGAACAATGATGCCAAAAGTCGTTAGGGACCATTTAATAACAATCCATTGTCACGAGCACGTTATTATAGAAAAAATGAAAGCAACAAAAAAAAAAAGGAATTTTTCCGAAAATTAGAGCTTCGACAAGTGTCTCCATTATATTCATTATTGGTGGTCAAAATTGAGACCTATCCGAAGGGGAAATAAATATTGAGATATACCCTATAGACTACAGCATTATTATCGAAAAAGTTACATGCAACACATTGACAATTCAATAAGTTGAAAATTGAAAGGTGAAAAAGAGAAATTTCAGTAACAATACGAGTTTTCATTTGTGTTTTCAAGTTTAGGAGTTAACAAGTAACGTAATCTAAATCAATTAATATATAATTTTTCAAAAATTCTGGAGTTTAAACTGTGATGAGATTGTTAAACAATTAGAATTAGTACATTCTCCTATTCACAAAAAAAAAAAAAGAATTAGTACATTCTATATCATGATATGATATAACTGACTAGTTGGGATGTTAACAAAAAAATAATAATAATAATAATATTTCCTTCAATATATATATATGTAACATTATGAAAACTTGTTAAGGAAAGCCTGCGAGTTTGTTAAGCATCACATTTTAATTTATTTTCTTTTAAATTTGAATTTGGTTAAACTAATCACATCCATATATCTTATAGAACTTGCATATGCTACACAAATTTTCATAATTTAACTCTATTCATTCTCTCTCCTGTTTTTATATAAAAATGCAAAAAATTTTGTAAAAAATTGAATCGTAACATACACTTACATTAATATTTTCGTGAATATAATTTATTGTAGTTATGAAATATTACATTGGTTTATTGAATAATTGTTTAAATAATTACATCATATCGAAATAATTACATGGAATATGTTCGGGGAAAAATGAAATGTGAGCTGGGATTTCAGTGTCAAGTTTTTTAGCTGCTGGTTTAGAAGACAGTACAAAAGTAAAACCCGTGAAGATTGCATGTGACAAATAATCGAGCTGTTGTCATCACTGCTCTTGACAATTTATAGACCCACTCACGTGTCCTTTTGGCTTTTACATGAAGCAATGATAAAACCTCTTTACCATTAACTATAATATGATTTTTTGTACGTCCGAATAATGCAATTTATCAGAAGTGTTAACTGATGGAGAAATAATATAGCATAATTTGATATTAGTTAATTTTTGGCACGTGTTTGCCAATGTAATATAGACGTCATGATATTGATTAAATCGCTAGTTCTTCACTAGTGTTGATAAACGACAATATTCATTTTTTACATCTCATCCCACATCAATTCATTTTAAACCCAACAAAGCTTAATGTTATTGAGAAAATGTGTCTACCCCTTTGTGTTTTAATTTTAGTTTTAAGTTTGTTTCATTTTCCATTTCAGAAAATACATGTCATTTTATTTACTGTGAGGTGTATCGCAATAAACAGATAAAGGAAAATTTGATTATTTTATCATTTCCTCTATTGTGAGTTAGCTATAAATCTTACAGTAAACTAAGTGATACGTGTAACATTATGATAGTTGGAGAAATGACAGTATTACATGCTTGCACTCATTCCTACACCTCTTTACACCTGCATTTTTTTTTTTTTTTTAACTAAAAGAATTGGTTGCATATATCAAGAGGTGCACAAGAAGAGGTTGTAGATCCTTGAGACTCGTTCACTCTTCTTTCGACCCATATGCAGTGCAAACATGTTAATTGAGATAACAATACGTTCACATCCTACAATAACGTTTCATTTCCAAAGCAATCATTGCCTATATAGAAGGGCAAGTACAGTGAAGCAACCAGTATAAACATTGTTCCCATACATCATATCCTGAATGGAAAATAATTGGTATGGGCTTCTTAGATAGAGATTAAACTAGTCGTCAATCAAAGTTGCACAGATAGAAAAACTTCGGTCGCATCATTTTAAAAATTCATATTTCATGTCTGTGTATAATCTTTTCTTACTTTTTAACTACACAAAACCTACAAAAGTGACTTTTTTTTTTCCCCCTGAGAGAGCTTAGCCAAACAGGCTCTACATTGATAAATGTATATGCGCACTGTAATCCTGTGAGAAGTCAGTGAACTCAAAGTCGTACATGCAAATAATGCCCCTCCTACCTTCTTATAAGTAGTGGATATCAAATGACTCTATTCACAATTAGGAAAGGCAGACAATTAATAAAGGAGAATGAAACATCATCTTTCCTAAGATTCTGCACGGATAAGTAGCTTTCAGGTAATAATTGTTATATAGACCTTCATGCATCAGCTCTGTTGGCTATCATTATAGAAAACATAAATCCTCTCTCCTTCCTCCACCACCTCCACCTCTTCCACCACCACTGCCGCCACCACACCCACCACTGGCACTGCCACGCCGACCCATTCTCCACCAGCACTGTTTCCGCACAATAAACATGAGAGATTTTAGTTTCAGAAACCTCACATTGGTGCTTATCATTGTTGTACTTGTTTGGTGTTCCAATACTGAAATTTGCAATGCAAGAAGAGTGGGCAAGCATTGGAGGAGAAAGTCGAAGATTCTCGGATTCTCTCGCCAAGAAGAAAGGGAAATACCACAGTGCCAATCACCATTATAGTAATGGTGGTAAGTCCAAAAAGAAAGTTCCATCCCCACCACCACTGCAGCCACCACCTTCAGGGCCGACAAAAGCTCCACCAGTAACCCCACCAAAGAAAGGTGGAGGCAATTCACCTTCTTCAAGTGTCTTTAGTGTGCTGCATTTTGGCGCCAAGGGGGATGGTAGAACAGATGACACAAAGGTAACTCTCAACTTGTGCTCATGTCATCAACTCTAAATGACTGTCTAGTTTGCCTTACACCAAGCCACCAATGCATGTCAGACTAAGTGTATGTGGAGTCAAATGCTTTTAGTTTTCAACTTGGTTGAACATTTCACCTTGGTGCTCTGCAATTCCAATTTCATCTCACATTAACAAACAGGACAGGATGCAGGACAACATTGGAAACTCCAAAATCATTTTCTTATTGTTTAACAATTTCTAGTTGTTAAATATTAAGGGTATATTTGCTACAACTTAAAACTAAAATCATTTTTTCAACTTTCATTTTCAACCTTCATTTTCAACCACTCATTTGATTGATTTTACAATTACTTAATTTTTTTATACTACTTCCTTTCCCTTTCAAGTTTCAACCACACATTTAAAACTGCTTTAATCAATAATCCTTATCACACACACCTTAAATGCACTCAAGAGTTCATAAAATTTAGCAACATAACGAGAGAAAGCTCAAAAGTAATGATGTATAACCAAACTGCCAATAGGATTGGACAAGAGAATCATTTGGTCCACTCAAACGATTCTGGTTAAGGAATTTTATTCCTGATTCCAAAAACAATAACAAACAGTTCTAGACAAACTAACAAGTGTGTACTGCTAAATTTTAAATATTCCCCACTTACAAAAATAAATAAATAAATAATTGGTGAAATATTTGACACCATAAAACTGATTTTAACTTGTGGAAAAACACGATCATATTATTTCTTGAATTCAATTTTGGTTTTATTTTCGATTCTCCAATTCAAGTTGTCCAATGGGAGGATAAAAAATCAGCATAGAAATAATGAAGATAAAAAGTTTCAACTAACAATAGTATCAATGGCTGTGGTGAACTGCAGGCATTCCAAGCTACATGGGCAGCTGCTTGTAAAGTGGAGGCTTCAACAATTGATGTACCATCAGGATATGTATTCCTTGTGGGACCCATTTCATTCTCTGGTCCATACTGTCAACACAATATAGTATTCCAGGTAAGTACATACACATTTTATAACTGCAAAGAGAAAATATATATTTTTGACTATTCAGATTGAGAAATTAGACCAAATGTGATGAGAGATAAGAAAATTTATTAAGCCACGTAAATTTATTCATCTGCAGCTAGATGGAAAAATTGTTGCTCCAACCAGCTCAAAAGCTTGGGGTTCAGGTCTTTTCCAATGGCTTTTATTCACAAAACTTGTAGGAATTACAGTCAAGGGAAGTGGCACGATTGATGGAAGCGGTGCAGTTTGGTGGAAAGATGCCCCCTATGAGGATCCTATTGATGATGAATCGAAATTAATTGTTCCAATAAACAGAACGGTCCCAGGAAAACCTCCTATTCCTGTAATATTTTCTCCAAACTCTCATTCCCTCAATCATGTTTGGCTAAGTTGAGAAAGTCTACAATATAATAATTAAGTTTTATAATACTGTATTTCTTAATTCCTAATATTGAAAATAAATCAACTTATTTATATAGTAAGGTGCAAGATACATTCAAAATAAGTAACTTCTTAACAGAAAAGTAAGAATCTTTTCATGGTTTTAAGCTTAGCCAAACATGGTCAAACCAATAGCTTCTTCATTATCTTACTTATCTTCTAAATTTTATGTGGCAGTTGGGAGGCTTACTCGGTGGGAAAATGCCAAGTATTAAACCAACAGTAAGTGCTATCCTGCCAAAACATCAAAATCCAATTCCAGTCTTGCTGCTTTTATATATACTACAATAACTATTTTCTTGTAACACAGGCACTAAGATTCTATGGGAGTTTTAATGTGACAGTCACTGGCATCACAATTCAAAACAGTCCTCAATGTCACCTCAAGTTTGATAATTGCATTGGTGTCTCAGTGTACAACTTTAGCGCCTCCTCTCCCGGTGACAGCCCAAACACAGATGGAATTCACCTGCAGAACTCGAAAGATGCACTTATCCACAGTTCCAACCTTGCTTGTGGTAAATCACTAATTAGAATTCCATTTTGTTTTTTCCCATTCCCCAGATTGAAATTCAAAAATGATTTTCTTTATAATTCGCAAAATCCAAGATTTAGAGATCAAGATATAGGAGCCGTTACGCCTGAAGACTGAAGTAGTGATTTTAGCACTAGAAGAATAAAAAATAAGATATAGGAGCCGTTACGCCTGAAGACTGAAGTAGTGATTTTAGCACTAGAAGAATAAAAAATATATCTCAATATGATTGGGATGCAAGGGACAAAACACTGGAGGTTGCATTAAATTTTTTTACATGTCATAGCATCCCATTCAACAAGGAACTAACCAAAAGTTGTCCTTTTATTCTGCAATCTTATCCTGCTGGAACCCATTCTAACCACATCCTTAAGAGCAAGCCTTTTGACATTTTGACACGCATCCCCCATTTATCTGTTACACAAACCTGTTGGCCACAAGCCTGTGGCAGGAGAACTGGTATCCAACAGGCAACGGCAATATGGTGGGGACATTTTTGTTTTGACTTATAATTTGTCAACTCCTATTTTTTTGTCGATGAAACCTACGACTGTCCTCTCCATGACTATTAGCTGAAACTTAATCAAACGTAATAAGAGCAGCATTGACTAGCGAGAAAAATAAGAATCAAGTATTGCAATCTACATAATGCTCTCTGTTATGTGCAGGCGATGATTGTGTATCAATACAGACGGGATGCACAAATGTATTCATACACAATGTTAATTGTGGACCTGGACATGGGATCAGCATTGGAGGGCTAGGGAAAGATAACACCAAAGCTTGTGTCTCAAATATCACTGTCAGAGACATCAATATACATAACACTATGAATGGGGTCAGGATAAAAACATGGCAGGTAAACGTGTCATTTCGAAAGCACCGTAGCTAAAACATACATGCATAAACATAACTCTTCAGTCCCTTCAGTAAAAAAACAGATTTCTCCATACCTTCCTCTTTGTTGACACCCATGTTGCTTTCTCAGGGTGGTTCAGGTTCTGTGCAGGGAGTACAGTTTTCAAACATTCAAGTTTCTGAAGTCCAACTCCCAATTGTAATCGATCAATTCTATTGTGATAAAAGACAGTGCACTAATCAAACAAATGCAGTGGCACTCTCGGGGATTAATTATGCAAATATAAGAGGAACATACACAGTAAAACCAGTACACTTTGCATGTAGTGATAGCATGCCGTGCACAGAAGTAACCCTTACTGGCATACAGCTAAAGCCACTACAAGAACGCTACCATTTGTATGATCCATATTGCTGGCAGACTTTTGGAGAGCTCTACTCTCCTACTGTCCCTCCCATAGAATGCTTACAGATTGGAAAGCCATTGAGCAACAAGGTTCACAGAGATACTGATTCATGTTAAAAGTATGTCAGATGTATATCATATATGGTGTATTCATTTGTGTGGTTGGCATGGTTACGCTGACCCCTTTCACACCATTGGTTAGTGAAAAGATTATTGAATGTTTTAGTAGTATATATCAGATTATGAAACTAATTACTTATTAGAATATAAAAAAGTTAAGAGGCCGAATGTTTCCTATTAAGGCATAAGATCCCATGCCTAATTCGGAATAAAATACATACGGTACTAGAGTGCGATGAAGAAACCAAAATAATTCAGCAAATGACAAGACAAGTTATTTAGAGCTTATTTGACAAAAATTTTGATCACTTTTTCTCACTCTCATTTTCAACTACATAATTTCAAAAATAAAAAAATATTTGTCATATTTCCCCATATTCTTTTCTTACTTTTTAACCATACATTGTTAACCACCAAAAAAATAAAAATAAAAAATAAAAAATATCACTTTCCTTATAAGAGTGCTTTGCCAAACAAGGTCTAGGCTTCTTGGTTGGGAACACTTCTCTCAAATGGCTCTTCTTTATACTCAATTTCAACCCATTCTACAATAAAACATTATTTTTTGTGTTACACTTTAAATGCTGTACTCTTTAACCATACATTTTCTAGGAAATGAAATTCTTCTCAAAGACAATTTATCAAGCAAACACAAAGTTGCATCCAATGAACACTTGTGGACCTTTTTTTTGTATGCTAGATCAGATAAATATTTTATTCTTATTTTTATATAGTTGACTGTATTAAATGAAAAAATCCCTACACATGTACGCGACCAAAAAGCTGGATAACACTTTTGAAAGTTAGAAAATGAAACTTTCAACGGAGGAGAGATTTGTATAGTATAAATAATTCTAAGTCAGAAAAACAATATATACATATATATATATATATATATATATATATATATATATATATATATATCAACAAAGTATAAACACGTGTGGAGGAAGCTATCAGTTATGGATAGTGAATATAATGACCAGATTTTTCAAAGATTCAGTACGACCTTCAATGTCAATCCAATTAGGATCTCCAGGTAGGCAAAAGCTTCTATGCTTTTGCTTTCAGAATCTCTGGTGCATGCTTCAGAATCAAACTGTTTCCCAGTCTATATGTTAGTCTGCAACTAACCAATGATGGGAACATTTGATGTTCTGACAAATTGAATGTAGAAAACCATCTGCTGCTGCTAGCAAGTTACAATAGTAGTTAATAAAAATTCTAGCAGCAAATGACCTGCAAAAAGGAAAGTCAATCATTACAAGTCGTAAAAGCAACATGTCAAACCAAAAACTGATTATAGACAACAGATATGTGTTCAAGGAAAAGATTCGCAATATGGCATATATAAGAGAACAAAATCTGGTGTACATGTAATCATTTCGCAGTTGAACATTTCTTGAAATGAATCAAGGAGAATCAACTCAAAAGTCAAAAACTAATTAACCAAGTGTGAGTTGCAGACTCTAGTTATGTGCTAGAGCTTCTTAAAAATTAAGAACAAAATAGTTAAAACGCCCGAGATGCTAGCAAGTTTATTGAACCATTAGCTCACTGACTCCTACACAAAATGAAATACTAAAACAACATGCAGATTCATTAAGCATTCCAAAAAACTAGGAAGCATCCTTGGTAAGTTAGCACCAATTTGTAACATACTAACATCATATGGTGCATTTAGTACTGCAAACACCTCACCATACGATGGAGATAATTTTTACATCTTTTTCTTTCTAGATAGCATCTGATCCAACAAGCCAAAACATAACATTGGAGCTCCTAAATTTACCAAGTACAGAAAATTGATCTTAATAATCAACTGAAACAAAACCATCTTCCTTGGGAGACTCCCAAAGATTGATCAGTTATTCCTAAAACTATCTCTGAAAGTGATTCTGCGCATATATCAAGAAAAATTACGATCTCTTTATAATTTGAAGTTGAAGTCAAAAGTTCATTTCGAACACACAGTCACGACTATTCACTTGACGTCTACACACCCAAGGAACCCCTCTCTTCATTATAACTCCATCACATCGTTTACCTCGAGTGAAGATTATACGGTGCTTTAGCTCATAGACCATTTAGTTTGAAGTTGGAATCTATACAAAAATAGACATGAATGCATTGCCCACAGAAACAAAATGCGAGCTAGAAAAGGAAGCATGATCTAGCAAGGAGCAGCAGATGGCTGTATGGTGACAACATCAACAATCGACCAGATTGTTTGACCCCATTCTTTTATCGTGTATTTACATCTTGTAAAAGTAATAAGTAAAATTTGTATCTGATAAAAGTAAACATCAAATAAGCATCCTCTGTAATAACAATAACATCCCTCCAATTGAGAAAATCAAACCATGAATCAAATCACTGATGGTTCTGATATGTTTCCTCCATTTTGCAGCTAAATAAAAGCTACCCATCAATAATTTGATCATTGCTTTGCAGTTTCATACTTTAATAATTTAAGATGATCAAACTACAGTCAAAACTGCAACTTTTACACGTACAGCAAAAACTGAACTGGCAATATAATTCTTCTCCCTCCTCGTTCAATTAATTTAGCACTATTACCAACAGATAAATAACTCTATTCTGTATTCACTCCATAATCCATATGCTATAAAATTCAACACAATCAAATCAGTAAGCACCAGACTAAGCATAACACATCCGTTAAATTGTGTCGTGTCTCACATTACTGCATCTTGATCAAAGGAGTTAAAATTAGGATTAAAATCAACCAAATTGACCCGCAATTCCATATGAGATCGAATCACCACCTTAGCCAACTATAAAAATCTGTAATCCAGAAAAGTTTAATGATCACACACAAGTAAATTTCAGCAAATTCTGCATATTTTAACGGGTTTACCCTTCAGATGCAATTAATCAAACGGTTGGCGGGTTCCAGTCATCTTGATTCTGATGGCCTCAACTCAACCTCGAGTATTCTCCGGTGGACAAGCGCTTAAACATAAAAGTGACGCCTTGTCGCCATTGATAACTCGAGCAAGCCTCTAGTTTAATACTCCAATACAGACGCGCTAGTCAAATATTTACACTACTCCATTCGACAATGAAGCTACCCGAGGATTGGCGAAAAGCATCCTAAAGCATGATTTCAATTCAGCCATCATTTTGCAATTTTAAAATTTCAGTACATTTACTTTTCACCACGCATTAAAGAAAATAAGAAATACTTACCATTAAATCAATTTTTTTCTCCTACATTCTTGACACCTGCACAAATATTATTTAACAATTTATTTATATTTTTTAATATATTTTCTCTAATTTTTAATTACACATTTGATTCAAAATTCGAGTAAACTATATTTAAGTTGAAGAGAACAAGGCCTAAGGCCTAAGGCCTAAGGTCAATTCTAACGTTAAGCGAAAGGGGGGAGGGAAAAATGGGAAATAAGGGATATGGGTTTTTGCCCATTCACATTATTTTGGTTTATAAGAAATAGGTGTTTTTCACCCACACATTAGAAATGCTCAAAGGCCTTGTTCGGTCCGTTTTTCCATCGATAATGATGCGAGATATATAGTTACTATTGACATTGATGTTGAACTTGATTAGCACTGTTCTTTCAGTTCTTTAAAAATAGTTTCACTTTTATTTTCACAATGATTAGTAAAGATTAATTAATATTCTTGAAAAAAATAATATTTATGAGTATTTTACCTAACTTACCGTTTCAAGTATTTATTATTTAATTTTAATTATTCTTATATATTGATAACGATACACATTAAATAAATATGGACATATAACTGATATAAGATGACTAACAAATTAACTAAAAAAATAGGATTATATTTTGGAACAAATATAAAAGGAAAATGAAACTACCTTTACGGGATGAGGAGAGTAATTTATATATATTATAAAGAAGATGTGATTGAAAATTGGCCAATTGAAAATCAGTTATTAAGACAAAATTTAGTTAGGAATTCGTTGGGCCACTTGATTTTTTGCCAAGTGTCATAAATCATGCACAACAATTTGGTTCACCTTAAAATTGGGGGTGAACATTAACCTATTTTTGGAGGATCAATTTGAGGGGTAAATAATTGAAAATTTTGATTTTTACATATTATTCTATTCATAGAGATCTTTAATATGAATATAGTTTTGATATATAAATTTTACTATTTTAAATGTTATTTATTTTTAGTGATAAGTTACTTATTTATTTAGTGATAAGTAACTTTTAAAATAACAAAAATTATAATTCAAACAAAAGGAATTTTATATAAAAAAAATTTATATTAACAAAAACTTTTAAATTATATCTACAATTGTATTGCTTAACTTTAGAAATATAATCTTTATAAAGTTGAATTAATTTATTCAGTGGAATTTCATTACCAAAATGAAATTAAATATTTTATTTTTAAATTATGTTTAATCCATCAAAAGGAATTTTTCCTTACAGTGCCACAATTATCAACAAAAGTCAGTGTTTAAATTGTTGAAATGTGGATTAAACTATCACTTTATAATTTGTAATTCACCTCAACTAATTAGTGAAATTTATATAGGCCATTAGTGACGAATGTTATATACCTTACAATTTGTTATTCGTTGTTTATGTGGTTGTTATGAATGACATTTACTTTTTATTGGACATCTTCTCGATTTTGTTTTTAAATTAGTACAATTATCCTATTATTACATTGTATAGTAATTATGCTAAACGAGTTATTCATGACTAATAATATAATTATTCTTTTATCATTTAAAAAATTAATAACAACTTAAATTTATGTGTAAGATTTTTATTGGTGGGGTTTATGAATTAAGCAAACATTTAAGCAAATATTTAAACAAATTCTTTAAGATTTGTTCATATTTAAATAAATATTTCATTTTCTATACGCCTTGTGATGTCTGTGATGTCTATGATGTAGCAACATGTATGAAAGGTATTGGAGATGGCGTCATATTTTAATTTTAAGTTGTAATGACGTGATTGCTCATTTAAAACTCACATTGACAATAATTGATTTATTTGAAGTGTATCTAAACTTTAAATAAGTTTGTAACATGATATGCTACAAATTCTTTGCGTTTTATGTACGTCATGTTACCATCAATTAAACATAATTGTGAATGATGTGCCAAATTATTTGTTTTGCACTATTTTTTAGCAAAAAAATTCTACTTACACAATTTTACGTTGTGTGAAAACTATTTCAAACAAAAACAAAAAATTATCAAATTATTGCATAATTGGTGTTTATTAGAATATTTAGAAAGAGTACTCATGTTAACAATAACTAATTTATTTAAAATGTAATATCAACGTTAAATAACTTTATGACATCATATACTATAAAATATTTGCATTTTATATTATATTATGGTGCTAGCAATTAAGGACAATTGTCCCCCTTCAAAAAATAAAAATAAAAATTAAGCACAATTGTTGTATCAAAAAATTTTGGTTCTCATTGTTTTTTACCATAAAATTTAACCTGCACAATTTTATTTTATTTTTATTTGACATAAACTTAAATAATTTTACTCTCATACAACGCAGGGGGTGAAATCTAGTATTTATTTAGGTAAAAACTTACAAAACTTACAAACCGTCCAATCTAATTGCCATATATATCATCACTGTAATGAACCCCATGGTCTGTGTCACAATTTTATTTTATTTTTATTTGACGTAAACTTAAACAATTTTACTCCCGTACAACGCAGGGGTGAAATCTAGTATTTAAGTGAAAAAAACTTACAAAACTTACAAACCGTCCAATCTAATTGGCATATATATCATCACTGTAATGAACCCCATGGTCCATGTGAATCAAACTCGATGGTCTAACAAGCTATGATCGAGCGTCACGAACATGTCCATTCAATTGAGTCAACCTTTGAATACAAATACAAATGGTATATATACATAACATGCATAATTTTCTGGTGTGGCCGCGGGAAGATTAAAAATCTTCCGACACACTTCCCCGAATTTGGGGGAGGGGGCCTCAAATAGTGGAGAGGCCGAAGTTTTTGAAACTTCGGTCCTGGCCGTACCATAACATTGCTGTTGATACTTGATGCGAATACTACTTTCACTTCAAACTTTGAACAACCGACGAATTGACTCCTATGCCCCAATGCCGATGGCTCCATAATGGGGTACTTTTGGAACTCTAATCCAACCATATCATATGATATCCGACATCCATCTCATCTTCAAAATCCCCACACACATGGACAATTATCTCATCTTCAAAATCCGCATACACGCTCTAAGAAGAAGATTATCAGATTACCAAGTTTATCAAGTGCTACACCAATCGCCGAAATGAGAGAATCTGCTGCGAGGAGAATATCCTCCATAGCCAATCATATCATGCCAGCTCATCCAATCCAAAGTCAACGAGGTTACACTTCCATTGCCACACTGAATTGCAGCTCCTCAATGAATGATAGTTTCCACCAAGTCCACGGCGAAGTTCCGACTCACATTCCGGCATGGATTCCGGCGAAGGATTACTCTGGCAAGGACTACACTGACATTATTTACGAAAAAGCCGCCGGAGAAGGCATTGCAAAGGTCAGTATAAAGTATACTGTATACTGTATATGCTAATTTTATCATATTTAAGTATTTGCTTACTAAATTTTTACCGTAGATAACAATTAACCGGCCGGAGAGAAGAAATGCTTTCCGGCCTCAAACAATTAAGGAGCTTATGCGAGCTTTTAACGATGCTAGAGACGATAACTCAATTGGAGTTATCATTTTGACCGGGAAGGTAAATTTTGTGACGGTAAAAAATGTACTCAATTTCTAGCTAGTTTTTCAATTAATTACGAGTGTCATAGTCGATTATGTTACACGATATGCAATGAGCTTAGATCTAGTTCTTTATTTACTGTCACAATATAATGTTTTAGTAATGGATTTTGAGACAGGGAACGAAGGCGTTCTGCAGTGGTGGCGATCAATCGCTAAGAGGGAACGAAGGTTATGTCGATTATGATGGTTTCGGTCGATTAAATGTGTTAGACTTACAGGTCCATTTTATTCAAACACAAAAGCAACCTTCGTTTTGAGCGAAAATCGCCAATACTTTTCATTTGAATCGATTATCCCCAATTTGTTCATTCTCAACACAGGTGCAAATTCGACGTCTTCCCAAACCGGTTATAGCAATGGTAAGCTTAAATATTCTCACACGCATCGGAGGTTAGGATAATGACAACTGAGCATCCTCGACGTACATAGTCAAAGCTAATGCAATGTCAATGTGTGCATAACTTATTATGCCCACAAGATACATCGAAGATGGACACTGAATGATGTCGATGTGATCACCCTATGAACATGGATGGCGACGCAGGACGAAAGCTAAGGGAATTCCAATGAATACCCTTAAAAATAAAATAAACCTTGGAGTCCACCAAGGGTAATCTTGTCTTGTGATGATGGTGTCATCACCTCTAATGCCAAAGTGATATGAATCTTTTGAACACGATAAATTAGTACTCATTTAGGGATTATATCAGTTCAATGTATTTGGTAATGGTAGATTGAAATTCAATGTGTGATTTTCTGCTGCATAAACAAGGTTGCAGGTTATGCAGTGGGGGGAGGACATGTGCTGCACATGGTTTGTGATTTAACAATTGCTGCTGATAATGCTATTTTTGGCCAGACTGGACCAAAGGTACTCTTGTTTTGTCGCACCATGCTTCCTAAGTACAATAAAATTAAACATTTGCCCAAAAAATTGTTTGTAAAATTATTTTCCTTTAATTTTGTAAATTGCAGGTAGGAAGCTTTGATGCTGGATATGGAGCTTCGATAATGTCTCGTCTGGTGAGCTTTTGATTTGTTCTCGCGTATTACACACATTTATAAAACATATGTCAATTCTGAATGTTTTTATGTAATTTCTCGTCAACAACATGACAACGTAAGAACAAGTTACACTGTGATTGACCGCAAAAAAGAGGTATAATGGTTATACAGTTACTTTAATTCTCGATCAGATTGGTCCCAAGAAAGCGCGTGAAATGTGGTATATGACGAGGTTTTACACTGCTATTGAGGCCGAGAAAATGGGACTTATCAATACCGTTGTCCAAGTAAGTTGTGCCTCTGCTTTTATTTGATCATATCTTGATAGACGCGGTTCATTACTTTTTACATGAACACTTCGCCGTCGATGGACTTTGTCGAATTTCAGCTCGAGAAGTTGGAAGAGGAAACAATAAAATGGTGTAGAGAAATCTTGAGAAATAGTCCAACGGCTATTCGAGTCCTCAAATCAGCTATAAATGCAGTCGATGATGGACATGCTGGACTTCAGGTATACGTTGAATTACTTTTCATATTTCGTCTTTAGTCTTCACCTACTTATAATGGAATTCAAATTTGTAATCCCCTAATTGGATCATCCCATCAGAATACTCCACAGCAAAAAAATGTATAGATGTGGGATATTCTGATTGGACGAGACAAATAAGAAAATAACAAATAGGACAACAGATCTCGACTCTTCTATAATAGTTGCTTGATCATTTCTTATATATTTTCCTCCTTAGGGCCTCGGAGGAGATGCGACCCTTTTGTATTATGGAACAGAGGAAGGCAATGAGGGGAAGAATGCATACTTGCAACGTAGAAAACCTGATTTCTTAAAATTTCCTCGTCTTCCATAATTTTGTACAAACTACCCTTGAACCAGATAGAAGAATATGTGAGGAAAAGTAAGGTTAAGTCAAGAAAAAGCATATTTATCTGTTGAGTGTCAATTTCCAAATAAAGGGAGATGGAATGGAAATTGAATCATCATAGGTCAAGAGTGTTGCGTTCACATCTCATAGCATACAGATTTATTTGTTGAATGTCATTGTTCAAATACAAGGAGATGGAATTTGACTCATCATAGGTCAAAGAGTGTTACACTCACATTTCATAGCATGCAAATAATTAATATGACAACACAAACTTTATTTCAGTCTTCATGTAGGATCAAGAGAAGGGAATGAAAAGTTGGGAACTTGGTTTCAAAATTGAAGATTATCATTACGCTGGCATTTAGGGCTAGTTCTATTCAAATTAAATTTGATTTTGGATGTGTAGTTGAAAATTAGAAAAAAGTATATTAATTAATATAAAGTAATTGTTAAATGACTGTATAAATGGTTAAAAAAGATGAAAGAGAAATATGAATAGAATAAGCCCTCAGCCATAGTGGCCCAGTCGATATCCAGGTTCTACTTGGCTTTGACACATCCTCCGCACGTTGGGGAAAAAGTCTTTCTAATTCTACTAAAGTGGTTTGTCTTGCTTCCAAGTCCGCTATTGACTACAACTCGACGACCACACTTGGGGGAGTTCCTACTCTACTTGCGGAAGTAAATGCTCGCTCCACTAAACTATCTAAACACCAAAACTAGCTACATCGTGCATACACCTCCGTCGAGAAGCAATAAACACGAGTTGGCCTCTTGTATGATAGACCGAAGATTAATATGGCTAGACTATGATTGATACAAGAATGTCAGAGGAGTCGTATGCTTGATATACGCGTGTCGAAGTCGTCTCCTATCAATTAACACTTCATCCTTGAACACATTACTTAAAGGGGGATTTGTGGCTACAAGTATTGTCTCCCTCTCTAACGGGAAATGTAGGTCATGACACGCGTCAATTTTCTATTAATTGATATCAAATCACGCATCACTGTAAATAATTCACTTTCAAACTACACGGGGCAAGGAACTCATTATAAAAACACTCTCACTCTCTTTGACGGATTTCTCCAAACAAAATGGGCTCAAAATGCCTCTTTCACTTTATCCTACACTCATTATTTTTTATTTATTTATTTATTTTATTTTTATTTTATTATTATTATTATTATTATTATTATTATTATTATTATTATTTTGAGGCATTTTGATTGATAATGAATTTAAGAAAAAATTATTGCGAAAAGAAATTATAACAAGCACTTAGATTGAGTAAAATTAAATTTTTACTCAATCATAGTAAAATTATGGCTGTATCTTTTTGACATTTTAATCATAGTAAGAGAAAGATTTCCAAATGGAAATTCTATATGTGAGTAAAGATGCAGTAGAGTGACATAACAACACTGCAACACAAAGATAAGGACGTGATTAAAAGCATAGAATTGTATTACAATAGCATAGAAGAAAGCTCATGTCCTTGCATATCTTTTAAAAAAATTTCCCCATTTTTCTACTTTGGCTCTTTTTTTTTTTTTTTTTTCCAGAATTTTTTGAATTTTCAACTTCAAAGTTTGTTTGAAGATTATTGACATGCCCTCCTTCCTCTCAAAGTAAGACATTGGCGTTATAATCTGTCCATACCAAATATCAGTTATAATTTGTCAATTCCGAAATTATTCTGTCAACTTACTTTGTTAGATTGAGATTTGGAGAAAAAGGGATTATTTCGAAAATTTTATTTAGCAAACAAGAAAAACAAATTACTTTTTTAACAAATTCATAGTCAGCAATCAACTCATTTTCACTTCGTTTGCTCCATCTCGACTTGTTCAAAATCACAGCCAGGCAACATCTCATGCCTCTTGCCAGCACATCCTATTGAAATCAACGGTCAGAAATTCACTCGACGTTTGATTCGCCTGTATTAGCATTTTTGCCTGCTATATCAACGGCTGAGAATTTCCTATCTCACCCAACCACAGCTACGGCAATCTCCAGTGGGTGGAGGACGCAATAAGCACCGTCATTTACTTAAAGGGCAATCTTGTTATTTCTCGGAATAATGAATGGCAATCTGGTCATTAATGAATCTCCATCGCTTTAATATAGCTACTATATAAACCACTTCTCCTTGCAATTTTCATCCTTCCAAACAAAAAAATTTACCAATCTCTCGCGTTAATCTCAGGCAGTTCACTCACTGCCTCTTTCACCAGATCCATATCTCAGGTACAATCACCTCAAATTGACGCATCTATATGATAGTAAATCATTTGTGTATCGATATGATAGTAAATCGTTTGTGTATCGATGAATATTTGTGATGATGTCAAAATGATGTGTTTTGATTTGAGTTTTGTGGTTAGCGATTTGTAAATATGTATTTATTGTGTTTTTTAATTTTGATTTTCTTCTAGTTTAGTGAATTTATTTTTTTCCTTTTGAATTGAACGTAATTTATGAGAAGCTAGTATTTGATTCATTTTTAGCTAGCATTTGACTGGTTTGGGGATGCGTTGTTGTTTGTTCTGGAAATCTTTTATTTTTGATTTTTTCCGTTTGTGATCCGATCTGCATATTTTGCTGCAAAACCATTTCGATCTGGTGGAATTTTACTTCGATTAGTGTTAGAGTCACGTGGCTCTTAGATTCGGAAACAGACCTTCCAAGAAAAAAATTCGATTTGTCTTATGAAATTGCTGAAGGCATTGACGTCATAGTATCCTCTGTTTATATCATTTTGTTTTGTAGATCCATCATCCATTCAGTCTAGTGATGTCCTATTTCAGCTTCTGATTTGTGAAATATTCTGATTTTTAACGTGATCTGTTTTGTTTAGGTAATATATGTGGATATTAGAGGATTCGTGTCTGCATTTAGACAGAAGGCAGTTAGAAATGAACAATGAACTATTCATACCCACAAGAATTCTACTGTGTGTACTGTTTGTAATCACTGAATTGGTCATATCTTTTATTTTTATGTACATATTCATATATTCTTATTCTCAATGAGAATGGCTATAGACAATTAGAATCAATTATTTAATTTTGAGAAAATTTTACATGGAAATGATTATACATTAGCCTGATTTTTGTCTCCATTGATGTTATGTTGGTGCAATCCTCTACTTGTGAGGAGGATGGTGTGTAGCTGTATGTCGTCATTGTTAGAATCATGCATATATGTTTATGATTGTGGATGTAAAAATGTGGTGCACTTTGAGAATATCAGAAATGAGGATAATGATTCTGCATTGCCATGCTATGGATTCAAATAATAATGCCAATATTGTATAAAAACAATTTCAATTTACCCATCACTGTTTTTTCTATTAGGAAATCTTTCTAGGCCATGTATATGTATTTTTGCCTATTAATCATGAAATCAGATATATTGATGTCTCTTATTTTTGATTGGTGCCTTGATCTAGGTAGGGATCAAAAGCTAGAAAGAGAAATGGGGCTGACATTCACGAAACTGTTCAGCCGGCTTTTCGCCAAGAGGGAAATGCGTATTCTGATGGTTGGTCTTGATGCTGCTGGTAAGACCACCATCCTCTACAAGCTCAAGCTTGGAGAGATTGTAACTACCATTCCTACCATTGGTATGTCCTCTTATCTTGCAAGCTTTGCAACTCAGTTTATTCACATTATTCTGATCTCAGTCTTCGATAGCTCATGATGTATTCTACTTCATAAAGCAGAAGCGGATTCCTTGCTCTTCATTTGGGTTCTATGAACCACTTACTGATATTTATTGTATTGGGGTTTTGCTAATATGTTTGAAGGTTTCAACGTGGAGACGGTTGAGTACAAGAACATCAGCTTCACTGTTTGGGATGTTGGGGGTCAGGACAAGGTGGGAACCTTGTTTATAATGCTCTATAATCAATCTGTAACTATACTGTGTCTTTCTAAAATTTAAGTTGAGAAATGTTTTATGTGTAACTCAAAGGACTTACTTTAACCACACAATGTGATTCTGAGCACAGGAGAAACATTCACATGCCTTCAGAGAACTTAAATATCATGCATTTTATGATTAACTAACTCAGCTCCTTTCACAGATCCGTCCACTATGGAGGCACTACTTCCAAAACACCCAGGGGCTCATATTTGTGGTGGATAGCAATGACAGGGACCGTGTTGTGGAGGCAAGGGATGAATTGCATAGGATGTTGAATGAGGTAAAATTTTCTTCTTTCTTAGTAGATGTGATAACTTTAAAAGGGTGATAGGGGTTGGTTTTTAATAGTTTTTAAAAGTTTTTAAAGTAAAAGAGGAGAGAGAATGAGTGGAGATGAATGGTGAAGATTTGTGGATGTGATGTGATATGTGGATGTGATTGATTTAGGATAAAGAAAGAATGGATAAAAAAGTTGTAAAAAGTGGTAAAAACTTTTAAATGATTGCCTATCAGGCTATAAACCGTGCAGCTCGTCATTGGAACAACTTTGGATATACAGTGCATGAACTATTGCCTCCTTAGAGTAGGATTGTAAGAATTTGTCAGAAAAGAATTTGTCTTTCTGATGTGCATCTCTTGGCCGGGTAGGCCATTTCAGAATATCTTATATCGATTCCTGGGATCCTATTATGTGCTTTCCACTTTAACATTGAGTTTCCTTGAGCAGGCATCTTCTGAAGAGCATTTAATTCATGACCACGAGTAATTAGTGAAGAAAAGCAATGAGAATACTCTCCTTTTGGATAGTTTGCTTTCTATAATATTTTTTCTTTTCTTGTTGTTATAACTACAATGTCTAATAAGATATAGTGCATGGAGTGAGGTGGATAACAAGAATTTTGCGCTTTTACGAATTTTGAGATTTTGTAAGACAGAAAAGCATTTCAAGTGCCTTGCTTACCAAAAGAAATAGTACAAGGCTAGGAGGTACCTTTGAACAGTCTGATAGCTGGCTAATGAATTAATTTAGAAAGGTGTTTAACAATTTCAGTCCGTGGGACTAGTGGAGCACATAGTAGCCTTGTTGTTTTTCCGCCTGGACTAGGGATGGCAAAATGACCCGCGAAACCCGCAAACCGTGGATACCCGAACCGAATGGATTGAAAAAAACCGAACCGACGGATCGACGGGTCGGATATGGTTTTCGATATAAAAACCCGAAGCGGATATGGGTTGGATATGGATTTTAGAAGCATACCCGAACCCGAACCGAATACCCGTAATTATTTTTTTTCCTTTTCATTTGAATTTTGAATGGAAAAAAAAAAAGAAAATGTCACAAGCGGTAAAAGTGGAAATTGGAAAGCTATTAAAACAGAGAAATGAAAAAGCTGGAGACGTCAAGACCAAAATCCCACATCGGAAATCTGGCGGAAGTGAACTGCTTTGGAGCCTTATAAATTTGGTACAGCAAAACTCGTTTGTGATTGGTCTTTGGAAAGTATAAGTGGGGCCTTAGGCTTTGACCAAGCATACCACATTTGACTAGTTATTATTATTATTAAATTATATATTATTATTATATATTTTTCGAACTAGTATTTTAAAGTGGCTGCATACAATTTTCGAAATATTGATGCGCAGATTGAAGAACCTTCCTTGCCAGAAAAAAAAAAACAAAAGAAAAAAAATTCGGGTAAATGGATATCCGTTCGGGTTTGAGTATTGACCCGAATGGATACCCGAACCGAATCGACCCGCGGGTTTGAGTATTGACCCGAATGGATACCCGAACCGAATCGACCCGAAAAGTTTGCGGTTCGGTTCGGTTATGGGTTTGGATTTAGGATCGCGGTTCGGTTTTGGGTATGGTCGACCCGAACCAAACCCGATCCGTTGCCAACCCTAGCCTGGACGTGGTGAAAGGAAGGTGAAAGTTGGCGTTTCTACGATTTTTGAATGTTTTGGTTGAAATATAGAGAAGCTTTAAGAAGGTTATCAAATAAGTGAATTCGTCATCAAAATGGTTTATGAGAAAATTTTATTTTTGAAAATCTATACCAAATAAGCCCTTCAAAGATGTTTAGAAACGTGATTTTTGTCCTAATGCTACAGAACATAACACAAAGATAGGAAGGAGAGAGAGGCATGATTAAAATGAATTTTTAGGTAGAATATTAGTGCATGTTATTCTTCTCATTTATCACATTTTAATTCATTCTCTTTGAAATTTTAATTTGGTTAAACCAATTACATCCATATATCACGCGGGACCTATATATACTACGCAAATCTCAACCATTCAACTCTACTAATTCTCATAAAAACGCATAAAAAATTGAATCCTGGATGGGCTTAATTTGAATCGTCAATAGTAGTCTGTCTGCATACAAATGTAATCCTTGGTTCTCTAAGAATTCAAAACTAATGGCATTTCTAGTTAACTGTACTTTTTATCAAAATTTCAAATCTAATCTTATTACTTCTTATTTTAGTTAATCATAATAGTCTTATCTAAATTACTTACTTACAATCCCTTTCACCTGGCATCGCTTGAGTGACTTACATATGAAGCTCTGAGTGGAAATGTAGTGGAAATGTATTATAAATATCCAAAACTCAAATGGATAGCTATGAGTGTAAGTTGTACACAGCTGAACTAGTTCAAGTGAAATCGTGAATCTGGTACCCATATCCACAATGTACACTTTAAATCATATGACAGTAGTATGTGGTGGTTAAAGGTTAAAATTTCATCTATAATGTATGTATTAGTGGGTGTGTTAAAGGAATCTTTTTGTAATGTTTGTTAACTTGATAGCTAAAGTTAACAAACAAGTTCAGTGGCGAATGGCGAGGTTGCACATTGTGTCTAAGAAAATGCTTATTGCTATTTTTTATTGCTCAGAGTTTTAGTCTAATGAAATGTGTCGAAATGTTGACAAGTGGCTTTTGATGGCTAAATTTAACATGCTATTGTAGATATCAAATACTAGTTAAATTTAAGATGTTAAATGTGTCACTTAATAGTTCAAAAAATAAAAAATAAAAAATAATCTTATGTGGGGCTTGAAATTTTAAGTCTCCATTGTGGATGCTCTAAGGTCAATTCTATGCACTGTGCTGCTTGATTATGCTGCTTTCACCAGGCAATACATTTGGCCCCTGCTGCTATGAGCCATTTGTGATGCAATTATGCTTTAAACCGGTTAGAGACGTGTGACATGTGGATTCACTTATTTGTCTCTTGCTTCAGGATGAGCTGAGAGATGCAGTGTTGCTTGTATTTGCAAACAAACAAGATCTCCCCAATGCAATGAATGCTGCTGAGATAACTGACAAGCTAGGCCTGCATTCGCTGAGGCAGCGACACTGGTAACGACTTCATTCCTTAATCCAGGTTTTTTATTCATCTTCATATCTGCATGCTGTTTAGCATTTCCATGTCTTTTTCTTTCTGACAGGTACATCCAGAGCACCTGTGCTACCTCCGGAGAGGGGCTTTACGAGGGTCTCGACTGGCTCTCTAACAACATCGCTAACAAGGCAAGTACTCTGCACCTGTTCACCTGATAATAATAGTGTGTCTATATGGTTTCTGCTTTAGTATTGGTTTCTCTTGCTGTATAGATTTTCACGGTACTCTCTTCTTGCAGGCATAATGCTTTATGGAATTGTGAGTTGATGCATTGCCTGTTGCGAGCTGGTTCTTATGTAGTTTTATGTTATGCCTATACAGTGTGTGTGGTTATGGATTTTGGTTCTTCAAAGTCTTTTGGTTTTGTTTAGGACTTCGTACTCTTTATCACAGGGCTTTGTTTTATATGATTGCAAAGACATGTTTAGTTATATGATGCTATTAAAACCATTATGTGATTTTGATTGAATTCTTTCTTTTATTCCTTTTATTAATTTAGTATGTATTGTTATTTGTGCTTTCTATTTTATTGTGAAAAATTTCGATGAAAAATGTTGATTCAAATGAAAATAATGTTGAGTGTGTATTAATATTATTTGTCTATATAGAAGGGGAGTGATCTGAAGAGGCAATGGCATTGGCTTGTAAGAGGGATGATTTTTACCTAAGGTGTAACAATTTTTTTACAAGAAAATACTCTTCTCGTTGATTTTTAATAGTTATTTGAAATGTCCCTTTCTCGAAAATAATTTATATACGAACAATCATTAAAATGTGTGCTCACTTTCCTTCGCATGTCACTGTAGAGATTTATAAGCTAGCGAAATACTACTGGAGTTTACTTTTACATTTGTATGCCACCACCTCATGATTTATGCGGCTGTGCTAATGCAACACCCTTTCTTTTTGTTCACACGTTTTTATAATTTCCCATCACAATTTTGTGAGATGAATCAATTTAAAGTTTAATCCAAATTTCGTTTACTTATTTCTTGCTAATATTTTTTTAATTGCTCATTTCAATTCCGAATGAAACCAGAGGATTTCTGAAAATCAATACAACATATAAAATTTGTATTTATCACAATAAGCCCAATAAGTTTATAAATACAATAAAATTCACGCAATCAATTTCCGATTTATATGACATTAGAATACATATTTACTTATTACGTGAGCTTGGAAATGCCAGGTTTCCAGCCTAAATGGTCCAATTGTATTTTCATGGTCCTCCTCTACCTTTCAATTCCTTACTGGACCATTCAGAGTCGAAAGCGGAGACGAAAATCCAATGCACTTGCGAATTCGGGCAATAGGCTTTGATTTATTATGATCACTAGGAGATTATTGGTGATGTAATAGTTAGGTGACAGTAATGATTTGTCATCTTAGACGCAATGGTTATATTTATTGAATGGGTCGTTGAAAAATAAGTAAAGATATTATAAAAAAAAATTAAAATGACTACAAATGAAATCAAACGGAAACCTGAAAACGAAAGTTGGAAGAATGATTTTGTTTAAATTTGTATCAAACAAGCTCTACAATTGAAGATGTTACATTGTCAGTTAATATCACATCATCACTTGCCATCAGCATCGATCATGAATAGTTTTATCATCACGGCAACCCATTTGTTAATTTTGGTCCACGAATGAATTCTTTACAAACTCACCACAATTAAAATATGAGGAATTGTCCCTATCTATTTCTTTCATTTCTTCTCTTTTATTTTTTTTTGGTGGGCAAAAATGGTATAAAATTGTGACATGTATTCAATAATGTTACCTTTTAAATGTAGTCTATTACTGATGTTCTTAGTGAAAATGGGATTTACTAAAATTAACCTTTTCTTTGAATATAAAATTAATCTTTTTTTTTGTTAAAACCCATATGGTCTAGTGGCATCTGAGTCCATCTCCTACTCCTAGGTCTAAGGTTCGATTCTCCTCTCTTATACTCCCCCTCGACCTTATAATTCAAAATAATAATAATAATAAATAAATAAATAAAATCTTTGTCTACTCATCTCCCATTTCTCCCTAACCTCATTTAGGCTTTTTAATTTTTATTTTTCACTTGTGTTTACAATTTTCATTTCCGTTCTCATACTTTACATCCTCCAACTTTGCGTCCTTCTTCCCTCCTCGGACTCGTAATAAAAATCGACTTCTGGGCATCTTCCATTATTCTATATTTTGCTCAAATTGCCTACTCATATAATTTATTTTCTTTAGTTTTAAATTTTTAATGTCCACTAGCTAGAGAATAGAGAAGGAAGAAAAACGCGAATAATAATAATAATAATAATGTGTCCAAAATGTGACAGGGTGGAAGATACAATGTATATCCACAGCTCCCCCGCTGGGCGGTCTTAATTGGACCACAATAAATAAATACAATTTTACATGGTCTCCCTTTCGGGTGGAGACGAATAAGATTCTGTATTGAGACTTAGCCAAGTGGCCACCTTCTTTTTTTTTTTTTTAACGTGCGCACATATATTTCCCATAAAATTCTATGAATTTCTAACCCCATTCAAAACAATAAATATATGGTTAATCTCCAATACAGGGGAGTGATTCAATGCCCATGCCCATGACACAGATCATATCGACATTAGATCACGTTGATGTGATTATTATATCATGTCGAGGTAATACATATTTCATAGACGCACAACAGTAGTGCCCATATGGGTAATATATGGATCATCGCTCTCTCTAGCTAGTATTCTAAAAAATGTTAAAAACGCACTTGAGTGTGCTAAAATGAAAAGGACAGGCGAAAATCTTTGAACACAACTGTGTAAAAGAGCAAAAACAAATGTGAAAATGCAAAAAAAAAAAAAAGGTATGAAGCATCACCTCGGCATTTTTGTTCTCATTTTACGCTTTTTAGAACTCTTTAATGCCAACTGTGCACTATTTTGGTATACAACACCAAATCGCAGTCATATTCTTGCTTTGATAGGTCAAAGTTTTTTTTTTTTTTTGAATGTGATCGGTCAAAGTTTTACGTCATTTTGTGTGATGAATAGCGTTACACTATGTGAAATTACAGACTATTATTATAAGAGACAGAGACGGAGAAAAAAAAGAACTACGCTGTTTATTTTACTGTAAGTTAGAAAGCTTCTCATATACTTCCTGTGTTCTTAGATTTAAATTTCAACGAATTTTAAGTCGTGCTATATCATTTTATTATGACCAAATTAATTATTTGATTATTATTTCTATTCTTTTAGATTTCCTTTCATTTGGACTTTCAGTTAAAACCCATGATTCAAGCAAATAGACACGTCCAATCGAAAAAAATTGACGCAAAATTGAATGAGTAGTCGATTGGAAATTTGTTAATTAGTGATGAGTTTGAAACAAATTAAACTTCAATATAATTACCAAGATGAAAAAATGTACAAACCCTAAGTACTGGCAGACTATTAATCATTTTTACCATTTTTTTAATTTTATATTTCTTTTCCATATTAAAATTTATTTTGACTCCCTATTAGTATTTCTTCTCTCCTAATTAATTTTAAGTATCTCCTTTTGCTAAAAAAAAAGAAGGTGAAACTTAATCTTGATTGCACAAAATTGTAAATACCTATCAAGTATCAACAAATAAATTATAACACAGCTAGCAAATGGCATGTATTGAAGTGCTATACAATTGAAAATGTTGGGCCATGATTTTTTAATTTCAATTAAGAGTCTTTAGTATTTTAGCTTGTTAATGTGTTTATAATGGAATTAAAATGGCAAAATTTAGAGTTTTTTCTTACAATTTTTTTTATTCCCAATAATGAAAAGAAAATGCGCGAGACGTAAGGTTACAAAATATAGTAAACAAAATGTTAATACACCCTAATTGGAGGACGTGTTTTGTAAATTTCTGCATTCGCATTAGAAATATTTTGTTTTTAGGTAAAGGATGTTAGCTTGAAAAAGATATTTAATAAAAAAAAACAAAAATAGTCTGATGTGAAATTTCGTCTATAACCTCTGACATTCCAAGATCAACTCTTAATTAACTTGTACAATTATTCAAATTCTAGATGAGGCAAGAGACTGGGAGGCTCTAGTGCATTATCATGTTGTCAACTTTATATTTTAATATCTGTCTCTTTTGAAGTTTATCGTGACATCTTGAACGTATTGGGAGTACTTTTATCAAAATTTTCTCCCTAATTATATATTTTAAAATGTATTTGCAGAAATAAAGAACTGGGAGTTACTTTTATAAATTTTTTCCCTAATTATATATTTTAAAATGAACTTACAGAGATAAAGAACTATCGAATGATAGTAAAAGTAACGTAGTTATCAAACGTGATAAAAAGGTGTGATCCAATCTTTGGCGGACGTAAGAGAAGATAAGAATGATGATAAAAGACAACAACGTCCTTCTTAGATTGATAATTTATTCCCTTTCAATCATTTGCTACTTTGAGGAGATAATTCTCAAGCAGTATCTTCTTTGGTAACACTTTTTCCTTTTTTTTTTTTTTTTTTGGCTTTTCAACCTCTTTTCTTTTTTGAATTATTACAAGGCTAAAAGGGAATATAAGTGAGCACTGGCGGAGCCATACAGTGGGCGCACTGGAGTTGGAAAATAATACGCTATTTTATGGTTTTGCCCAAATTTTATATTTTATTGTTTTTGTTATTTCCATTTTGGTAGAGTTATTAGTAGAGTGATTCCCTTAATTTTGTTTTTGTTATTCCCGTACTTTGTTTTTGTTATTCACTTATTTTTTTGTTTTTATTATTTTACTATTTATACACATTTCACAAATATATTGGATGAGTTTTTCTCATATTCTATATATATACATAATCAAAGAAATAATAAAACATCACAAAAAATTTCACCATCTTCTGCATTCCAAAATTTAATCTTAATTATTTGCTATTAAAAACTCGGGTGTATTTATTCTTGAAAAGTTGAAATTAGATTTGCACTAGAATGAGTAATGAAAAACCATACAATGAGTGAGTTTGATTCTCCCACAGGGCTTGCAATTGAAATTAGAATGTAAAGTCTTAAATTTTAATTTAGCGATTTTGGCGTTGGGTTTGAATAGTTAACTTTAAGTTAGTTTAATATGTAAAGTGTTTTTTTTAATACGTAAATGAGTTTATGTAATGCAATTATATTTGGAGCTGAAAATAAATTTAATTCATTGTTAATTTGTTTTGATATTAAATTGTTAAGATGATTAATGTTGAAAATCGGTTATTTAGTTAATTTAATATTGTAAATTATAAGTTAGGTTGATTATTCATTCTTGAATTTGATAAGCTCTATTATATTCTCTTTTCTAAAATTTTTTATCGTATATGGTTCGAATGCAGTACGGTAATTAAGATATCTAAATCCCTAGCGTGTGATCAATGTTCAAACTACACCCCCACCCCTGTGTCTCCTACATCCCCACTGTAGGAAAAAAAATAAAAATAAAAATTCCAACCACACTGAGGAAAAAGGAGGGAAATCGAATCCTAAACCTATGGAATTGACTTTTCAACCTCTTTTCAATCGCATGCTTCTGTAAAACTTAAAATTTCATATATTTTTGTATGTCCTCAGAATTAAAACTAAAAACTAGCACATAATAAATATATATAGATATAGGAATGATTTCATATTATGATCATTAAGTATTGAATTAATACAACAATTACAGATTGGTGTAATTTCAAAGTAAGACGAATTTGTAAAAATATGTGTCACGATGTGACGATGTCGTTTTATTATATTCTATTTATATTCATTGTCGATTACAATTATTAGCCGAATTAATTTGATTGCGAAGTTACAAATAAGCCTGAATAATTACGTGGAAGTAGAACCAAAATATATAAATTCAGAGTCAGAAAAATTAATCAACGCACGTGATAAAAATATTCGAAGACCAAATTGCATATACGTATCTACATTATTAAACAAAATTTAAGAATTTATATATAAAATTTTAAGATTTTAAAATATTGTAGGAACGAGGTTCCACTGGTGCGAAGCTAGGATTTCCTTTTTATTTTAGGAAGAAATACGTATTAAAAAACTTAATTATTTAATATATGTTTACGACTTTCTAAACTAATGATATCAAAGTAAATTTATATTTTCTCAGGTGTTGATGTACTCTGAGTCCTTGCTTTGAAAACTAGGCATACTTGTAACAAAATGCCGCTTATTTTTTTTTTTTCTTAGAAGAAAAATCCTGAATAAAAAGTAACGTCTCTTGTTAGATCATCGCAATTAAAAATTTCTTAAATATAGAAAACACAAATCTAGCAAAAAAAAAAAATATTTTTAATATACCATTATATTGTCAGCCAAGTGCCACCATTAATAAAACGAGTCCTTCGGCAATAGATTCGATATAGAAAATGACACCCATTCCATGCCCTTTTTAATTTCCTTTTTCATTTCTGCAATTCTTTACTAGATGAAATTAAAAATAAGAAACGCAAATAAATTAAAAAAGGAGAAAAAGTATTAAATAATATGTATAAATCGATTGAATCAAAGCCGTTCCTTCATTTGATGATAAGACTAGATATGGTGAGGTAAAGAAACGAGTAAATAAAGCTCATTCATTCATTCATTCATTCTCTCCACACAAATTTATTTTTAAATAATTAAAAAAAGCCCACAAATAAAAATGTTACCTTTTTATTTGAATTTCATTTGAAATGCATTTTTATTTCATTTGAGTCCTATATAAGAGAACCCAAGATTGGCATTCAATTTCAGGAGCAAAGGCAAAGTTAGTAGGGTTGGCAATTGGCATCCTTAGTGTTGCTAACTAGTTAACCTATTCTAACTCTCCTCAACTCACTCCAAAGTCATTTGCTCGACCGACGATAAAAAAATAAAAAAATAAAAATGGCCCCAGAAGCTACAGTCGATGTTTTCTCTAAGGTCCCTAAAAAGGCGTACGTTACATTTTTAGCAGGTAATGGTGACTATGTTAAGGGCGTCGTTGGATTGGTTAAGGGTTTAAGGAAGGTTAAGAGTGCATACCCTCTTGTGGTTGCAATCTTGCCCGATGTGCCCGAGGAACACCGAGAACTCTTGAGGTCACAAGGTTGTATTGTTCGTGAAATTGAACCGATTTACCCACCGGAGAACCAAATTCAGTTTGCTATGGCTTACTATGTCATCAACTATTCGAAGCTTCGCATATGGAATGTAAGTATTTAGGGTTCTTTCCTGCATGTATCGAGCTTTTTTTTTTTTTATATATCTTCGTTTCAATTTTATCGAATTAGCTAGGTCAAGGTTTTGTTCTTTGTGAACTCTAGATTGAAATTCGTTTAAATTAATTAATCACACGTTTTGTTTATGGATGGATATTACATGCAAATCATTTAGAAAATAGAAAAATAAAAATTCTTGGGTTACCTGCATGTACATATTTCTTGTGCAACGTGCAGCGAAATCTATGTATTTTGTCTTCTTTTGAATTTGTTTAAGTATAGACTATGGAATAATGAAAAAAAGGTCGTTCTTTAAAATTTCCCTTTTTAAGAAGAAAAGAATTCTGTTGGATATTCAATATGAAGTCGATGAACTTTCCAATTTATGAGGTGTGCTATCATATGATTAGATAAGATTTTTGTGATGATTAATCTAAATGATTCATGTAGCACAACAAGGTGAATGACCAAGTTTGACCATCCAATACTTGTAAGACATATATTATTTTAGGTCAGAATAATATTGAGAAGATCACATACAATATTAATGTGATACATATGTCTATATATATATATATATATTAACTATGTACCACATGAACATTAAATCAATACTAAATTTTTTTTGTCTTTTATTAACCAATTAAGGGCTTCCATTTAGGTCTTAATTTTGATTATCGCTTTTAATTTTTGTTCCATGCAACACTATCGAAAATAATGATGTTTTCTAATAACCTTTCAACTGAAAACACTCAAAATGACAAAAATTCATTTTGAGGTTTTTTTATTCCATTTCTCTTTTTTTTTTTTGAAAACTTTCTCGTTTGAAAGAGTACAATTTTTAAAAAATATGAAAATGAGTAAGTTTTAGATTTGAGAACAACAAAAATGACATCATTTATCTTCTTAAGTCCTATATAATTTCCTTCTTTTTTCTTGGTATAGTTTGTGGAGTACAGCAAGATGGTGTACCTCGATGCAGACATTCAAGTTTATGAGAACATAGACCATTTGTTGGACACCCCAAATGGACACTTCTACGCTGTAATGGATTGCTTCTGTGAGAAAACATGGAGCCACTCAAAACAATTTTCTATTGGCTACTGTCAGCAGTGCCCTAATAAGGTCATTTGGCCTGCTGAGATGGGTTCTCCGCCTCCACTCTATTTCAATGCTGGTATGTTTGTGTTTGAACCTAGCTTGTCAACCTATGACAACCTCCTTCAAACACTCCAAGTCACTCCACCAACTCCATTTGCTGAGCAGGTAATTAATCATTACTTGATCTTTTGTGTTTCGTTCACCGCCTCATTTCGTCAATCACTCCACGGTCAGTAATTTCACTGATGTGTATAAGCCGTTAGAAATGATAATCAAAATCGTACATATACAAATATGGCGCTGCATTTCGTTACTTTTAGGTAAAGACTTACAAAATCGATTTGCTATCAGATATATACTACAGTGGTGGACCCCCCACTAATCATTGTTGTCTATGTTGGGCAGTAGACTTGAGTGTAAAAAATAACTGTTAAGGATTGAAGAGTAGTTGAATCCCTTATGAAATTATCAGTTATTTCATGTTTCACTGGTATAAGACTTTGTTTGTACATTTCCAATAGTAATGATTGAAAAATCGTTTTGCGAATGACAGGATTTCTTGAACATGTTTTTTGAGAAAGTCTACAAGCCAATCCCATTGTTGTACAACTTGGTGCTAGCAATGTTGTGGCGTCACCCAGAGAATGTTGAACTCGAACAAGTCAAAGTTGTGCACTACTGTGCTGCTGTAAGTATTTTTTTTTTTTGTAATTGTATACTGTGATTGGACTCGATTTTCTAAATTAGATGATTTGAAATTAATCGAAATAATTATATCCAGGGATCGAAGCCATGGAGGTATACTGGGCTCGAGGCAAACATGGATAGAGATGATATTAAGATGCTAGTGAAGAAATGGTGGGATGTGTATGATGATGCTTCACTTGATTTTAAGGCTGAAGACAATGCAGAAGGGACAATCTCAAAATCATCAATCTTGGCTTCTTTGCCTGAGCCAGCAGTTTCATACATTCCTGCCCCTTCTGCTGCTTAAAAATATATGAGCAATTATATCTTCAAATTAAGTTGCTTTGGAGTGTTTTTTTCTTCACTTACTTTGATTAGTTACTCTTATTTCGTAGGCTACTTGGCCTTTTTTTTTGTGTGTATGTCCTAAACGGCTGCAAACAAGTTGATATATAATGTAATCAAATGTGCTTGGCACTACAAGAATGTAATTTCTCTTCTATAATAATTATGAAATCTATTATATATTTCTAATAGTAAATTCAAGTAGCGAAGACTCGCGTCGTCTAGTGGCATCCCGATCGGTTTCCTATCCCCTATGTCTAAGGTTCAATTCCTTTCTGCTACACTCCCTTCTAATTCAAGAAAAACAATAAATTCAAGTAAATATATAAATCAATAATGTTTCTTTCTATCAAAGAAACAGATTACATTTTGGAGGGGGAGGGGCATCGAAGAGTGTGTTTGGGATTTTTTTGGGGGAGGATTTTATATGTTCAAAGTAGTCATTGAGTGTAGGAATCATAAGGATTAATCCTGACTAAAACATACATACTTCATCGATTTGGAAATGTTTCGGTTCCAATTATGGTTCCAGCACGGTAAACCACGTGTAGTTTACCGTATTTTTATATGAAACGTAAATTAAACCACATGTATGGTTTTTGCATTGGAATCGGAACATTCTTCTTCATCGATCTATACGTCATGCTATACGTTAGAGTAGCGAAATTTGATAAATTCTACTTGAAAATAAAGGGTAAAAAATTTATAAGGGAAATCTTAACTTCTACAACCCTGTATGCTTGGTAATTAAAATTGTGCATCAAATGGGCGGTCCCCCAATATAAATCTTTTTTTGTAAACTAAAAATCATCTGATATTTTACAGAAATCGCCTAATGGATTACAAGACCATTACAAACTCTATGGAATACATTACAACACCATTATGAACTCTATATAATGCATGACAACATCACTACGAACTTTGTGTATAATAATATTACAACACCATTTTAGACTGTGCAATCAATGCATTAAAACACAATTATAGAGTTTCTATGATGTAGAATATATAGTAAAGAATTCTGAAATTACTTCTCAAGAATTTGATTGAGTGGAATATAATGTGGTTAAAAACCTAATCCACCTATAAATAGGGATAATTAAACTTTAAAGGTAGAATGTAAATTGAAAATTACAAAATAAAGTCTAGCAGGGGCGTAGCTAGAAATAAAGGTGGGGGGTAAAGTGCAACAAATTTTACTCACATAGTAATAAATGTACCTATTAGAGTGGGCCAGATGATTTTTCACCTCATAAAATTAAATTATAATAGAATTTATATCTAACCTTATTGTATATCCTCATTTGATAAATTCGTCTTTAGAGTAATCGGAACAGATATCACTAGCAAGTATTGGTATAAAAAGAAATAATATCAATACTGTATAAAAAAATAACAAAACTGCAACAAATTTTACCATGGGAGGGACTAAAGGCACCCATAAAATTCCTTAGCACACCCCTTTTTTTTGGGACTAAAATACCCTTAAGCCAAATACCCAAAATATCATTTACATTTTGTAATTAAAAAAACCCTAGTCCACCCCACCCCACCCCACCCCATATTTTTATACATCATTTTCCCTCTATTCTTAACACAACTAAAACTCAACCATTTCTTCATCCCAAACACTCTACATTTCAACTTCACCCACATTTTGAGCTCTATATTTCACAATGGATCATAGAAATGGCGGCTTCTTAACCAATGTAAGTGGTCTCTGGCCTTTATTGTTCCAGAAAATCTCATTTTGTTTCTTTTTGGCGGACCCATTTCATAATTTTTGCGATGCCTGTTCAGCCCTGATTGGATGAACAAGCAAGTTTTTGTTTGCCTAACATTAGATGAACAAGCAGCTGGTTTTTCATCCAACCTTGGATGAGCAGTAACACTTTAAGGCCTTGACTTTTGGGGTTGGCATTTTATTTGAATTTGGTGTCACGAGCTTACACTTTGTGTGCTTTATAGGATTCAACAGGCATTCTACTGAGGCAAGTGTCGTCGGCCTCATGCATGATAAGCTGGTGATTGATTATACTATGGAGTTTATTACGTACGAGTTGTTTGAATCCCGCCAAACTTTGGTCAATTGGGCACATAGCACAGGGAAGCATCTTGGCATTGTGGTTCTTGTCAAGAACACCATATAATGTGATCAACAAGCATAGTTTAAATAGCTAACACATGGTTGACCTTTTGATGAACAATTCAAGACGTCATATATTCTATAGTTCAATTGGATTGTAGCACCCCGACCGATTTTCATTCGTGAGTATATATGAGTTTGTGTATGATAATGATGCATAAGTGTGCTTCGATATGATGATTAGTTATATTATGTGTTCGATCGGCATATAAGTATGTTTATGTATGGGAAAGTCATCTAGCCAGACGAAATTATAGGAAAGAAAGGATTCAGAAAGATTCTACTAAATGATATTTACTGCCATAAATTTGGGAGTTACGACCATAATTGGCAAGTTACGGTCGTAACTGTGTAAGACACGGCCACATAAGTAAGGCATGAAAATTGGACAAAGCCAGGTTTACGGCCGTAACGATGAGGCTAAAGAAGATGTGAAATATTGAGAAAGTTTTATACAACCATACATGAGCTCGATACGGCCGTATGAGTATGACTTACGGTCGTAATTATAAAGTATACGGCCTTAAGATTGAGAATAAAGGAATATGAAGTTACAGAAGCTTTAATATGGCTATAGGTACTTTCGATATGACTGTATGTGTGAGGGTTACGACCATAAGAAAAATGGTTACGACCGTAATTTTAAGTTGGCAGAATTGTGATTCTAGACTTTTCTTGGCTTTTGGGGATATTTAACCTATCAAGATACTCTCCAAGCTTCTCTAACCATGAGTGATGTTTGCTTCTCCATCTTTCATCTCATATATGCATGGTTGATGCTACAAAGGAAAAGAAGCAAAGAAAGATAATGCTACTAAGGAAGAGAAGGAAAGAAGAAGGAGAGAAATGGAAGCAACCAAGTATCTTGGTCTTGTGTTTTGCTTCACAAAGGTGGGTAATAGATGTGTGTATGTAAGTAATAAGGTAAGTTACCCACATGTAAGGCTTTAAGCATAAGTTTTGTATGTTTGCCAAGTGCTAGGAAGTGTAAGTTATGGTTTGCTATGTAGGCGACTTATGTTTGCCTAAGTTATGTTTGCTATGATGTGATAGCTTTGATGTGCCATTTATGTTCCTCCCTTATGATTGTGTCATGGTATGTGATATGGGAGGATTATTATATGAAGTAAAAGTACAAACAAGATGTAATGGCCACCATCGTGACTATGATTCCTTCGCGAGCTTTTCATATATGATATGGTTGCCTTGATTGACATATATGATATGGTTGCTTTGATGGGCATATTTGCATAAGTATAACATGGAGGAATATGTGCGTGTAAGTATGTCACGAATATGTATACGTAAGAGTTGCCAATCATATGTTTACAATTATGTAAATATATGGCCAATTGGAGAACTAAGTGCTATGCGATATAAAGTGCCACACCATAGGTGGGAGTCACCGCTTGAACCTGTAAGAGTCACCTCTAGAATCCCTATATGTGATAAGAGGCCAAATGGGGAATCTAAGCCCCAATATGTGATACGATATGGCCATCTATGTCATATGATTCGTACGGCCAAATATGTGATATGATTTGCTAGTGCCATTGTAAGCACATGATCAGAAACTGGGCTATATGATCCGATTGGCATCTCTGCATAAGTTATGTCTTGACTAAGTATGCATAAGAGGTGGCAAATCATGTATTGATATTTGTATACGATAAGTAGCCTATCTGAGGGACCTAAACCCCATTATATGATAAAAGGCCAATGGCCAACTATATGATATGAATATAAAAAGCCAATATGTGGTGTGGGATTCTTTGATGCCACTGTATATGTATGATTAGCAATCGGGACTAATGTGACCTTTCTCTTATGCATTTACACATGCACCTATTATCCCACCGAGTTTTTATGATTCATTATGTTTTCGTTCTCTGTTTTGCTAGATTATTGAACGTGGAAAGCATTTGGAGACGACCGATGGTCATTCCCAGTTCGATGTGATGTATTAGAAGATGGAAAGACCAAATCTTGTGCTAAGTAATGATTTTGAATCCGAAGTCATTTGAGTCCCTATGTGTATAAGCTTTGTTATGTGATTGTTCGACCACCTTTTATATATGATAAGTATTCGTTATATTTAGAATGGACTTGTGATTTCGGAACTAATATATGTGTGTGTGAGTGACACTATCTCTAGTTCCGTATGAGCCCACAATTGATATTCTTTAAGAAGTAAATTTGTACACGTGTCTACGGGCACATTAAGGCTTGAGTATGCACCATATATGTTTTTGTATGAGTTCTTTTGGTACGGGGTACGGAACTTGTAATACCCCGTCCGTTTATGCATGTGATTTATGATGTTATGTATGATCATGAGGTGATGAAGATGTGTTTGGACCCTTGGTGACGTCGTTGTGATGCTATGTACGGTATTAAGTGTCGAAACGGCCTCCCGACCAAGCAACGAGGCCGCTACAAAATTCTGCAGGATCGAGATTTACTGGTGCAAGTTTAGAGTTCTGGCCGTAATTATCAGATTCTGACCGTAAGTAAGAGTTCTGACGCAATTTGTGGAATGAGGAAATGTGCCAAAATTCTGAGAGAGGAAATTACGGCAGGCCATTTGGAGATCTGGCCGTATTATTGGGTTCTGGCCGTAAGGGACATGGATTCTGTAGTAATTCTTAAAGGGTGAGATGCATGGATTTACAGAAGTTTTATTACGGTCGTATGGTAGTTCGGGTACGGCCGTATCGTAAGGTTACGACCGTAAATGTGTAAGTTACGGCCGTAATTTTAAGTCGGCAGAAACTGTTGGATTGGGTTTTAACACGTTGGCTTGGTCTTTTTCCACCATTTTCAACCCCCAACTCCCCAAAACCCTAGAGAACAAGTCCAAGTGTGATTTCAAGACTTTGGCATGGTATTTGGCTTGTAGATCATTCACCTATTCCTAGTTACTACCTTGGGATCAAGAGGAAGGAAGGAAGAGAAGAGGGAAGGAAGAAGAGAAAGTTCTCCAACCAATCTTTTAGCTTGGGTTCTTGTCTTTTGAGGTAGGATTGAGATAAATTACCCATGTAGGAGGTAAGTAAATACATGAATGATCCTTAGATAGCTATGTGTACAAGTTTCCTTGGCTAATTTCATAGTTTTGGCAAAGTATGACAGGGTTAGCTTGCTATGGCGATTCTTCTAGGGTTAGGTGCTTCCTAATCTTGGTTTATGATATGCTTATGTTGCCAAATGCTATGATATGAACGTCTCGTCCATGTGCATTCATATGTCACGCGTGTTTGGATTGGATTGCCTATCATGCGTTGCATTAATGTTAATGTTTTCGGCCAAATATGGGGGACCTACGCCCCAACGAATGATACATCGGTCGAATGGGGGACCTACGCCCCAAGAACCGATAGTATGGCCTCATGGGGGACCTACGCCCCAATGATGTTATGAGGCCGGCCAAATGTTTATGACGGCGCCAATGCTAACACATGATTCGCAAAGGGCCCGAAAGTAATACGTGATGTCCATATGCATTGTGTCTTTTCCTACTGAGTCATTATGACTCACGTGTGCTCTTTTCCATGTTTTAGATAATGCTACAAGTAGGAGGCAAGCTGGAGGTGGCGCAGGATCCTCTCGTACGTGAGCTTGTCGACGTGTAGAAATGGGAAAGGAAAAGATTTTGGGTCACGTGTGTATAAGATCACTCTTTTGTAGTATAACTTTTGGAGCTATCACGTTAGATATATATGTAAATTATCGTTTTGGACTTTCGTGAGTCGTGAAACGTTTGCAAATGTGTTAGCTCGGTGACGTCACGCAGGTAACGCCCTTCCTAGTACGATGCCGCTGTACGTACTGGGGCGGGTGTTACAGAACTGGGGGCGGGCGTTACATGGATAGTGCAACAAGCGAAATTAAAAACAAGACCAAAATACAGTAAGTAAATGACATAGTACTCCGAACAAATGAAAAGCAATACAAGTAGTGTATCATTCGAAACAAAATACAATATGATAACTCAACCACGTCTACGCCGTGCAACTGGAGCTGCCGATGACTCGCCTCTAGAAAAACGCCGCCCAGATGGATGAAAGGTATCTGGATCACGTTGGTGCTCATCCAACGTTATCCCCCGCAATGCAAGATATTCCAAGCGAACATCCAGCATTTCTATGCGCTAACCCCAAAAACAAAAGCCTTAATGTGTTACTGTTCATAGCAGCCGCTTGTTTAGCCAACCAGGGCCGAATAGGCATCGCAGAAATCATGAAATGAGCCCACAAAAACCAAAGCAAAATGAGATTTTTCGAGGACAATAAAGGCCAGAGACCACTTACATTGATTAAGAATAAGTCATTTCTATAATTCATTGTGAAATATAGAGCTCAAAATTTGGGTGACATTAAGGAAATTTATGGGTGCCTTTAGTCCCTCCCTTTCTCCATGTGTCACCGAAACCAGTATATCAAGAATCAAGATTCTCGTTCTTAATTAGTAGCACAAAGAGCCACTTGAAAATAAAAAAATTTTCCACAAGTTGCCCATGTAATAATTTTTTTCATTTGATGTTAGTCATGTCTTTGTCAGATGCAGATGACTTAATAAATGAAGTTATTGCAGACAAACAACAAACTAATCAAAAAATTCAAATTAATAATGATAAAAAAAGTTTTCAAAATATTGACACACAAATGAATTAAACCCAAGACGTACAATGGGAAAAATTATGATACCGATATATTTTTATAAAATCCAAGTTGTTGCTTCAAAAGTTTGACAAACAAATTTATGAAAATATGAGATTATGGTTTTTGACTTATAGATAGAGAAAGGGATCAGCATGTTTAATTTAATTAGCAATTGAATAATAAAATTAAATTGTCATTTCATATTAACTAAAAATCATGTAATTACTATATATATATATATATATATATATATATATATATAAGAAAATACCAAAAAAAAAGGAACAAACAATTGTGGGAAAATGGGAGGTGGGGATTTGTGAAAAATAACTAACAAGTCAATAAAAGAAGATTGTGGGGACCGGCGAATCAATCCCACGCCCTAACGATGAAAAGATATTTCTTCCACCACATTACCACTAGAGCAACACACTATTTATTTTAACTAGTTAAACTTCTCATTTATATTTTTATCTAAGATCGACATTCCAACACTTCAAGTGAGCAAGGGGTAGGATTGGACTACAGCCTAATCCAATCCTCCCCCCTCCCAACCCTAACTACGCCATTGAAGTCTAGATAAAAATAAATTTAAAAAAAATCTAGGGCCCGAGACCCCAAATGGCCAAACCCGTTAATTCATGATAATCGAGAGACGATGAATTACATCCATTTCGTTTATTCAGCTTTCGGGAAGGTATGATTCGTCTTAATCAAAAAGTAAATAATTCATCTTAATTGAAAAGTAAGCACTAAATTGCTAAATTACAATTACGTCATTTTTTATCCGTCTTTGATCCACTCAGCCAAGAAAAAAAACAAGAGAAGAAAACTTGGCTAATCTCTACGTTGAAATTTTGGGATTGCCTAGATTTTGATGCGACCTTTAACTTACATGAAATCATTTGCGCCCCCATCTTATTTGAGTAATTATATTAATTATATTAACTAGTACGTTCAACCCGTGCATTGTATGGGAAGATATATGTTCAAAATATAATTCAGAAACTGTGTAAGAAAAAAATGCAAAAGATTTTCTAAAATTAACGATAGAGTTTTCCCTATATTTGCTCGCTATATCACCAGTGCGTTGTACGGGAAGATATATCCAATTTAAAATTACTTTGATAATTTTTTTAGTCACAATATACCTACAATATCATTGCAAAGAATCATTGTAGTAGGCTCGTGCCTGTATATCTACTGCGATTAAATTCTATAGTCTCAAGAGGGTTTTTCATTTATTGCAACAATATTTTTCATTGCAGTAGTTGATAATATTGCGATCACAAATGTCGTTACAATAGATTGACCCTATAGCCACGACTGCTTCTACATCTAAATCCGTTATCGCAATATCTTTGTCTAGCAGAATGATTTTTGTTATCGTAATAGAGGTTTTATCTACTGAAAATAATATTCATGCCCTACCATAATGATTATTATTATTGATATTTATTATAATTTATTGATTAATTTAATGCTTCCATTTAATAATGAAGATATAAGTAGAATTCATTTAAAAAACATAAGTAGTATTGAATATTAAATTTATTTATATATTACAAATATTGATAGAGATTTAGGTGAGAGATTTTAAGATTGAGAGAGATTTAGCTAAGAGATTTTAGGATTGATTCGATTTTAGGTGAGAGATTTTAAGAAATAAGGAAGGTTGAGTAATGAGAATAAAAAATAAATTATTTAATTATGAAAAATATAAATTTAAACGGGAAAATGACATTAGTTTATTTATATATAGATATAGATTTGACTTGGGGTATGTTTGATAAGCCAAATAAGTTAGCTTATAGCTTATTAAGGAGCTTATAAGTTCCTACTAATTAAATAAGCTATCTTTGGTTAGACGAGTTTATTTGAAAAGCTCGAACTTATTGGAAAAGCTTTTTTTACTAGTTTTTCAAATAAGCCCATGAGCTTTTCGTTTTTCATTCTATTTTTACCTCTAAAATTTTCTAGAAATATATTTTAAACAGATTATTTTGTGTAATTTTCTATTTATGAGTTAGCTTATCAGTTATTTTGTCAAACGTTTTTATTTATATCAGCTAGTTTATCAACTTATCAGTTATAAGCCATAAGCTATCAACTTTCAATTAACTTATCAGCTATAAGCTAGCTTATCAGTTCTAAGCTAGCTTATCAGCTAATTCTAACAAACATACCCTTGATTTGAGCAATACCAAACTTTAAATTTTGATTTCACCTAGTTTGTCCAATTTATAAATGCATTGCTTTCTTCAAAAATATATTGTAAAAGGTTGGCATCCCAGACTAAGGGTATGTTCGGTAGAATTAGCTAATAACCTAGCTTATAACTGATAACCTAGCTTATAGCTGATAAGCTAATTGAGAACTGATAGTTTATGGCTTATAACCGATAAGCTAGCTGATATAAATAAAAACGTTTGGTAAAATAACTGATAAGTTGGCTCATAAATAGAAAATTACACAAAAGAACATGTTTAAAATATATTTCTAAAAAATTATAGGGGTAAAAAATAGAATAAAAAGTAAAAAGCTCATAAGTTTATTTAAAAAGCTAGTAAAAGAAACTTTTCGAATAAACTCGAACTTTTCAAATAAACTCCTCCAACCAAACGTTAATTATTTAATTAGTATGAGTTTATAAACTCCTGAATAAGTTATAAGCTAGCTTATTTGGCTTACCAAACATATTCTAAGATAACATCCCAGACTAAGATGGCACGTTTATAAAACTGTAACAATGTTTTCGACTTTTTCCGTAGTCAAGCTTTTGTGTGGGAAAAAAATAAAAAATAAAAAAGGAAGAAGGAACCGCTATTTTGTAGGGAGATTTTGAAGTTAAAAATTTAAAGAGAAAAATACTAAAGCTGGACATCCATAATTTTTGCCCCTAAAAAAATGATATACAAGAGAGAAAAGTCATGTTTTCCATTTAATGAACGTTATTCGTTGAAAGAAGAGTAATAATAACCAAGTACCCTTGCTGCCAAGGTAAACAAAGTCATTCTATCTCCTCGTGATTCTTTATGTAACACCTTATGCAATGTAGCATGACTCGAAAAATAATTTTTTACAACGTGGTTAAAAGCGAGTCAAAAAAGTGACTGCAAAATATTCATTTCAAACAATTGCTTGATTAAAGTTTTTCGTTCTCAGTTTATTTCTAGAGTAATTTTCAGATGTTGTTTTTGAAGTTTATTATAGTGCTAGTCTAAAAATAATAATATTTTTAAAATGTGAAACGAAAATGTTGTCAGTTCAAAAAAAATTAACAACCATAACAATGACAACTTTGTCATTTTACAACAAAAAATAAAAATGTATGACTCAATTTCTTGTTAGCTTAGCAATAAAACAAGCACCAAGACAACTATGAAGACATCTATTTTGGTAGTGACAGCCTTAGAGCATCTCCATTGCACCAAGTTTCCACATCCTCCACTTTTGCTTATGTGTATGAGAGATAAAGACACACAAAAAAATTACGAATCCCACATTTTTTTCTCTTTTTCCTACTTTTTCCCACTTTTTCCCATTTTTTAACCATAAATTCCCGTGCCACCTCTGTATCTAGAAGCTCAACTTCATATCTTCCACTATTATTTTATTATTATTTTTGAATTTGTTTCTACATCTCTCCTGCCTTTTTCACTTTTTCCTCTCTTTACACTACACATCCTCTATTCTCTTTTCAATCCACCTAATCATCTTCTCTCTATTTCTCTCATCCACATCATCCCTTGACACCACTATGCATTGAAGATGCTCTTATAGTGTCGGTGACGGTAAAATGCTGCCAAATGGTAATGATTTGACAAGAGCCTTGTAGTGTGTTTGGATGAACTATTATTTTATTAATTAAAAACTAAACTACGACGCTAATTTTAAATGCTTCAAATAAAGACTATCACAATTTTAAAGAATCTTTGAAAATTAACGCTCTTAGGCCATCTCGAATGGGTTGTGGATTGCCCAAGCCGCAGCAGTAGAGAGAGAGGAGAGAGAAAGGAACAAATAATTATTTTATTTTAAAAGTGAATGGAAAGTGAATAGAAGGAAGTGTAAGAAAAAAAGAGATGGAAAAGTAAAAAGGATGAGAGATGTAGAGATAAATTCAAAAATAATAATAAAATAGTAGTAGAATAATTTTAGACGGGCGTCTATATCTGGACGTGGTACCGAAATCTATGAAGAAAAAATGAGATAATTGAGATAAAAGTGATTTTAAAAATTTAAAATTAAAAACACGTGGGCCGTGCTATTTTTCCTTGTTCCTTTCTCTCTCCTCTCTCTCGCCACTGCTCGTCAGAAAATGGGGGGCAATGTACTGCCCCGTTGGAGATGGCCTTATGATTTTGTGACATCTCATAGCATATGAAATGCAAAATGAAATTGCCATTCGTTAAATACTTCAAGAATTCAAACAAAAATTTAGAGAAGTATCTTAAGGAAATAGAGAATTGATATTCATATATTTGGCGTATTTTATTTATCATCTTATAATGTGATAAATAAACATGGAGCATGTGTTATTAGTCTTGCTCTATTCCCCACGTAGGTATAGAGAGAAAAAAATTTGTGGGCCCACGGATTTTCCACCATTAGAGAGTATGTATGATTATCTGACTCAATGTGAATATAAAAAAATTAAAAATATTTTTTTTAGGGATGACGTTGTACCACCAGAAGACGTCATATCGATATGGGTACAAACCCACATGGGGAACAGAGCAAAAGCATGTGTTATTAATTAACAATATACCTCTTGTGGCTGAATTAAGTCCCACATGTATTGTCTCGTACGAAAATTAACAAACACGCTACTCATCATATATAACAAATAGTTCTTATAGAAATAAAAATTTATTTGGACGTCATAAATTTATACACAGATATCTACATGATGTTCGGGTAATGGAAGATGGGTAAGGCTCTCGTACCCACTCTGTATATCTTATGATACCCAAAGTCGAGAAAATAAAATTCGTAGAAGTCTGACGAGACAATTATATAATATTCATTTGACCTAATATAAATAAAAAAATAATAAATTAAAAAAAAATTAATTGATGATATAGTACCTCAGAATGACGCTACATCAACATGGGGATGGCCCTTACAGCTCCCACATTGGAAACAGAGCCAATCCGAATGGAAGATTTCATATCTACCTTCTCTATTATTGTCCCGTACTAAATAATTTAGTTGAATGCGATAACTAGACAGCAAATACGGAACGAGACTCTGCGACTGGGGACATGGAATAAAACGCAAACGTGCTAGTTGAAATAGTAGTTGCTTGTTTATAATTTATATAGGGTGAAGCCTAAAACAAAGAAACTAATGCTAATAAGAAAATAATTACACTGAAAAGGAATTAAGACATTTAAAATATTTCATTTAACCGCTCAGAAAGGATTCACATTTCTTGTTAAACCACCATTTAAGTTAGTGAAAAATCCCATTAACCCAGTCCGGTAAGGCAAATACGATCTCCGGCGACCGGTGCCGTCTTCTTTAGCTTTACTTCTCAAGTACACCTCATGAGCCGACAACGACGCCGTTTTACTCTTCTTACCGTTCTTCACCTTGCCTTTCATTTTTTCCTCTTTCTTCTGTCCACCACCCGTCGCCACCGCCGACGGGGGTGGCCCGTTGCTGTTATTCAAGAAAACAAAAGCATCCCTCCCATCACTGTTACTTCTCCCCATGGAGTCCTTGAACCGCCACGTCTTCGAGAACCCAGTCGAGTTACTCTTAGTGCACACCTCCGGCGGCGCCGCCGCCGCCGCCGACGCCTCCACCACCTTGATTTCGTCACTCCCCGATGAGGATGACGTCATCGACTCTTCCGTTTCGACGAAGACCTTCTTCACCGGTGGTCGCATAGGCAAATTCTCGTACAAGATCTTTGGATCTTCACCGTTAAACAGGGGAAAAACAGGCTTGATTTGGCCGTTAACGAAAGCATCTTCCGCTGCTATTGGCGATTGATTCACTCCTTCACACATAAAAGAAAATTCTTCTTCTTCTTGTTCTTCCTCCTCTTTATCTTCATCATCTTCCGCGTCGGAAAATGACGTCAGCTTCATTTTACTGTAAAAATCTCGGCTCATCTCAGTAAATTCTTCACCAGAAACTAAATCTGGAACTGGGTTTTCCTTTTCTTCAAGATTTATCTCCATATCTGAAACAATCTGAATGCGCAGAAGGGATTTATGAATCCAATTTAGAGGGTGGAGAATTGGGGGTAGTTGGTTGTGGGTAAGAAATTAGGGTTTGGTCAGTTACTTTTATAGTGTAGTTGAACTGTAAACAGGAAACATTTATTGTGTGGAGTACAAGTGTGTTTTTTTAATTTATTTAATAATAAATTAATTGATTTGTGGGCGGCTGTCGATATTGAATTGGGCAGAAGAAAACAGGAAAATGAAAGGGGGAGGAATTGAGGGATTGGGAGTCACGTTATGTGATGAGGCTTCGGATGCTCCTAGAAGCTGCAAAGAAATATCTAATGAGATGATTATAGACATGGTTATAGTTTAGCTGTTTAAAATAGTAATAACCCACGTGTGTATCTTTTTGTATTGTAGTACTAAAATGATTTGGCCGTGTTTTGGTATGTCCCCGGGTAACAGTACACGCACTCAAATTCAAATTTAGAAATAAATTTAAAAATAATAATGAAAAATATGCGGGATGTGTATTTGTAAATATAATATCGAGAATTTAAAAAGAAAAAGGAAATGAAATGAGAGAAAAATAATTTTTTAAAATGTGAAACCTACACAATTTCTTGTATCTTTCTCTCACACCTAAATAGGTGTCGAAATGTATATTGGCGATGCTCTAAGGTGTCTTATAAACACAGTGAATTGTGTCGGCATGAAGATCGGATCTCTTCGAATTATCTTCAGTTTTCTTTTAATTTTTGACACCTTGATAGTTGGCAGTTGGGACATCATCGTATCAAGGTAGAACGTGAAGGAATTACATATTTGAATATGTTGTTCGTCTTGTGAAGGCATACAATCGATACAGTGATTGCGGTTCTGGTAAAAGTGTCACTTTGTCAAGTTGTGAAAGATTGCAATGGTCATTTTTCCACAACTAATTTCTTAATTTCCTCGTGTTAATCTAATTTTCGTATATTTAAAAAATAAATAAATAAATACGGTTATTGTGTAAATTATGCTAAATTGTGTTACACATAGCTTCAACAAAACCAAGTTTAATATATTAAAAACTATGCTCAATGTGAAAATCAAGGGCTTGTTTGATACAATTTAATCTAAAAATCATTTTTCCCTCTTATCATTTTTCGCTACTCACTAATTTCTTTGACATCATTCAGTATTTAAATAACACGTCCCATAAGCACTATAAGTCATATCTATACATGTATCATATTAAAGATAATAATTATCTTTAATATGATAAATTTGAGATTTATACAAAACTTTAATAAAAGAGAGATAAACTTCAAGACATCCAAAATGCAGATTACAAAACTTGCACATCTATACAAATTCAAGGCATAAACTTAATTTAAAAATGTAGATCTATACAACTTAAAAAATTCCTACAAAAAATAATAAAAAAATTCCTACAAACAATTGATAGAGGAAGACGAGCTTGTTCCAATTGTGGCTCCAACAATCCAAGAAATTCGATTTCAACAATACCTAGAATTTGGGGATATTAAATTTTAACATAAAAAATGCACGAATTTGGGACAACTAGATAAAGGAAGAGTACCTTACTTCAATTGTGGCCCCAACTTGTGAAGAATTTACAGCAAAAATGGGTATTAAATGAAGAGATAGGAGGAATTTCGCTGCTTGTGGCCAAGGAAGGAGAAAAATAGCTGTTGGTTTCGAGTTAGTTGCTGTAAATCGTTTAGGTCAACTTTTGGGCCTAACTGTTAAAAACAAATAATAATAATAATAATAATAATAATAATAATAAACAAAGACATGTTGGCGGTTGTTCCCAAGAAACCGCCATCCTAAAAAAAATAATAAAACAAAGAAAGGATGGTTGTTGTAGGGAACAACTGCCACTTGTTTTAACTCTAATTATTTTTTTTTTTATATGTTTGGGTGGTGGATTTTGGTGGTAACCACCACCCTTTGCTTAGCAAGAAGTTACGGGTGGTGTTCTCATTAAAAACGCCACCCTATGTGCATCCCCCAAAGTCGAATATATACTAGTGTCAAGTTGTAAAAGATTGTAGTGGTCATTTTTACACAACTAATTTCTTAATTTCCACGTGTTAATCTACTTTTCTATATTTAAAAAATAAATAAATAAAAGAGATTATTGCGTAAATTATGCTAAATTGTGTTACATATAGCTTCAACAAAACCGAGTTTAATATATTAAAAACCATGCTAAATGTGAAAATCAAGGGATTGTTTATACACTTTAATCTAAAAATCAATTTTCCCTCTTATCATTTTAGCTACTCACTAATTTCTTTGACATCATTCAGTATTTAAATAACTCGTCTCATAACCACTATAAGTCATAGGTATACATTTATCATATTACAGATGATTATCTTTAATTTTCTTTTAAATTTTGACATCTTGGTATATCCTCCTACCACGGTAGGATACGTTGAAGCATAATCAAAGGACAGCATCATATTTTGAATATCTTGTTCAACTTGTGAAGGCCTACAATCGATGTTATGATTGTGGTTTTTGGTAAAACATAGATTTTCAAAGATTGTACTCGCCATTTTTTCACATTTATTCCACAATTTATATGTATTATCTATTTTTCAATCATTCGTTTTTCTATAGTTTAAGGGGAAAAAAGGTAGTTACTTTCAAAATGAGAGAGAGAAAAGAAAAAAAAAAGTGGCTATTGTGTAAGTTATGATAAATGTGTTACATATATATAGTTTCAACAAACACATGTTTAATATAGAAACTATATATGCTGAAAGCGTAAATTAAATTGTGATGAATATAAGTTCTAATGAAGGATGGTAGAAGAGTCAATCGACACATTCCTATGTTGTAACATTCAAAGAAATTGATGAACTTCTGATCAATGTAATTATTGACAGTTTATTCATTACCCGTTAGATTTTGGTAAATTTTTTAAGTCTTTAGAAATTTAGGTATTCTCAATTCAAATATTAATGGATTTTATTAGAAATGCACCAACATTTATCTCTTCCTACTGAGATTATATTGTAATGCTTTAATTCAAGGGGAAAATGCTACTTTAATTTACAAAATAACAGATAAATTGACTGATAAATTAAATAACATAGACATATAGTTTAAATTTTTAACACAAATCAGAAACAATATCTAGGTGTTTATAACTATGAGATATTTGATTGCTTGTTAAGAAAGATAGACAACCATAGGACATATATAATCAAACAAATTTTCATTTAATTTTTATTTCATAAAGTAAACGATTTTTTAGAATGTTCAATATGGTAATTGTAACATAGAGTACTATGAAGGGAGCATAAAGCTGGATTGCATATTTGACGTGAGATCTTGGATTTCGATTTTATGCCTTTTTTTCGTTTTCTTTTTTTTTTTTTTTTACAAGTATAATATGTATAATAAGAAATATAAATGCGTATAGAATTACATCCACTGAAACTCAATGCAAAGAAATGACACAAACTAACATAATATTGTTGGAAAAAGCTAAACCACATAACTGACAAGAAAAAGTTACACAATGCACCATCGATGAGATTTGAACTCCACTATCTGGTTACTTAGAAGTGGCTGTTTTTTATTTTATTATTATTATATATTTTTTACATCTAAATTGACAAGGAGTGGGTTCCTGGGCAAGCTTTTTTGTAATGATACATTACACAGAAATTGTAATTCATTGCAAAGTGTCAGTAACCTATTACAAGTAATATGTAATTAATTACAAATCACTTGTAATGCTACTACAATGAATGTCAAATAATATATAATGAATTGTCCTGACAAAGTATCTGTAACATAGTACAAGTAATATATAATTAATTACAAATTACTTGTAATGAAACTATAAGGAATGTCAAATAAATATGTAATGAATTGTCAAGTGTTTGTAATATATTACAGAGGATCTGTAATGAATTACATAGAATATGTAATGAATTACAAAATATTTGTAATACATAACAAAGCATTGTAATGCACTATGCGAAATGGAAATACTTCATTATAAGAAAAAAATTTTAAAAATGTTAAAATTGAAACCCACAAAATTTAGGAATGTCTTAAAAAAAGAAAGAAAAGAAAAGAGGAAAAACGGTTTCTTTAAAATGTAAAACCTCTAAATATAATAGAACCTCCAAATTTCAAGAAAAATGAGAGAGAGAGAGAGAGAGAGTATAAATGAATAGGAAAACCATTTCCTTAAAACGGAAAAAAAAAAAAAATCTCCCTGAAAATGTCGAATATATGGCTAAAATGCTCTTAACTGGTCAAATTGTAAGATTTTTAAATTTACTATTGCAGTTAAAAATAAACTTTGCAATTAATTGTAATAAAAAATTATCACTAAAACAACTATAGAAAAAAGCATTAAAAATGTCAAATATATACGTAAAATGCATAAAAGAAGAATTATAACAAAGATTAGGAACTTATTCAAACAAAAAAAAAAAAAAAAAAGATTAGGGAAAAAAAAACTATAGCCTGTGGAGTCGAACCTTCGCACACACCGTGCACAAGCCCCCTACTCACCGACATAAGCCACTGGACTACCAACTTACACAAAAGCTACATATATATATAATAGATGTGGGTACCGAGGCCTGATTTTTGTAATTATATTTAATAGTTTGTGTTATTCGCGTAAATACTTTGGTTTTACCATAGTTTTGAATATTTGATCTATGACTTTAGTATTTGTGTAAAAAACCAAACATAAATTGTGGTTTGATGTGAGAAGCAAAAAAGGAATAACGGGCTTTCTACCCTAACACAAAATTACTGTTGATTTTTCTATCGTGCTTACTGTTGATTTCTTCTCTCTTTCCTTTTCTTTTTTCTTTAGTTTTTATTGGAATCAATGTGATTAATTTGGATGAATACTTCAAAAATAAAAATAAAAATAAAAAAGAAAAAAGAAATTGTGGAGAAAAGATCAAAAATAAAAAATAAAAAATTCAAAGTATATTTTATAAAAGGCGGTAGAAGAATTTATAAAAGTATTTTACGGTAGAGCTTGAAAATTCATGGAAGTAAATGTGATGGGAAAAAAATAAAAATAAAAATAAAAATTCTACAACTTTATCCGCTCACTGCTCGCACGAGGAAACTGGTCTGATCTGACATATGTTGTGTCCGTGCTTCGTCTCTAGGCCCGACAACTCGTGATACACTAAGCACGTGGGACTATGGCTCAAGGGTACAAGCCCATTACATCTTTTGGGCCTGAATCCTTTTAGTGAAAGGAAACCAATCGCGGGCCTTTAAGTGGGCTTCCTCCGGGCCTAACCGACGTCTTGAGACCCAAAGACGAACTGTGCAAGCTTGTCTATACTTATTCTTTTTGCTTCTCACATTAAATTCAAACTACAATTTTATAATTTTAAACAGAGTTTCAAATCTAATACTACCATTAGCACATTTCGTGCACTCCACTTATATTCAAAGTGAATATCGACTTTGATGAATTAGTTTTGACAGATGAGTTGATTCGGTTTTGATAAATAAAAAATCAAAACTTGTATCCTTTCGTTTTATGCTTGCTTTTTTAATTGTCGACTAATTAATACTGAAAAAAATATTACTTTAGCAAAAAAAAAATGACAAACAAATTCACAAACAAATGATGTAATCATCCATTAATCTTTTAATTTGATAACTCGCCTACTTAGATATTGAACAATGATTAATTCAATCCAATTACAACCTGGTAAACCGATATAGTCATCTATTGATTTCAGTAGTACTAAAGAAAAAAGAAAATAAAAGAGAGAGAGAAATCATTGGTAACCAAGATAGAAAAATCATTCTACTAAACGTATACCCCGACCAGTTACCTTGTCTAAATAATACGATGTTAGATGTTGTACTCCCCTTGACTCTAGTTCTGTTGTTTCATTTTATATCTCTTTAGCTATAACATTTAATTAAAACAATTTACGTCGTTAAATTTAATATAAGGACTATTTTTATTTAATGGAACAACTACGAGAATCGAAAATAAGACAGTAGGTTTCGACCTCGGACAACCTCTACCAACCTACACATTATCAGCAAATCTGCCTTGACCTTTGAACCCACCATTTTGAGAAGGCGGCTTTGGTCCTCTAGGATCACCAATTGAAGCCACTTTAGAACTAGGGATTCTCTTATCAAACCCAAATTCTATATCTCCATCTTTGAAACTAGGTTTTTGCCTAGACTCCCATTCTCTAGGGCCAAGTTCATGCCCTCGTCCGGCCGGCTTGGCCTTTCCACGGTGGTGCTCTTCCTTTCCGTGGTGGTGCTCCTTGTTACCGCGGTGGCGTTTACCATTGCACAGCCGTCCAAACACACAAGCAATGGCCGATACCACAAGAACCACGCCCAAGACTATGAAAACAGGCCCAAATGAGCCATTGGAATTGGAATTGGAAGAAGGCTGTTTTGAAAAAGTATTGGGATACACTTGATCAACTGGCTGTGACATTTCTTGACTTTTTTTAATTGAAATTTTGATGGAGAATTAGAGGGGTGTGTTCTTAATTTGAGTGAAAAGAAAGGAGGGTTGGAATTTGATTGCTTGATGATGAGAGGAATAATGAGAATATCTAATGGTGTGAGGGGTTCTTATCTTATATTCAACAAGGAAATGCTTTCTCTTTAATAAAGAGAGACAACTAAACATATTCTTTATGTCCTTTACTGCAGCTCCTTTGAACATCAATATCCATGCAAGAACTCCATGGAGACATACTGGAGGACCTTTCTTTATCATGCAATTCAATTAATGACATAATCGGAAAGATGTCTACCGTGTTCAGTATTTCAGGTTAATTAGTACTTGTAACTTGCACATAAAAGCCCACTTTAATTAGTGAATTGCGACTCTTAAATAAAGGTGACGACCAATATTTAGTAACTAAAAATACTGGGTACTCAATATACTAAGAGTACTAGAAATTTTTTCAACAGCATCCTGAAGTGCAAAGTTCAGATCTGTTGTCTAAGATCGAGATGTTTCAATGCTAGCTCTAGAATCTTTGACCGAGACCCACTTGTAGTCTGTAGTGATTCTAAAGCTAGGCGGCTGCTTAGGGCGAAAAACCTTTTTTTTTTTTTTGGCTCCCTCTTTTTTGGCAAAATAATGCATGGTAGGTACTAGCTATGTATACTTGAAATATATCGTGCAAACCTTTCCCAGATCACAATAAGAAAAAGCCTAATTTGTGATTTACTTCGCATGATTTGGATCTTTATTTTTTGCTTTTAACAGAAAAGAGTCCTCTTTAAGGTTCATGTAGGGTTCAATGTTGTCCTATCACTGGTGAGTGAATATTTATTTATAGAGACCCGAAGGATTGACTGTGTTCAAATAATTTCAACATTTATACAGTGAGGTACTTATTTGTCTATTTTCATTTGCTTATTATACCACGCCACCTAATTTTACTATTAAATGAGAGTAGTCGAAGACATGCTTATTTGGATAATGTGCTTATGAGTAATGTTCTCCTCCCCGCATGAGGATGAGTTATTCTCCCCACTGCTGATGTATTAACACATCAGCAATGGGTCTAACTTGATTCACTCATCTGCTGATACATCAGTATGTAGGGATAATAACTCATCGACACACGAGATATATATATATATATATATATATATATATATATATAATATGTTCTATGGAATCCAATTTTTCTGGTAATTTTTAAATATTTTTAATTACATATCTTGCTAAAAAAATGAATTTTTAATTAATTTTGAAGTATGCAGAAGAAACGAATTGTTGACATGCTGTCTTATTACGTGTCACATTGATTATCTTATCCAATAAAAAATAGTCCACATTATTGAATTAATATACTTGATCGTGTATGTGATGTTTTGATTGGACGAAATAATCCAAAGATGAAAAATAAGGGCAAATCGGAACACGTCTAAACAAACCCGTAAAGAATAAAACTTGATGCTTTTTTATGGATTGGTCGACTAATGAAATGACTTATTGGTTGCTTGAAAGAAGCAAGTTTCTCACTTTTTGCCATCTTCGATTCCATTTTGGTTTCTTAATCTTTAAACAATCAAGCAATACATGCATTTAAGATCCCGATAAAGACAAGCAATTATATATATATGTATTTCTTTGACTAGGGTTTGATCTTTCCTCCAAAATAAAGTAAGAGATGAACTAGTGGTAAGATACCAAACCCATATTAAGATCCTTAGAGCATCTCATGAAATTGATGGAGTATTTAATTAAAAGGAAAAAGAGGGCATTTTCTAATACTGACATTGAGAAATACAAGATTTCAAGGGAAAATCTTTAAATTAAAAAAATATTTCCTTAAATTAAAAAAAAAAATCTTTTGAATTATGAAAAAATGGTTTTGATTAATTCATGGAAAATTCGGAAAGTGTTCTAAAGATCACCAATAGGGGAGTCCAAAAAGATCTCTAATCCTGGAAAATGACTTAAAATTATTAAAAAGGAACCTAACTTGAGAATTGAAAACAACATCGATAAAGTTTAAAGAAGCACTAAATAAATTTGGACGAGTGAAATCCCATCACACGTTATGGCAAAGAGGTGACTTTGATACGGCTCGTCGTATCCTTTCAAGAAACATAATTTCTGATATCGAATGCCAAAATTGCAATATATGATTTTGCCCTTTTCACTTGAATTCATCCTCAATCAAGTCAATCATGCCTTCGAAGTCAAATATAGTTTACATCCAGAGAATACTTGAGATCTCGTGACTCGTAAATTTGTATTAGTTTGAACTGTGTGTGCACTCTAAATTTAAATGTAATGCAGTCAAATTCATAAATTGTAAACATAACTCATTAGAGAGTAACTTTTGGATCACATTATCTATTCGATCAATATAAAACAGAATTTCGACTATTTACTGGTCACATAAAACATCAGTCATGTTCCAATGCCAACAATTGGCATGCTCACGCTCGGAAAAAAAATTCGTGGGGTCCACACTGACCCCCCACCATCAAGGGGCAGTTATGTATTATTCATTTTATTTAATACAAATACAAAAAAAAATTAAAAAATTTTTTAAAAAAAATTAGTCGACGCAAGACTCATGAGTGACGCCACGCGTGGGGCGACGCTAACTGTTGGCAGGTGAACAAAGGCACATAAAACATAATCTTTTGAGTGCATTGTCAAAGTCACTTCAATATCAGTATCATTTTGTCCCATGGCCTAACTAGATTATAAGATAAACATCCCATCTTTTGGCTCGTCACTACCCCTCTTCATTAATTAATATGAATTCCTTATTACTTATCCTAACTTATAAGCTTTGCAATTCATCTTTGAAGGTGACTAGGTCACACAATAGATTTCAGTGGCAACGTTACCATTTCTAATCTTTTGAAATATCCTTTTTAATGTGAATCAAACGAGTTATTTTGTGTCAATTGCTTAACCATTTCAGTAATTTTTAGCTAGTGACTCTTCGTTTGTATTCTACTGAATTAAATTTAGGCATCTACCTCGATTTATCTGAACTTAAGACGTCACTGAAACCATTTCACATGGCTTTCTTTATCGATCACAATTATCCACCATGATCACATCATTAACTAGTCATTAAAATCCAAAAGTTGAACTTCTAGACTCAATTTATAATGTTTCTTGTATGATAATTAATGGCTTAATAGAGTAATTGGAACCCAACGTTTATACTCGCTGCGCAATGAAGACCTGAACTTTTTTTCTTGGCATTTTCGTCTCTAAACTAATGTTTCTTTGCATCATAACGACTTTTCATGGTAAAAAGATACTACTTCCCTTTTAATTAAATAAAATCAAATAAATTTAGGCTTAATAGTGCAATTGGGACCCAACGTTTATACTCGCTGCGCAATTAGGACCTGAACTTTTTTTCTTACATTTTCGTCCTCAAACACCAACTCCATGATTTTGGCCACTTCCACTTAATTTCTTACCCTAAAAACGAGCCCCTATGACTGTATTAATCATCCCCAAACTCAATTTTGTATGAGTATTCAAAAATTGAGCACAATCAGAAATAATTACATAAACCATAGTTTTCAGTCTAACAATGAATTGCTCAATTTTTCCTCCAAATTGGTGGCTCAAAATAGATCTATAGCATCCTCGAATGATGTCTCACAACCCCAACAAATCCAATTTGCAAAATCGTTTCCCAATCAAAAAGCCTCAAATTTGTGCAAAATTTGAATTTTAGGCATTGATTTGGGCACTTTAGAAGTTGAATTAGAGGTTGGGCCAATTGACAAAATTGTTCCCCATGACGAGACACACCCAACGGTGGTGGTGTGCGATCGAGACGAGTCGATTGGTCGACCATCGTCCTAACAGCGTGTGGAATTGAAGGATATAAATGTCAAAAGTCCTTATGATGCAAATAAACATTAGTTTGGGGATGAAAATGCCAAGAAAAAAAGTTCAAATTCTGAGTGGGCAGCAAATATAAACGTTGGATCCCAATTACGTTATTAAGCCATAATTAATACATCCTTCATCTAATCTACATAATTCATTTAAAGTTCAAATCTACATTCCAACGTGACTTTCCATTCTAACCTAAAAGCGCATTTATGAACTACCGTCTTTTGAATTACGAGTTACGACCTATTCGAAAACATATGATGTGACCCGTGATCCGTGACCCGCAAACCTGACCCCACCAGAAAATATATGACCGTTATTACAACGTTCCAAATTCAAATATCTCTCTTTATTTCCTGGTTACCGTTAAGCCACAGCCATCCACCCATATCTCCACCGTTCACAAAACCCTCATGTAAAGATCATGAAATCACCGTGAATTCAATAATCACAAGTTTTCTTTCCTCCACAATTTAATCGAATTTTATAAAAATTAAAACCCAAATTTCCCCCCTTTCTTCTTTTTGCCAGATTTTCTGGGTTCTTGATTCTACCCAGTCATCACCTGTTTCTTGATCGGAAATCTGGCTTCTTCTTGATCGGAACACCAGCTTCTATGGCAGCGTTGGCCCCCGGAGTTCTATTAAAGCTGTTAAACGGGATTAACACAGGGGTGAAACCCACCAGTGAACACCGGAGCTCACTCTTACAAGTCACTGATATTGTACCTGCTGATCTTGATGAAAAAGATCTCTTCCCAAAACATGGATTTTACATCAAGGTATCAGATTCATCCCATTCAATCTACGTTAGTCTACCATTCGAGCAAGATGATCTTGTTCTTAGCAACAAAATGCAATTAGGGCAATTCATTTACATCGATAAATTAGAGCCCGGTTCGCCCGTTCCCATCGTTAAGGGCGCTAAGCCACTCCCCGGACGGCACCCGTTAGTCGGCACACCCGAGCCCTTAATGGGGTTAAGACAAAAGGGTGAGAAAAGTGAACAAAAGATGAATTCAAATATTTCAATCGCTAGAAGGGCTTCTTGGATTAAAGGCCCTAATGGTAATGGTAATTGTAATGTAGGTGAAAATGTTAGCTCGCCGAGTGTTTTAAAGCCCGTCCCATTGGATTTTGATCAATGTACACCGGTAAAGGACCGGCCGACGAGCGCTGTGAAGTTTGCGGGAAATTTTCTTATGTCGCCGATGGTTCGTGGGAGAGTGCCACGAGACGGGGTTCTCCGGTCGTCGGTAGGTGGTGCGCTTTTGTCGAAGATGGTGGAGGGTAAAGGGGAGAGTCCGTTGATTAGGAAAAGTTGTGTGACAGTGACACCTTCTATGTCTAAGTATGCAAGGAGCAAAAGTGTGTGTGATAGAGAACAGAGGATCTTGAAAAGTCCCTTCAACAAAGCTGTAGGTACATCTTGCCCTCATACATTATATATACATTTTACTTGAGAAGAGTAATACATTATTTCCTTTTCTTGTTGAAATTTGGGAAAATTATAGTATTTTTGTTTGGTTTTAGGAGAAAAAGAGTTCAACTCCGCCTCCTAGTTTGCGTAACACGAAAGTGGTAGCTTCTCCTAGTGAGTCGAAGACGAAGATACCTTCGGAATCACAATATCAACCCTGTTATTCGGCGTCCCCGAATACAAGTCTTCCCATGAATTTACCGGGGAAGCTTAGCATGCTAGGAAAGGTGAATTCTTGATCCCTTAACGTACAATTAACAGTGATGAATAGTATCAGAAGTGTTAAAAACATGCTATATATTGTCAAATTATGTTATTCACCATATAAGAAGGGATGATTAGATTAGGTAATTCATGCTCCAGCTGACATGGAAGTGCCATATCAGCTCGGCGATGATGTGGCATTTGATCACCCGAGCTACGTAGGGGAGGAGATCATTACTCATTGTATTATTACTGACTTTCTATTGCTAATGTGGATTAGGAAGCAGTGCAACAGCGTGAAATAGCGCAAAAAATCGCCCAGCAGGCACTAAGAGATGCTACAGCTACTGAAAACATCGTCCGTTCGCTCAAGTACGATTCTTATCCTTAAAACCACCTTATCTTTTCGGTTGAGAATTATGATTTATGTCTCCACCTGTTTAATCTCATTTTGTTTCCTCCCAGGATGTTCTCAAACTTGACGAAATCCGCTAAACCCGAAGCTCCGGCGGCTTGTTTTGATCAGTTTCTCGAGTTCCATAGCCAAATAGCTCAAGTAGTGGCCGAAATGGTGTCTATGCAAGCAGTAACCGAAATGGCTCAAACACAAAATGAGGAACAAAAGACGAAAAAGGCAGTCGAAGATAGCTCCATTTTACACGAAATAGCCCACAATTCAATGGAGTCCAATGCATCAAAACGACGAGTCCAATTGTACAAATCTATTGCAAGTTTTCCCGAAAGAAACGAACAAAGGTCGATATTGGGAAAACACACAAGATCCTCCAATCTTAACCAGAAGTTGAGTTCCATTGAAGGTGGAAATGAAAATGATGAGAACATGAAACCAGTGGCCTCGTCTTGCAGTGTGTTGAATGCGATCAAACTAGGAAGACAGATAGAGACTGAAGCTGGTAACTGGTTTATGGAGTTTCTTGAGAAAGCATTGGAGAAAGGGATGAAGAAGTCAAAAGGAGTCGGAGAAAATGACGGTCGTAAAGTTCCACAATCACTTATTTTGAAGGTGATTAATTGGATAGAAGTTGAACAGAGTGATCCAAGTAAGAGACCAGTGCATCCTAGAGCTGCATATATAACTAGGAAGTTAAGGATTAAGATGAAGAACCCTTGATCGACAGGAGATGAGGATCCATCTAAAAGTGGTTTACAGATAACAAATATGGGTTTGAAGTTTTGTGTTCTGTTTATCAATGTTGTGTGGAAAAATTCTTATATAATATATAGTGTTTAGGAGTTAATATGTCTAGAACTCATACGCCTTTGTTTATTATCATAACGTATAAAAAGCACTATAAAAAGTTCACCGAGAGCAAGTTTGATTGGGGTTTGTTTCAGTTCATCAAGTTTGATTGGGGTTTGTTTCAGTTCATCAACTTCTTCACGGGGTGACCAGAACTGGCAGGAACATTAGCAAATTTGAGAGGACGTCGGTGCAATATTTTCAATCTTCAATGGCCATTTTGAAATTCTTGTGAATCTTCAGTGACCATTTAGTGAAATCAATTAGCAGCTTGCTTGCGCTTCTCTTAACAGTTTTCCCCATATTGAGAGATATATTCTTTGATTATTGTAATGTGACGCCTTCTCTCGAGTTCTTGAAAATTTTCAAGTTGATCCTTGAAAGTATGTTTGACTGCAAGTTTGAGCCCCAGAGAGACCTGAATAATTACAAAACAGTACATAACCTCCACAAGTACCATTTAGACGCAAGTATACGCTTTTCTACCCAAAAATTTTGGTTGACTTATGGTTATGTGTCACAATCTTGTAAACTAACATATCACTATTAATACCATTATTCCAAATGATTGTTTGTAACACAGAACCAAAATGTCGATAAAGTGGTGAACCCAAAGAGTGCATGTAGCATTATTCTTCAGATGAAAGGGAGGTCAGAAAGTCATCTTCTGTGCAGAACTGCAGATATTGAAGATGAATTGAACAAAAAGATGAATTGAACAAAAATACAACACAAACTTATTTGCAGGTGAAGCAATGAAACCTGAGCATTACAAATATAAATATTGAAATTCTGAAAATTGATTAGCATTTCATTTACTCCATTACTCCATACTACAAGAAAATTGAAAATGGACGCCAAATATGGAAAAACTAAAACAATCCGATGGCCAGAAGACTTACTGGTGGCCAAATTCAAGTAGAGATCACATCACCCCCTGGACCTCAATGCTAACCCGGTTTCTACTTTCTTGATTTCAAATATGAGCATCCTCCACATCTTGAGCACAAACATTTCGGCTTCATCGTCCAGTATACCTTGTAGCCTTTCGAACATCTCGCTTGCATTAACATGTTCATCAGTCATGCTAGAAACGATGTAGTCCACGAGTGTGACCTCTTCCTCTCCCAGAAACTCGGTGATCTTCTTTGATATCCAAGGTCTCATTCTCTCTTGCAGTGAATTCTGATAAGTGCACATACGAGAACAGCATCAAAACAATATGAAGATAGAGTGAGGCAATCTAAATTGTGAGAGAATATATCTGCAATATAACGATATGCTGATGTTATTCTTGATCATGTATGGAACCAATGATGCACGTGAGAGTTAAAAGGCTTGCAAAACAAAACTAAGAGATCCAAGATTTGCTTAAGGGCCCAAGTTTTTTGGAGAAAATAGCAAGTTTGAAGTGACAATACTTGAACTTTGCAGTGTTTTAGGTTTTACTGTCACAATTCTGAAGTCCTTTCTGCTCTCGTTGTGTCTTATCCTCTCATATAAACTTGAAAGAACCAGACTATGTAATCCTTATGTGAAAATGCAGAAACAAAACCCCACAAAAATATAAGAAAAAAGCTACTGCGTTGTCTTCTTCATTGAAACACACAGTTGAATTCCAATTTTCTGTTTTCAAAGTAAAAGAATAGACAAGGGTTGCATTTTCGATTTGTCACAATTTTCGCATAGAAGAGTTCCCTTAACCAAATTTTTACTTGTTCCAGGAAACAAGTTTCTGTAAATTTGAATATAAACAAGGTTTTGAAAACTGAAACACCTCGGAAACAAAGAGAACAGACTCTTAAGTGTCCTGAAACAAGGTCGGCCATAAAACAAGGTTCAATTTTAATGTATGTCACTCGCACAATTCTTGCATTATTGAGATCCGAACAGAATTATGAGAAAGATATTCCATTGAAAAGAAGCATCATAAGAAGAGAACAAACATTTAATCATTTTGGCCAGAGAAGAGCAAATTACCTGATCGTAAATTGTCCAATTTATCTCATATGAAAACAACTCATCTTTGGTCTTTGGAATTGTATCAATCAGCTGTTTCGCATCCAAAAGCTTCTGGTTTTCTGGTGTTTTCACTTTCTGTGGCTTCCCTCTGTCGTAATTATCCTTTCTGCTTTCATCACGGCTGTGATCTCTCTCTTCTTCATGTCTCTCTCGATCCCGCTGGCTAGATCTCTCATGAGTTCGCCTTCCTCGTTCTTTTTCAACTGGAGGCTTCTCATCTTTAGAATTTGCAACGTGCTTCGCAAATTCTGCAGCCGCAGCCGTATTCGGGGTCTCGGAAACTGATTGCTGTTCCTCAGTTGAATAATCAATCGGAACCAAAGGTCTCATCTTCTTTTCCTTGTGCAAGTCCTCATCCTCGTCCTCGTTAAATACAGAAGGGACTGCAGTTCGTTTTCCAGACCCCGAAAGACCAAATCCTAACTTCCTAGCAGGTGCATTGGTGTTCTGCCGTACCTCAGATGCAGCACTAGATGATGTGATATCTTCATCACTAATGCCATTTTGCAGAACCCCTTCACCTGATACAAAATGCAAAAATGTAATTTAAGGAAAAAAATGATGAGTACATCAACATTATCATCATATCATGCAATAAAGCAAGAACGACCTACCAATGATATTACTAAAACCTGGTTTGCCATCAGAAATCTGATCAACAACCTTAACCTTGTTTTCAAGATTGGCCTCATCAGATGAAATATCCTTCTCATGTCCATCAGCGGGTTGATCGGGTATAACTTTCATTTCCTCCTCTTGCTGTTTCTTCTGCTCTTCTTCTTCTTCAGCTCTCCTTTTAGCTTCCTCGATCTCTTCTTCCTCTCTCAATCTATCAGCCAAGTCCTCCTCCTTCTCTCTTTGTCTCCGTTTTCTCTCATCATCACCAGTCTTATACCTTCTTTTTTTACCATAGCCATCATCACTATCATGCTCTTGGTCCGCAATTTCCCACTTGCGTTCTTGTGCCCTCTCTTTCTCTTTTTCTCGCTCCCTCTTCCGCCAGTGTTCTTTCTCCCTTTCCCTAGCCTCCCACTCCTTTTCACGTGCTTTATATCTACGATCATCTTCACGGCTCCTATATTCTCTATCCTTTTCTCTCTTGGCTCGTTCTTGCTCTCGTTCTCTCTCATATCTTTCAAGCTCCCTTTCCTTTTCTCGTTTCAGATCACGGTCTCGATCTCTGCCCCTATCATGCCTTCTACTACGATCAGGTGACCCAGCTTCATGCCTGTCATGATCGCTTGAGAGTTTGCTTTCAGCAGTTTTCTCATCTTCATTTTTGTCTTCCGCTAGATCTGCAAAATGAAGTTGAAGCAAAGTGCAGTGAAAAATATTGTTGGGCTCGACACATAAAAGTTAAACATACTGTAACCAAGAAAATGAATAGATACTAACCATTTTTTGCTACATCTCCGTCTGGTTCTCTATCCCTTGACCTAGAAGTCAGCTCTGAATTTGAGTTGCCGGAACCATCGACAGCTATTTGTGGGGGTGGAGGCGGCGGCGGCAGTGGTTTGTTCTTCAGCCTCTCTTCCATCATGCTTGTGAGCTTCTCAATAACCTCTTTGTCAGCTTCTTTACCTTCCTGAATCACAAGGTCAAATTGGGCAGCATCGGTATCTTCCTTTTTTACTGTTTCACTCCCATCCTTCTTTTGTTCATCAGATGAAGGTTTCTGAGATTCTTCTGGTAACTTTGAAGTTTCACTATTTTCGGCACCTGATGTACTGTCATCCTCTTTTTTAGCGCCTTCAGTTTCTGATTCATTGGTGTTCTTTGAACTCTCAACTTTTTTGTCCACATATTGTTTAAGATACTCCCGAGTTGCTTGATTGACATTCAACTGGTGATATCCAAAATATCAGTCGTATAAAGTTCTTTCCATTCGTTTTACAGAGGCAAAAGAGGAGGAAATTCATGGTGCACAGTGATGCATAATTAACAATTTTACATAAAGTTAACTCACCTAAACGAATTATATCTAGATAGATGAAGATGGAAACATAATTATAGATAGCAAGATATAGGAAGATGGTAACATAATTATTATAGATAAAAAGCATAATGTGCAGGGAGACCACACGGTGGATGTCTGACTGAAACGCAGAAATACGAACTAAAGAGTCTAAATCCTTGAATAGAAACAATTAAGCGAATGATTATCTTGTAGAATAAAGTATTTCCGCGTCTTGCCATAAAAATATATTCCAAAAATTTTCAACGAATCACTCCCTTGCTATGGCAACATTTTCAGATTTGCTTTAGAGCATACTTTTCCTTTAGTTCTCAACCACACATTCAAAGTTCATTTTTTTCCGAAACTCTCTAACATACAGAATACTACAACTGTCATGAACAATTTTCTTAGCATGACGTATAGAAAAAAATGTGGAGTAATTTAACTTTTTACCATCAACTCTTGTCCATCAACGCTTAATTTATTGAGTAGCCGTAGTGCACGAAGAACCCCTTCTGCAGACTCAAATTCACAAAATCCATAACCTTTTAAAGCTCCATTTGTGGGATCTTGAGGGCGTTTCCAACTCTTGACAGGTCCACAGAGCTTCAGAAAATGAAGAAGTCAGATGTCACTCGTGTGAGTGCCTCAACAAAAAGTTGGAAAATGCAAAGGAAAATGCAAACTTTAACACGTCAATAAATAGGAGAACAAGATAGATCACGGATGGGAATGGAAAGGATGGAATCACATACTTGCAGCAGAGTAAGGATGAAATCATTTTCCACTGTTGATGATATCTTGCCCACATAAACAGTTGTTTGTGGCTTTTCTGCGGATGCAACAGTCGGGACAGGTGGTGGCCTAATTAGGGGAGAAGGTATTTGTCCTCGAATCCCAGCCACTGGAGGAGGACGTAACATGGGTGGCATAACACCAACTGCTCCAGGGGGTCTAGGTGGAAATCCCGGCCGCATAACTGGTGGATAAGGAGAGGGATATCGAAGAAGTCCTGCATAAAAGAATGAAAACATCTATGCAAATTTGTCAGAGCATGTTTACAAAATATTACGATAAGAACATGACACTAAGCATTGGAGAGTAGAGAAAAAATAATCTAACAAGAAAAAACAGTTGATGTTACCCAAAATATTAAAAGCAATATGAGATGGCAGCAATGGCATGACAACATTCACCAGCTGAACATATAACCTGAATGCACATAAACAAATAACACAGGGATTCATAAACCAGAAATACATGAGCTTGGCAATTGGCATACCTTTATGCATTCACTTGTAGAACACTGGCTTTGTCAAAACTATCCCAATTCCAAGCACCAAAGGGTGAAGATTTGAATTGACTAGTGAGATGAGATTATGAAATATCCCATTCACAAGTCACACCAAAACAATTGAGGGCACAAAACTATAATTTTAAAGTCCACTATCTTTAATTACAATGAACGGTAAAAACTGAACCCGGGAATCATAATAAATGCAAAGAAACAAAATCCAAACCGAATGATTCTCAATGGCTTCATAATCAACACAAAGAAGCAAAATAAAAAGTTTTACAATTGAGAAGATTGCGATACCTTGGATGATAGAGGCAAACGAGCACTCAGTTGTTAACTTAATGCGCTGCTGGCCATTCACAATTCAAAATCCGACAAAGGGACTAAACATCCTTATGACCACTAGCCAACTAATTGAGCATGGCACAACCAAATAATATTCAGCGTGAAAATTGGGCAATTCACATTTTTCAGCCTATGACGCAACTTGGAATTTGAAAACCATTTTCTCACCGTTTTCCCTTATTGCATTAGAAATAAATATTACCATAATTTCTAAAATACGCTTATGCAAAATAAAGATTAACGAATGAATGCATCCATACCAAAAAGAAGTTGACGCGTGGGGTGGTCAGTAGTCCCTAATGAAGCCTTCCAACCCTTTTCACCATAATGAATCATGAGGACACTGTAGGAGAAAACATCCTGTCATCGATACCCCAGATCCAACCACAATACATATCCCTCTCCATCCCCTCGAGTCACTCTTATTCTCCTCCTTCCCAGTAGCACGTCATAAAAGCAAACAAGAAGCTCCAAATTTTCACTTTTTCACATAAATTTACGATCTTTAATTAATTAATCCACTTAAATGTGTTGATTCCACAAATTTCAGATTGCCATAACAAACCAGTGAACATTTGTAAGACATGATATCCGCGGTAATACAAATACATACATACAGATAGAGCTGAGAGCAATTCAGAACTAGAGAATTAGATATAGAAATGAAAACCCACCCGGAGGAGGCATTACGCCATGGGGAAGAGGCTGAGGAATCCCCGGGTAACCATTAGGCATCGATGCATAGGGTCTCATCGGTTGACCAGGCACACCATAAGGATTCATCACCACGGGCATCGAAGCCACTGGAACTTGCGGCACGGCACTCCCCGTCGCGGGTGTAGTAGGCATCGCCATAGGCGTAGCGCCACTAACTCCCGGCGGTGGAACTCCGGTTGTCTGATAATTGACGGTTGGCACCGGAGTGAATTGAGGAGTAACTGCGGCAGGGAGCGGAGCCGCAGGCCGGAACGACGGCTGAATCGACGGAGGCGGAGGAGCTAGAACTGAAGACGGTGGTGGCGTGCTAGGGTTAGGATTCAGAGGTGGGGCCGACCCTAAGGAAGATGGATCGGGTAGATTAGATCCTTCGGAAATCTGTTTATCAGGTTCTGGTTGGGTCGAATCCGGATTTGAATCGGCGGCGGTATTCTCCGGCGCGATGGTTGGGTCCGCCATTGCTAAGCTTCTCTGTAGCCTACCGGGTTTTTGGATTTGGTCCTTGAAAATTATGGGCAGAATTTAGGGCAAAATTGGGTAAAGAGTTAAATTTATGGTCCTTTTTGTTTTAATTTCAAAAAGATTGCAACGTCATTATGTAGTACGTGAAGCACAGCAGATTGAAGCTTTCGATAGGGCCAGCCCTGAAGGGAAAGACGGATGAAATTTTTCACGCGTTAATTAAATAAATAAATAATAAATATTCTACATTACATCAAAAACAAATTTTACCACAAAACTTTTAAAAACTGAAATTTATTGCATTTTAAAAATACTAGTATTTATTAAACGTGCTACGCTGATATATTATAATAAAATATTGAATGTCTTACCATTTTTATTTTGATAAAATCAAATTCAATAAAAATGATTATATTATATATGATGTATTCGGAAATTTGTTTTATTAAATCATTTATGATTAAATTTTTGATATTGAAATTCTAAAGCATTTTTCATTAAATGAGTAACTAATTGCAAATTATCTAAAATAATTATACAGTGCAATAAATTAAAACTTTTTTATATGAAAAAATCATTAAACTATAGACATAACAATTTTAAATAAGATTGTAGATGTAGATAACTTTCATAAATTTGGATAATTGAAAAAATTAAAAAGTAATAAAGGTGGAAATGAATTATGAGTTACACAAACAATTAATTTCATTATTGTGCTTCGTTGAAAAAGTGAAATGTGATTATGATTTCTAGAAAAATTGTAGTAAAGAATTTAAATAGACCTGAAAATGGTTGTGTAGAGAATTTCATAGACATGAGAATGGTTATTTCCAATCCAAGGATAATATAATATCTTAATATAATAATAAGAGGAGTGCCAACTAGGCACTGCGCCATATTGGCAGTGCCAAGTTGGCACTCATTTAATTACTTAAAAGTAAAAAAGGAAAATCTTATTTTGGAAATAAATATTAAATACACACTTTATTATTTTATTTTTCTTATTTAATTTAATTTATTTTCTTTATTTAGTATTTTTTCCTTATTTTAATTTTTTATATAAATTTTAATTTTTCAATTATGTATATAATTGAAACTAAACAAAAAATGCAAGCATTAATGAAAATGTGATATGATATTAAAGTTACAAACGCAATATCAATTTAAATATTTTTAAAAATGATAATTAACTTTTTAATATACATTTTAATTTTTGAATATTATATTTTAATTTTTATATATTTTTTAGTTTTTTGAATTATAGTGTCAACTTGATATAGTCTTAGGTTAGCGAAATGATTTGCTTATTTAAAAATCATTTTCATTTATTTAAAAATGTAAATGAGAAAAATATTTTTTATTTACTTAATGTACAAAACTGCTCAATATTCATAATTCAATTTGAGCTAAATATGATATAAAAATCAATTCAATATTCACAAAATTTATATACGTATCTGTAGACCAATTATAAGATCATTGCTAATCGTATTTGAATAGTTATGTATGACTCATAAAATATAGTATTTAGTTTTTTTTTCTTTGTTCAAAAAATATGTTATCGAAATTTTCCCAAAATCACCAATTACGATAATTGATATAATATTTTTTCTTATAAAATAATATTTCGCACCAAATTATTGTCTTATTTTATAATATTATTTTATGTAAATATATCATTTTAATTATCCCGTGCAACGCACGGGGGTAATACTAGTTAGTATAAGGTAACTAGCAGTAATACCGGTGCGCTATACGAGAAGCCGAGCACATTGATACGTAATTCCTATTGATATATATAAATTATTAGCATTGAAAACGATTACAAAAAAGAACACTATAATCTAAAATATCACACGATTTAAGTAAAACATATTCACTTTTAAAAAACAAAAAAACAGTCGACAGAGTTTTGTTTGTATTTTGGTCAATTTCAACCTATGAATAGTGATGGCAAAAAAATCTGATCCGATCTAAATCCGATGGATACCCGATCCGAATGGAGTAATTTTTTGCCGATCCGAAAATCCGTGGATCATTGATCCGTGGATCGGCCAATCCGAGACGGATTTGGATTTGGATTTGGATCAGCCTGATCCGATCCGATCCGATCCAAATTAATTTTTTATTTTTTATTTTTTATTTATTTTATTTTATTTTTTTATAAAAATCTATACCAATATGGATCCTATTTGGATTTTTTTTTTTATCCGATCCGAGGAATTTGGATTTGCATTTGGATCGGGGTGTTTGATTTGGATTTGGATTTGGATTAAACTGATTCGATCCGAACCCGATCCATTGCCACCACTACCTATTAATATTGGTACAACTTGTAACAATGAACATTTCAAAAATCTCCATGAAAAACAAAATTTTACACTCGTATCCAACAATAATAATATTCGTTAATTATCCACAAAATTATATTAGACAATAATACCAAACATACTATAAAATTCATAAATATATCAATCTTGAATGCGCAATGGACAACATGTTGTAGTCTTTCCTTCATCGCTTTCTCGACACCCAATGCGTAAGGAATTGATGTATGATCGATACACATGGTAACCTACAATAGCACAAATACGAACAAATCTCATTAATATTGAAAAATACAAAAGCAATCAATAAGACCTCAATGATAATAAGGTAAATAATTGGTCACAACAATAAACTTAATTAATATAGCCAATAAAATAATTTTATAAAAATTTCAATAGAATTTCACTTGTATTTCATACTAATCAATTCTACAAACAGTAAAGGCGAAACTTACCAAAAAGTACAAAACATAATTTACAACAAATAAAGGTTTTGATAAATATTAATAATATAAAAATAAAACAACAAAAAATATAAACTGAGAGCTTATTCTATATACAACAATTTTCCATTAACTTCCACTGACTTTTTCTCTCTCATCATTTTTAACCACTCATATTATTATTTTACATTTTTTGATATATTTTTTTCAATTTTCAACTACAAATCTAACACGTCGTTCGAGTAAATCTATATTACACCCCATTGCTATGCATAGAACAAGCCTTGAATATTGATCAGAGCACTAAATTTAATTAATATAATAGTAAAAGAATTCTATAAAAATTTTGATAAAATTTCCCCGTATATTGAATGGGATAATAATTTGTAATAGAGATTGTGATAATATAAATGCAAAATAAAATAATATTGAATTAAATGCTATAATTATTAAAACAACCAAAATAAAAAACTCTATTAACTTTTGCTGAGCTTATAGTTTTTTTTTTTTTTTTTGAAATTATTTTGCATTCTATTATATTTGAATACAGATTAGAGGGATATTAACTATACACCCGTGTGATACATGGTATTGACAATCAATATATGAATAATAATTTCTAAAATTTTATTGTGAGATATAATCAACACATAAATATATTATAAAAATGACAATGTAGTAGGTATAGTTTGGCAGACCCAGTACCCTGGCCTTGTCCTTATCTTTGTCTAGGCCATATTTTCATTTAATCGAAGTCGAGTGAAAATAAAATAAGAGGGAACTTCCCATTCTTCGTCCACCACCTCCGCCAAAAAATTCTCATTCCCGTCCATGCCGCATCATGATCATATTATCAGAATGAATTAATTAACTGTAGTATAATTTGTTTGAAATAATTTTGATTCTTAAGCTAACTATTCCTAAAATGAATTAATTATGTCTAAAGTAATTAATTTAATGGCGGTAGCTTTGAGAATTATATGAATTTAATTTTAAAGATATTAAAAGATATTTTTCATTTTTTAGGAGAAATCTTGCCAACAGATTACAATATAATTAATTTGTAATTATTTTTTTTAATTAATACTATTTTCCTGTTTTAGTAATATAATTAGTTTTGATTAATTTTCACCCAAAACACTGTGTAAATTTCTATCTAATGAAACTGGAACAAGTAAAATCATCATAGAATTAATTTTAATTTTTATCTAATTATCTCAAAAAAGATTTAATTATTTCTAAAATAATTAGCTTTAAATCTATAGTTCTAAGAATTACTAGTGTTACCCCCGTACGTTGCACGGAACGATTAAAATGATATATTTATATAAAAAAATATTATAAAATAAGACAATAAATTTTGGTGCGAAATATTATCTTATAAGAAAAAAATGTTATATCAATTATCGTCTTTGGTGATTTTAGGGAAAAATATAATATTTTGAAAAATTTAGATAATATAGTTTTTGAACAAAGAAAAAAACTAAATAATATGTTTTATAAGTCATACATAACTATTCAAATGTATATTTCAAATACGATTAGCAATGATCTTATAGTTGGCCTACAAATACGTATATAAATTTTGTAAATATAGAATTGATTTTATATTATATTTAGCTCGAATTGAATTTTAAATATTGAACTGATTTTGTACATTAAGTAAATAAAAAAAAAAGTTTTTCTCATTTACTTTTTTAAATAAATAAAAATAATTTTTTTAAATCTACCAACCTAGCACTATACCAAGTTAACAATATAATTCGAAAACTAAAAAATATATAAAAAATTAAAATATAATATTTAAAAATTAAAATGTATATTAAAAAAGTTAATTATCATTTTTAAAAATAATTCAATTGATATTGTAGTTTGTAACTTTTATATCATATTACACTTTCATTAATGCTTGCATTTGGTTTATTTTCAATTATATACATAATTGGAAAATTAAAATTTATATAAAAAATTAAAATAAGCAAAAATACCAAATAAAGAAAATAAATTAAATTAAATAAGAAAAATATAATAATAAAGTGTGTATTTAATATTTGTTTCCTAAATAAGATTTTCCTGTTTTAATTTTAAGTAATTAAATGAGTGCCAACTTGGCACTGCCAACATGGCGCAGTGCCTAGTTGGCACTCCTCTTATTATTATATTAAGATATAAATCTAATTTTAAAGATATTTTGTAATTTAAAAGATATTTTACAATGTAAAAAATTTATTTCAATTTTAGGAAAAATCTGACTAACCGTAGCAATCTCATGAATTTTAATTAATTTCAATTAATCTTTGTCCATTGAAACGATGTCCAATTAAATGCTAGTAAGATAATTAAAAATAATTAATTGAAATATAAATAATTTTAAATAATTTTAATTTTAAAACAAACTATTTCTAAAAATAATTAATTATTTCCAAAATAATTAGCTTAATAGCTGCAATTTTAAGAATTGTACGAATCTAACTTTAAAGATATCTTATAATTTAAAAGAAATCTTACAAGATAAAAGATATAGATACAGATATAGATATATATATATATATATATATATATATTCAAGTATTCAAGTAATTAGAAAAATTGATGTTACATATTTCTTTTATCATATTAAAATTAAATCTCTCATTTTAATTAATGTTAATTTTTAAAACTATTTCTATTTTTAAAAATAATTAATTATTTATGAAACTAATTAAAAGGTTCTATCTAATTTTTTAATTTTCATGTTGCACATTTCTTTTAATTTTCATGTAAAAATTTAATGAAATATAATTTTGTATCTCCACAAAATTAAATCTTAGCGAATTGCTAATAATAATTAAATTTCATTTTGTAGCTTATTTTTTTAAAAAAATAATTATTTATTTCTAAAATAAATTAATGAGCCTAACGTAATTTTTAAATTTTAATGCTAATTTTGCATCCCGAAAAAATTAAATCTTAACAAAATTATTAATTTTAATTAATTTTATTTTGTAAGAATTATTTTTCAGTTCTTAGTAATTTTCACAAGAAAGGGGGAGAGAATTTGGCAGAATATCTAATAAATTATATTATGTCTAACTTTTGTTAAAATTTATGTCTGCGTCTGTTTATAATTTATACTTACTTTATTTATTTATAAATAAAATATTTCAATGCATACATGATGATAAGCTAAAGTCAATAAGACAGATATCGAATTCCCAATATATAGTCAATATTAATATCAGATAAAAACGGAAGGAAAGAAAGAATCAGACTCCTAATATATATGGCTAATCATTATTAATCTGTATGTAAATATATATTCTATATATCTATTGTAAAATATAATTAATGTATTGTGAGCGGGAAAACCAAATTCAAAAAATGCTAAAATATGAGGGGAAAATTTTCCTCCGAAATCGATCTCTGTTTATTAATATATATATATATATATATATATATATATATTAAGAATAAACAAAAAAAAGTGAATGTAAATAATTTTTTTTATAAATATAGATATACAATATATAATTATAGCATGTAGATAATTATTATGGTAGGATAATCATGGTTATTTAAGGATAATGATGAAATAAGGATATTTGTGTTATTTTATGAGTGGGAAAATAGTCTCCAAAAAATTCAAAAGAGCCAGTATAAGTGAAATTTTATGAGGGGGAAAAATTGGCTCCAACCAAATTCAAAAAATGTGCCTCTCTTTATTAATATATAGATTGTTTTAATTAAAATAGATGATAATACTTGAAATTAGAAAATGTATTGGTACATATTATTTTTATATATATAAAATTAATTTTATTTGTTTTTCATGTAATCATTTATATTGTAATTATGTCACAAATGATAAATGTTGATATAATTAATGTGGTTGTTACAATGATAAATATGAACAATAAAATTGTTTCTTCATTTTCAACAACAAAATGATGTATGAGATTCGTACACTTAATCTCAAAAATCAATATTCAGATACAAAAACATAACTAATTTCATTTCGTTAAGTTCATCTATCATGCACAATAATTTTATACGAAACTAAAACAATAATGCTATGGGAAGGATATACTTGAGGAAAGCGTTGAGGGAAAGCGTGTTGTCTTACAAAAATACCCCTCGGTTGAATGGTTAAATGAAACAAAAAAAAGTCGTACGATTTCTAAAAGGAAAGTAGGCGTCTCTCTTTTCTCTCTCTTTTCTCTGGTTTGTAGAAATTTCTCTTTTCTCTTCCTTTCGATTTCAAACAATAATGCTACGGCATGCGTACTCTCTCTTCTCTATGTCTTTTCTCTTCCTTTTCATTTGTTTGATGCGTTAATTAATTAGATCTTGCCCGTTCGTCTCTCGATCTCAGGTGGAAAGGGCGAAAATGAAGAAGATGGGATTTGGTGTTTGAGGCTTCAAAATTCTCGAACTCGAGTGCTCGATTTTCAAAGAAAAAGAAGGCGCATTTAGAAGGTGTGTTTGTTTCGAGCAATTTTTTTCGATTCAATTCTTTTTTTTTCCTGTTTCAGCGTCCCCCTCCCGTTTTTCTTTTTGGAGTTCAAAATACTTTTTTTTTCCTAAGCTCAAAGATTTTCCTGCGGGTATTTTTCTCCTCGCATTATCTTTGTGATTAGTATCTGCATTATCTTGTGATTAGTATGTAGTATGTGTTTTGGGTTCAAAACTAACCAAATTTGGACAAATTCTGTTAGTTCGAATTTGAAGGGAAAAAAAAAAAGCCTGAATCATTACACCCCGTGAAAGTTGAAAAGGTAATTCATAGATGAGAAAATATCATTTCTATTTTGCTCTGCTCCATTCTCCAACCTCCAATGCTCTCTGCTTGTCGCTCACGGCTCACGTCGAAGTCCATTTTCAATGTTGTTTCCAAGTTTAGACGGCGAAAGAGACTTCACGAGGATGATCTCTCATCGAAATTGGAAAAATGTGCGGAGATTTTAGAATCAAGGAACGTGGATGTCTCGCTTAGGGTGTACGAGTTTACGTTTTGCAAGAGGAATAAATGAATGTATTATGGCTTAATGTACTATGATTAATAGTTTTACCCTGTCTATGGGGATTGTTAAAATGGAATGAATCTATTATGGCTTAATGCAATTATGACTAATATTTACTTTGTGAATGGCGATTGTTGAATTGGCATTTGAGTAGCATGATTTTTTGTATTGTATATGGCCTAGATGATAGAGTTAAAAATACTCGGGTTCAACTTGTATTGATCATCAATGCTTAAAAAGGCAAAGGGTACTAACTAGGAAGGCATTTTTCTTTCATTGGGTTAAAAATACTCAGCCTCAAACCATCTTGATTCTGAGGTTTATATGTAAACTAACAAATGGTGACATTGATAATAGTTTTGTATAGATCAAGTGACATTTTGGTTATCTAAAATTTGGCTAAATCTTTATTTTACGCATACTACTTTTAGATGACTGCTCTCGTTATTGGAAGGTGTAGGTAGAAGTAGATTATATTTCTTTCTTTGGATAATCCCATGAACTTTGTGGGTAGTCGAAGATACCATGTTTTATGGATGTGTCGTGGCATCCATGCTATAGAATATTTATGGAACTAAAACATATGCTTAAAGTATGCGTGAAAGAGTAATTTGAATGCAACAATATAATAGCCAACCAAATCAAGCTTACACTTATATTAAAAGAAAACCAATGTCTCTTGACAGATTTAACCACCACGCCCGATACCCATGTTTGCTCATTCTTACACCAAATGACGATAATCACATATGCACGAGCCATTCAACATTTCAACTAATGAAAGTCATAACGAAAGCCATAACATGTTCGGAAGCTAATTGCATTGGGTAAAACATATAACTAATGGTAATAGTAGTTGGTCTGCGATTGTTCACCGCTGTTGAAATTTTCGCTATCCATGCCTGTACCACTGCCAAGGCCATCATAATGATCTCCCCAATGATAGTTTACCTAAGAAAAGAATATCAATAAAATTCGGCATCAATACACTGGTTTTCCGCTTCTTCATCATCTTCGTAAGTAAGGCCGAGTGGATTACTCGTCTCATAATTATACACAATTTCAGGTCTCATTTTTCCCTTTTTTGTAGAAATTCGAACTCTCAAAATTCATCTTATTCGTGTCAACTGATGAATGCATCACAAAATAATTACTAGTTAGAAGAACACTTTGCATACATGCAAAAGGAATTAGGAATTACAAGAACCATGAGAAATAAATAGCAAGACCTGCCGTTATCGTGATAGATTCTTTTTTTCTTAGTTTTGAATGGATAGCCCCGGAAAGGTAAACATCTAACCTCAAGAGACAGAAAACACAGGTTCTAGAGGAGGGAATTTTGTTTTTTTTTTTTTTTCCTTCAAATTCGAACCAACAGAATTTGTCCAAATTTGAACTAACAAAACTTTGTATATGTGTATTTTGTTATACAAAGTGCACGTATTTGTATTATGTAAGTCGTCTTTTACCATTTTACACAAATAGAAGTCGTCATTTGTACTGTAATTAAATATGGGCAAATGTATAGAACTTGAAATGAAATAGGAAATTATCGTGTCCCTCTTCGTTCCTTCCTCTCCTTCTATTCCCTAACCTTCTAATTATTGTAGATTGCAAATCTAATTGTTCAATTGCACATCTAATTTCAAGCATCAATACAACCCAAAATGAAAAATCGTTGGAGAATTATTAGGAATTCACTGGCACGGATCACTATCTTTTAGGCTTCTACTTTATTTCACTCATTCACCGATTCCGGTAGCTCGTCAAGTCGCTTTCGCCGTCTAAACTTGGAAACAACATTTAACTGGAAAAAAAAAAGAGAATTCGAACTGAAAAAAAAAATTGCTCGAAACAAACACACCTTCTCGTGCCTTCTTTTTCTTTGAAAATCGAGCACTCGAGTTTGAGAATTTTGAAGCCTCAAACACCAAATCCCATCTTCTTCATTTTCGCCCTTTCCACCTGAGATCGAGAGACGAACGGGCAAGATCTAATTAATTAGCGCATCAGACAAATGAAAAGGAAGAGAAAAGACATAGAGAAAAGAGAGTACGCATGCCGTAGCATTATCGTTTGAAATCGAAAGGAAGAGAAGAGAAATTTCTACAAACCAGAGAAAAGAGAGAGAAAAGAGAGACGCCTGCTTTCCTTTTAGATCTGAAATCGTATGACTTTTTTTTGTTTCATTTAACCGAGGGGTATTTTTGTAAGACAACACGCTTTCCCTCAACGCTTTCCTCAAGTATATCCTTCCCGTAGCATTATTGAAACTAAAAATATCAGCTTGGATGGATGACATATGCTAGCTTTGTGTTTACTATTGTGGTTAACTTTAAATTAACCACGGTAAAAATAAATAGACAAAAAATTTAGTAGTGTTGAATTGCATAAGAAATATTTGGAATAATATGGAATAAATCGATGGAGTGTAATAAATAGAGGAAATAAAGAAAGGATAATGTAGGAATTAAAAGAAAAAAGTAGGGATAAAAGTAGAATTCAAATGTTTCACAAGGATTCCACCTTTAGTATCACAATCTAATAATTTATAATAATTTTATATACTTTATAAAATATAAAATATCACAATAGGATACTTTCTGAGTTACTACCGTCGATTATCGGTGTCATCGCCTCCGCTCTCCCGGTGATATGCCACTACACTACACTATACATAGCAAAGTTTTTTTCATTTTTTTACAAATTATTGTAAATTTCATTTTTGTGATTTAATTGTAGTGGTGGGTGCATTTAAATTTTTTTCACAGCATTATTAAAAAAATTAATGCGCATATGAAAAATTAATTAATACTAATTTTATTTGATAATAAAGTAAAAAATAACCTATTAACAAATTAAGATAATATATTGACCGATGATATTCATTTATTTTCTTGCCATCGCTTCTGCTTGCCAACTACTACCATGACTACAACGACCTAAAAAGTAAAAACAATGCTAATGTTATGGTGGCCAAACATGAGTGTTAGGTGGCGCCTATCCACTCATATGGCTGATCACGTGTAGGCAACATAACAGGAACTGCTAAAACAAAGAGAGAGAAAAAAAAAACAAACAAACCTACCACTTCTGCAGTGACCAATCGTCAACTATCCCCACTTCCACAAAATCTGATTAGGAAAAGGAAAGATGCCAAAATCGTTTTCAAAACCAAAAAGTTAAGATTCAGGGACGTAGCCAGAAATATGGGTTGGGGGGGCAAACAGTGATAAATTTTACTCTTTAAAGTGGGCCCCGGTGATTTTTGCATGAGATTAAACTACAATAGAATTTATATATAACATTATTACCTATTCTTATTTGATAAATTCGTCTTTAAATTTATCGAGAATTGACATCACCAGCAACTATTGATGTAAAAGAAATAATGTTGATACTGTATAGGAAAATTATAAAAAGGCGACAAATTTTCCCAGTTTCCATCGAAAATAATATCTCAAGAATCAAGATTCTCATTCACAAATAGTAACACAAATAACCACTTGAAAATGAAAAACTCTCTATAAGTTTCCCATAATGACTTAATGAATGAAGTCATTACAAACAAACAACAAACTAATCAAAAAATCAAATCAACAACGATAAAAGAAATATTCGAAATATATATGACACACAAATATGGATTGAACTCAAAGAGTACAATGGGAACAATTACGACTCATAAACTAGCTTACTGAAATATTTTTACAAAATCGAAGTCTTGATTCAAAAGTTAGAGAAACAAATTTATGGAAATATGGGAGTGGAGTTTTTGACTTTTTTTTTTTAACTGTAATGGAGTTTTTAACTTAAAGAGAGAAAAAGTTATTGGTGCATTTAATTTAATTAGTAATTGAGCGAGAAAGTTAAAGTGTAATTTGATATTAATTAACTAAAACTCATGTAATTGCCTAAATGACCTAAAATAAAAGAAAAGGCAGAATCTATTCCAAAAAAAAAAAAAAAAAAAAAAAAAAAAAAAAAAAAAAAAAGAAAGGCAGAAAAAGGAAAAAGGGGGAGGGAGGGTGGGTTGGGAAACATGGGATTTTTCAAATATAATATAAGTAACTAAAAGGGTTCACGTGGGGAATCGATCCCCTGCGCTGTGGGATGAAAATGACACCTGGCTACCACCAAGGAACACGCAGCTTGTTTCCAATTGTGGAGCTTTTCATTTATATGTAATGTAATTATGATGGGCAACTAGAAGTAGGTTGGGGGGAGGACTGTGCTATAGCCCAGTTCAGCACCCCCCCAACTACGTCCCTTAAGATCGATCGCCCAAATTCAGAAGCAAAATATGCAAGTTGTGTGCATAAAAGCATATTTGATAAGCTTTTTTAAAAACTAATTGAATGTATATAAAAAAGTTAATTCTCATTTTTAAAAATTATTCAATTTCTATCATACATCACATCACATTTTTATTAATGCTTGCATTTAGTTTATTTTCAATTATATATATAATTCAAAAATTAAAACAAGTAAAAAATACTAAATGAAGAAAACAAAATAAAGTAAATAAAGAAAACAAAATAATAAATTGTATATTTAATATTTTTTTCCAAAATAAAATTTTCCTTTTTTAATTTTAAGTAACTAATACAAAAATTAAAAAAGGGAAATTTCATTTTGGAAATGATACAGTCAACAAAGTTCCTTATACATTAATAAATTGTATATACATAAATTTTCCTTATACCTTTTGGAGGGTATATTTATGTATATAAGTAAATTTTCCATATATACTAAGTAAATGAGTATCCCACATATACATAATTTTAAGTAAATGAGTATATAAGGATTATGTATAAGGAAATAAAAAATACCATACATACATGAATACCACATAGTTTCCTTATACCTTTTTTAATTTATGTATATACATAAATTGTATATACATAATTTTCCTTTCTTAGTACAAATACAAGCAGATCCTCCCAGCCAAAACTAACTAATGAAAATGATACAGTCAACAAAGTTCAAGCACTTGATGTAGCGATTGTTCCTTATTGTCATGTGGCAGCAACGTCCACTTATCAACCCCCTGCTACTATGTGGTAGGTAGCGCCAAAACGTGGCACGTCAGCGCTAGAACTTTAACAGAGTTCCAGCACTGAGAATGTATAATTCCTGACCCGACTAAATCACCCAAAACCAAGATACAACAGAACCAATTGCCAAACCAACAACTAAATACAACACAAGCACAATCCCCGCGGTCTCTGAGTGCTGCAATTGTACAGTCTTCGGTGTCAAAATCATCAACACACACGTAAAGTATCCATTCGTGAGCCCCAAAAGACACGTCAATACCGTAATCGGAATCTCCGTCCTAAATATCTCAGGCCCATGCAAGCAACCGTAGAACAAGGGAAGAAACAACAATCTTGCAAACGAGGCGCCTATAGCCACTTTTGGATTCTCTATGAGATACAATGGAGTTAAAGACTTACCGATAAGATCAAACACGTTATAGCCCGCGATCAAAATGATGGGATACCAATCCTTGAGGAGGTTAGATTTCACATCCTCTGTGACAGATCCAGGGAAAATGCCTAATGTGACGACATAGATGATCAAGATTCCACAACCATACCATTTTATTGTGCCAACGACGTTCCATAAAGTTGATCTCCATAACTTTCCTGTTAGTTCACCTTTCTCTTCCTTCTCCTCGTTTACGGCCTGAGTTTTGAGGTCGTTGTAGTGCTTGATGACCGGGAGTCTGTGTGCAATGTTGTAGAAGATGATGTTTAGTAGCATCACCACGATGCTGACGATGAAATAAAGGTTGGCGCTTTGTCTCAGTCCATGAGAATCTTGGGGATATATGGCTTTGGTTAGAACTCGTAAAACTGATACAAGGACGCCTGCAATGCAAAATTAACTGAAAAATTATCACATCACGAGATATCTACACTTCTAAAAGAGTAACATAAACGCAAAGAAGAATCATTGAATTTGCATAAAAATGTAAGAAAACCAGCGCACTTCCCCAATAAAATGAGAAAGATGGATTTTTGTTTGCTACAGCTTACTACAAAAATCATTTTTCTCAAACAAGATTTTCAACCACCTATTTATTTGATGTGACAATTTCTTTTATATTTTTAAAACTCTTCTTTACTTTTCAACCACACATTCGAAAATCATTTTTCCATAATCTCTCCCAATCACGCACAAAAAAAGTGTTGATTTTCACTTGCATGAACCACAATATAGAAAACTATCACTTTCTTATGTGGACTAACATTTTGTTAAATTAGGTATACAGAGTCCTGGCTATCTTATCACTGGGTCCAAGATACATGGTGGACATTCTTACATGAGAATAAGGTCTATTATCCATTTCAAAATGGGCAGTTGGAGTTGGGTCGCAGACTCAGTATAATTTTGGCATCTGGAGAGGACAAGATCCTAGAAAATTGCTTCAGTTATTGTCTATCAACAATTTAAAATTTTATATCCGTCTTACTTGACCCATACATTTTCTATACTTCCCTCAACACCAAAGCATCGTCCATCACAACTATTGGCAAACTACTTCATAGTGTCTGCACTAGAAGAAAGCACCAAATCAAAGAACATTTCGCTGGACTACGTAATTTATAATACCAGTCTCATTATAATTAGAGAAAGCCAAGCGACAACTTTAGGGAGGGCGCACATGATAATAGCTCTCCATTACACTCAAACATTGATAGAAGAGAGATTCTGCATAACTGTTCTTGTTTCGTTATAAACAAATAAAGACACTACTGTCATTCTGTAAATTCAGTAATGTCCAAGGCTTTGGTTAGCTAGGCAAGCCAACATCGTCCACTGCTGTACACATTATGAGGAATTTATGATAAGAATTACTTTTTCCTTTTTCTTCTCCTTTTACTTTGCCCCCCAAGTTTTTGAAGGCAGGCCAGTAGTACTTTCTTTACATCAACCTCTATGAACAAGCAAAGAGATGGAAAGAAATATCACAAGTCATGAGAGTTCTTTCAAAATCACTAATTGCCAGCATCAAGAACCTATTATGTCATTAGGTTTAGGCAATTTGAGTGTGTGTGGGAAATCTAGGGCTGAAAGGTGTGAAATGTGATGGGCCTTATTCTTGTAGAAACATGTGGTTAAAAATGAGTTTTGAAAAAGAAAGTGCAAGAAACGTTCTAGCCAAACAGGCTCTAAGAGTCAAGGAGGGCATAGCAATGATGTCACTTCTTCAAAGATAATTGAGCACAGACTATGGGCGGAGTTAATCAGAACGGATCCTTCAAACATCAAAGTTATTTCCAGACTAACAACCGGCAATGGTATAAGAGCAGATGATGCAGTACAAAAATAGAAACAATACTAATATCAATGAAAAATATACAAAATATTAAAAATACATGACACAATTTCATGTAATGTTGCTACATATTCTGATCAGATCGGTACAAGACTATGATCCACATATCGACTGCTTGTATTGGTGGTCGATCTCATAAGAGAAAAAACAGACACAGGATCCAAATATGGCTGCAAGTCTTTGTTCGCCGTAATTAAATACCTAATTGATTGATACTTGATAGTTTCAAAATATAGAATATGCAGGGATCCTATCCACAACCAATCTCTCGAATCTTAGACCCCTCAAAACCTCACAAATACAAATAAAGGTACATCAATGACAGAACATTAGGGTGTCGTTCCATTTGCGCATTGATATGATAGACTTTAAGACGCATTTTCCCTGGCTCACAGAATCAAAGGCATGTTCTACTTTGTGGATGATCTGGACCACTGATTTATTAACATGAACTACATCGTCCTTTGGCTGATATATTTTGGACTCTTCTTTCTCGGGCTTACCATTTCAAAACCTTCTTTTCTCAAGCAGCACATTCGTAATTCTTTCTCTCTCTTCTTGAAAATGCAAGAAACCCCTTCTCTCGAAATTGTAACAATCCTTAGTGGATCAACAAGATTAGGATGTGAAGATTTTAACGACTGAAATCGTTACTGTATAATTTTGAAAGGTTCTTGGTTCTCTTGCGAAAGATTAATCTATGGTTCTTGATTTGGGCTTGTACTTTAATCTACAGTCATTAATGATTAACCAGTGCATTTCATACTTTGAATTCATAGTTTTAGAGGACTTTGAAGCCAAATGCCCAACTCCACTTTCGTGGAGGTCCTATGGAGATGCAACCACTTCAGTGCTTAAGTCCTGGCCTCTTAGAGAGATAAATCAATTCTTGTGTTCTGTGCGGGATATTTGTGCTATACTTTGGATTTTTGGTTACATTGTTACAGCGATTGGGATAAAATTTCTGTTTCGCGTTTTAATTTTGAGTTCAAAACTTGAATTCATTCAGTTTTCTGTTTTCAAATAAGATTGTTGAAACCTTTTTCACGTTTTCAACATGTGCCGCATTTTAACTAAAAACACTCAACATGAATTTTGTTTTATCTTTCCAAAAATTTTCCATGTTTCTGAAAACGCATTTCAAAAAATACAAAAGTACACAACAAGCCATCTTCGTTAAGTAATCCTAAACTTGTCCGCAAAAGAATGGGCTGCACATTTAAGACGTCTAACAACCAACGAGCCTGAGAGTCACGCTTTATTCAAACCCTATGTAATTGTATGTATTAAAAGGGACGGAAAAGGTTGGACAGAACTAAGTCAACCATAGTAGTAGCTATCAGAGAAACCATCCATGAAAGGTAAACTGCAAGAGCAGATAAAAGACAACCAATTCGAGCCTGAAAAAATGCAACTTTTGTTCATGTTATTGACTAAAACTAAATCAATTGATCCAATGTCGAATCTATTTGATGGATTTTGTTCATACTCATTCGGGAAAACCCACCTTTAAATCAACTCAAACCAGACGCTGATCCACAGACAAGCCTAAAAAAATCCTTTCCAACTGGTTTAAAGTTAGTCCACAAGGGCAAATTGAATTAATCCTATCAATCTTAATTTAGAAATCCAGATTACCAGAACCTAAAGCAATCCACACAAAACCAAAAAGCTATAAACAAGAAAGATCACCTCCAAATATAGCAAAAAATGCTATAAGCAAGAAAGACCATCTCCACATATACCAAAAAGCTTTAAACAAGAGCGATCATCTCCAAATATACCAAAAAATCATAAAAATTTACCAGAAGCTGCAGTGCCAGCAACCACAGCCTGCATGTACCTCTCAGGCAACTCCCCAGCATTCCCAACGACACCTCCTTGCACCAATCCATCAGCAACCCCACACAGCCCCAACGCCGCTACCGTCACATAGTAGCCACCGTACACTCCAACTCTTCCCTTAATGTACCAAACATCCATCAAAGGCACCACCACGAGCGAAATCACAAACAGCACCATTCCCAAATTGATTCTCACAAACGAATTCGATTTGTGAGCAAATGCCACTATGAAAAGCAAGCTCGTGAGCCCTATAAGCATGTACACTATGGCGAAGACGCGGTCAACGGAGACGTCGGGGTACAGGTAGCTAAAATAATCAACGGCTGTGATGAATGCGTTCCACGGGAGAAGATAGCCTGTGCCTAAGGTAAAGTAGATTATGTAGGCCACATTGAAATTGTCTTTGGGGATCTTAGAGGTGGATGTGGGGAGTAGCAGAGTGGCTGACTCCGAATCGCCATCCGCTACGGCGGTGGAGACGACGGCGGTAGCAATACCCATCGGCGTCGAGATTAGCGGTGGCTCCGGTGAGGACTTGGGTAGTTGGGTGTCTGATGGATCCGTTAGATAATGGGGACAACGTGGAAATTCTCTGTATACCGTCTTCTTGGACAGACGTTCAACAGTTTCTCAACATGGAGTTGCTGCAGTAAAAGATGATGATAAACGATTTTGGTTCTAACCGGATGATATTGGATTGTAATTAACTGCAGAGAAGTTGGTACATAGAACTCATTATTTAATTATTATTTAATTAAAATAAAAATATCCACGAGAAAAGAGCAGTGAATCCCAGGAAAAGGTCAATATAAGAGAAGTTTGTTATTATTCCATGTGGGTCCCAACTTCTAGAAAAGTTACTATGTGGTCGCTGGAGTTTCAGAAATGTTCAAGTACGATTTTTACCATATGTATTGAGAAAATCAAAATCAAATCTAAAATTAATATGATGATGTAAAGTTTCAATAGTTCGAAAAATTTTCTGATGATACGGTTTTCTTAAAATCAAAATTGTTTTATCAAAGTCAATTTTTTTGCCAAAACTTTAATTTTGAGCAAATAGCGTTGTCGGAAAAATTTTCCAACTATTGGAACATCACCTTATTATGCTGGTTCTAGATCTAATCTCGATCTTCTCAATGAAAATCATATGGAACCAAAAAACCATCAAGTTATGACACAATCGAAGTACTTGGAACATTTCTGTTGAAAGTTTATAGAAGTCGAAATTAACTAATTAGCCTCCATCAGTCCCTTCATTCACGTTGAAAGTAACAAGAAAGGTAAAAAAAGTTTCATAACCATTTCACAAGTTTCTAATAGAAGTTGTTAGTTAATTTGTCCGCAATCCTCGTGCCACAGTGATTGTTGAAGAAAGTGTGGGTTTGTGATGAAGTTTCTTCCGTGAAAATTTAGACAAGAATAAATCACTTTCCTTAAGACTTTATTTGTTCCACAACACGATGCACATGAGATCCAAATAAGTCTCTAAGATACAATGAAATCTAATTTTATTTTATGGCGAATGTGCATGTTCCGACACCAAACCCGAACACACGGTATAACGAATACAAGAGAATCTTGTATTCGAGTCTGCAGAAGAGAAATGAGGGTGAATGAATACATAAATTGACAAATGGTGGAGAAATTGAAAGATGATCAAATAAGAACAAATGATTCCTTTATATAGATGTTGTTACAATAATTCACAATAGTTGCAACTCTTCTAAGTAATGTTTCATGAAGTGTTGTCATAAATGACGCCTTAAAACCCGAAAAAACTCGTCCGGAATGGTGAAAAGTCACAAACCCTAGGATCTGCCAGATCCGCCTATGCGGCCGCATAGTTCTACTTGATGCAGCTGCATAGGCCATTTATGATTTCACAGAGAAGCTTATGTGGATGGCCACAAAGGCTATTTCGTGCAACCACATACGCCATGCCGCCAACACTTGGTTTTTCCAACTTCTTCTCCGTTTCGATTATTTTTCTAGCTTTGTTCTTGGCTATTTCAACCATTATTTGACTTCTTGTTCACGTGGAGTTCACCACGCAATTATCGTCACATATCACCGAATTCAAACATGATTTCATATTGAAAATGTTGTCAAAAATTTCTTTGAATTCAAAAGAATAGATTATGTCAAAAATTTCTTTATTTATCCTCGTAGAATGGTGAGTCTAAATAAGGATTAAAAGCACCAAATGAATTTCAAGGTGTGCAAATAAAAAAAGGTGTGTTTGATTGGAAAAAACTTTTCCGGAAAGTAAGTTTTCTAACCTTTTTTTTCTAACTTGGGGTGTTTGATTGCCACAATTTTCCTGGAAAAGACTTTCCCACTTTTGGCCACTTTCCTTACTTTGTAGGAAAAGAATTTCCCACCTCATTGGCAGATTTAGGGGTGGGCAAAAAAATCGGAACCGACGGGGTAGAACCAGAACCTAACCAAAAGAACTGGAATCGAACGGTTCTTTAAAAAAAAATTAAGAACTAGAACCGAATCGGAACCGAAATGAAAACCGAACGGGGTCCTTTCTAAAAACTGAGAATTAGAACCGAAATGCTAAACAGCAACTTACCTGCTGCTCAAAAACAGCACCATAACTGCTAAAAACATCATTTATGCTGCTGTTTTTTAGCAGCTATTAAGCAGCAACATTTGCTGCTGATTACTAGGAGCAAATCTCAATTTTTTTTTGTTATATTTATGTTCGAATCAAAATTTTTATTTTTTTCTTATACTTTTCAAGTGACAAATAATAAAAAATGTATCGTCGATTAACCAGAACCGGAAGGAACCGGAACTGGACGGATACTTCATTTGAAAATAACCGAACGGTTCCATTTTTCAAAGAACCAGAATTTACGGTTCGGTTCCGGGTAATGAACTACCCGACCCGGAACCGAACCCGAAACGCCCACCCCTAGGCGGATTGAACTTTCTAGGAAAAGTTTTGGTCCTTTTTTTTTTTTAAAACGACAATTTACTTTAATTATAAAAATTAAAAAAAGATCAAATTTCATTAAAAAAAATACAAAAATAAGGTAAACAATACTATTTTCCAACTTTCAAATTAATCAAATCAAACATCTACAATTACCATTTTTCCTAAAAAACCTTTTTCAGAAAAATATTTTCCTCCAACCATTTTTCTGATTTGCAATCAAACACACCCTAAAAGTATTGTAATAATAATGAATATATAAAAATAAACTTATTTTGAAACAAACAAAATAGACATCTAACCCATTTAATTGAGACAACGGATTACAAGGTATATAATTGTGCAGTGGCGTTCAAGTTTGACATGCGTGATATTCTTCATGAAAGTTATTAAGTTACAAATTCAAAAATGAAGAACATAATTTAACAATTTATGAAGTATGTTATATTATCACAAGAAAACAGATGAAGTTGTCGTTGATTAATAGAATTAACATATATCTATATTGATAGGTTTCTTTTCCTTTCTTCTGTAACACAACATTAACTTTATATATATATATAGGCTTTGCTCTATCAAATATAAATTTTATCAATTTTTTCTCTCTTATTTACAACCACTTATTTAGTTATTTAATATATTTTTTCCAAATTTCAATCAGACATTCAACACGTAAAAAAAAAAATAAAAAAAAATCTCTCCCAAAAACATACCCTTACTCAATTTAGTTGGCAGGTTGACCTATACTCCCGTGTTTTATACAAAATTTCTATTTTCTTTCTTTTGTTCCAAAATCCAAACATAAAAGAACGTAAGGGGTCAAAGGTTCAATTTCTCAAAGCTAGAGGACTTGCTTAAAAACTGCTACCTTTAGCAATGGGACCCTTTCTTGAAGCTAAGGCAAGCCCATTAGTCAATTACCAAGATATTATCTAATCTCATTCCATAATCGACGGTGTGAATCACGTGAGGTAGATGCCAAAATTGCGATCATTTAAACACTTAACATCACCAAACAGTGAGCACCATGATATACATACCTATTTGAATAAGGTGATATATCTCACCTAACACAATGTAGACACGAGTGGGAAGAGACCACCAAGAGTCGACCAAACCGTGCAATTTGTTGTACACAAATCACTGGACGAGAAAACCCGAACATCTCAGATACATGGAGTAATTCAGTAGCATCTCTATGGGTAGTAGATAACAACTTATTTTTCTTGTAAACGAATACCTTTCAAGATACACCCTAAAACGTTCATGGAGATACAAAAAAATTCTTGAAACTTGTCCCATAGTCCCATATTGCTTACCGTAGTTTTGAGTACCAATCCATCCTTAAACTGGTCTCTCCTCCACCCCGTGGGGCAAGGTAAATCCTTCCTAAAAACTGAGATGGCACTGTCACTCACGTCAACTTAGGTCAACAATGTACATACAAGGACGACGTCTATAGGGATAAAAAATTCTCAAAACTTGTCCCATATTGCTTGCCATAGTTTTGAGTACCAATCCATCCATAGAGGACGGATCTCTCCTCCCCATGGGATAAGGTAGTTTTGAATACCAATCCATCCATAGAGGACCTGTCTCTCCTACCCCATGGGATAAGGTAAGTCATCTTTATAGCTGACATGGCACTGTCACTCACATCAACTCAAGTCAATAGTGGTCGTCGGCTATCCTACCCGATGGAAGGAAGATATCTCCGTACGGCCATAAAACACCAAACCCATAAACCGCTTCAGTGCTTTTATCTCTAGAGTGAAGTCGAGCCTCATGTTTTGAGAAGCTTTGAGAGCAAACCTACGGCCTTACAAGGAGAGAAAATGGAGCAATGCAGTTTCTCAATGATAATAGATGATGTGACAAGGAGCAACTACGAGTAGATGATGTGACAACAGAGAGAAGCATTGGTGTCGCTAGTGACGGAGCAACTATGAGTAGATGATGCGACGAAACAGAGAAGCATTGGCGTCGCTAATGATGCCGTTTTAGCTGATAATCAAACTTCAAAAAACAAAAGACAATACAATTTAGAAAAGACTTAAAAAACTAAAGCAAAAGTTTGATGACAGTAACATGTTAATCGCACAGCACCATGTTGATAATTCTAGAATATAAAGACACCACCATTTCTGAAGAACAGAGTAGAGTAATAATAAAACTAGAATAAATACGGAGGGCAGTGCATTACTTCAGCAGCTACATAGCAAGTACGATGTCTAAACAAGTTCCAAACACTTCATATCGTCCCAACATAAATCAATAGTAGTATTTCTCTAAATTTCATCCCTACCAGATCATATCATAGCAATCCTCACTGAATTTTCCATCCAATCCTGCTTCAACTTTAATCTCTGCAATTTATACAGGCTACTATAAGTTTTAAACATATCGGTAAATATTAAAATCAGACTGCTGTTGTGTTCTCCATTTATTTAATTAATAATTTTGGGGGAGAAGAAAGAGATACAAATGAACATGGGCCAATAATAGTAATAATAATGACAAAAGTGAGAAAAGACAAATGAATGTAAGGACGAGGAAGAGAAGGAAGAAGGAGGAAGAAGAGGAGAAGGAAGGAGGAGCTAACAATCAAGATTTGGGATAAGAATTAAAATTCTCAAAAGAGTACACATCTGAAAGAGAGAGATGTGAGCAAAACTGGACATACCCATTTGCATAAGGTGAGTCATGATGACCACGACGGGGAACTGGTGACCTGCTGTAGCCACGGCGAGGTGATATGCTGCATGCATTAAAACCCATAAAGAGGCAACATTTAGAGAGAAAAAAAAATAGTGACAGAAAACCATCGATTAATTAATGGATGATGGCAATTAGAAAATTTATGTACCCATTAGCATATGGTGACTCGCGGCGACCAACACGATAGGGGGATGCCTTGCTGTAGCCACGCCGAGGCGAGATACTACGGCGACGTGGAGATCTTCTGCCAAGAGGACTATAACTCCTGCAGCAATATGCAATGTGGAGATCAACAACAGAAATTTCCAAAAATAAGTACCACAACAGCATATCCGCTGTGTTTCCTAAGCAATATCTCTTGCACTTCTATACACGTAGCATTCCACCTACATCCCACAGTAACCAATAAGAGCTATTTCCATGTCCACAAAAGAAGAGAAGCTTTAGGCTAACACAGACAAGCAACAACATTTAGACCATTATAAAGCATTATAATTTATCATACACATACACCAACTACATTTTTCTCATTTATTAATTATTAGTATCCAATTTGGCAATTTCATGAGCACCACCCATACTCCTATCGCAGTTGGACGCTAACAGTTATACAGAGTGTTCAATTTGATTATTAGTTATCATACATCATATCTCCTTGAGCAAGAAGAATTATTCGGAATATCAAGCATTTTCTCCATGACACAAAAACAAAAAACCAAAAAGGTAAGAAAGATAAAAATTAAGGAACAACTCACCTTCTCCCATAACTTGGACTCCTACGGCGTCGAGGGCTGGGGCTGCGGCGTCGGCCACTTCCAAATCCCCGTGAACCAATTCGGGCACGACACTCTCGAGCAAAATGACCAGGTTCACCACATTCATAACACTTAGAGTCACCAGATCCACGACCACGGCCACCGCCACCGCCGCCGCCCTTTGAATTGTGGGAGAGCTCCACTCGCCAGCCATTCTTCCCTGTTGAGTGATGATGAGCAAGGAAAAGAAGAAACATCAAAACTTAACGAAGCATAACTCAAGCAAGGTCAACGACTCCGTTTCCACAACTTCTTCAGTGCATATGTGTGCCTGAACTTCATTAGATCCATATAGAGCTTGTTAGGTGGAACTTTTCCCGAACTCATCTTGAACGCATCGCAAACAGGACTCATGACTTTTCTTGCATTTCAACCACAAATTCATTACCATAAAGCACTTTAGCTGTGATAAACGGCTTCCAAGGGAGGTCCAACATAAGTATTCTAGGGCAATCTTGAACAGGAAAGGGCACTAAATTTATTTTTTGTTTTTAAAATAATATAAGAGCGGAGAATGAAACTCATACAATCGAAACCTATAAGTAGCTGATGATCACAATGCCCATGATAGCTACTACATGCTTGATGACCAAGAAAAGGAAAGTAATAAACATAACAAATAAGTCAAACATGAGAATTTGTCTAGGTAACTTATAAATCATCTCAAATTCAAGCATACCATCTAGAGCCCGGATTGCATCCAGAGCATCACGCCGATCATCAAACTCTATAAATGCATAACCTGGTGGCCTTCGAGCTACCCACACACTGCATCAGTCACATTGCAATGGTCAAACTACGCCATTGCAAAATTTTTACACCAAAGCTACGAAATTTTTTGCTCCCGTATTATACCAGAGATGAACCAGAAAACGTAGACATACATAACAAATAGCTTTGCGAAAAGCTAAAAGTTAATGAAAAGTTGAATGTAATTACCAAAAAAAGGACATATACCTGCGGAGAACGCCGTATACTCGGAATTCATCCTCTAAATCTCGCTCTGAAACTCGCGGATCCAAATTCCCCACATATACTCGAGACATTGTGTATTATTTAACCGCAGTATAACTGCAACACAACATTGCAAAGATAAAAAAATTATCCCCAAAAAATGCAACTTTGAGCCCTAAAAAGCCATAGTCTCACATTATTCAATCACATAAATAAACAAATATATACTACATATACAGAATTTGAATTGAGCAAAGCGGGAGCTGAAAACTTACAGAGGGAGCTGTTGATTTGATTATTTAGAAGTGAGTTGGCTTTCAAAAAAACCCTAGAATTAATTCAGAGGTGCGGCTAAAATGCACCCCAATATTGCCCAGCACACCCCCAAAGAACCTTTATTCTAATTTTACCTTTTTTCCTTTTCTTTTTATTTTATTTTATTATTGTATTTGACCATTGCTAGCCGAACATCCCACCACTGCTGGCCGAACACTCCACTAGTTTTGGCGGAGTGTTCGAACAGCCTTAGAACAAAAAAGTGAAATAAAAAAAAATCCCGCATATTTGTTGTCATTTCTAATAGCAATTACTATTGAAAATAACAGTCAAACGAGAGGGAAAAGTTGCAGCAAAAAGGTAGGGGATCTCCCCCCAGTTGTTGTAATTTCAGGCAATATTTGCTATCGAAAATGGTAGCAACACTATTTCTTTTCGTTCTCTTTTTTTTTTTTTTTTTCCTTTCCTTTGACTAAAAGGATAGAGTTGGAATGGAGATAGCTGGGTGGATATATTGAACAAAATTGGGGATGTATTCAGCCCCACGCTCATTTCGACGGTTTTTTTTTTTTTTTTGCACAATAGATGCCGCCTATAAACTGTAATAAAGAAATGGGCTTGTCGCCTCTGGGTGACTTCTCAACTCAAGGATCAAACCACAAATTCTCTATATTGCACATAAAAATAATTTTTATTATAAAATTTTTAAAAATTGAAATTTATTATATTTTCGAAGTATCATAATGTGATACTTTCAAAGTATCACTATTTAATACTTATAATTTTCATAACACTTTATAAAATATAAAATAGCATATTATAATACTTTTTCATTCACCACCACTGCTCACATTGGCTCTACCGCCACATCGCCACCACGGTCTAATGCCTATACTAACATCCATGGTGGTTGCGTGACCAACACCACTTGGTGGTGGTCATGCAGACCACTAGGTGTGGTTTACAGGCAAACAAGTGGTTCGATAACCCTGGTGGTGACTTGGTGGTTCAAAGTAGCATATTGTGATGTTAGAAATGATAGTATTGTTCAGTGTTTTTAAGGATTTATTTGATTGGGTATAAAGTTAATGTGCGGTATTTCCGTGTAAAAAATATGTGGTTAATATTATTTTGGGAAATGTATGTGTGGTTGAAAATGAGTATGAGGTATACGGAATTGCGTGCGGAAAAAGTTTTTACCAAATAGAACAAGGCCTAAAGAAATGGTAATAAAATTCAGTTTAAGAATATAATAATGGTGTTGGGTGCAGTTATTCCACTGTGGAACCTCTAGTACGGCTGGCCTACGTGGTGGATATTTTATATCTAGTAAAAATTTCTTTTTAACAATAATTACCCTTTTAAGTTTTGCGTGATTTTTTATTTTATTTTATTTTTGTTTTTTTTGAAATGAAATGAACTTTCTAAGGCAATATGCATTTAAGAAATAAGGTAGCTTATAGTAGAATTCGATTGCAGGAGAAAATGAAATTGCAAAGGAAGATGATGATTCAGGTTGGAAAAATAGCAGATTTTGATGCAGTTTTGAAATAATTTTATAGAGGAAAATGGGGTGTAATATTTGGTGAGAACAAACATAAATGATTTGTTGGGTCAATAGTGAAGAAAACCTCATTTTAGTTGGTAATTACGAAGAAACATGAAATATAATTTTTTAATGTGTGTAATTGAAGATTTAGAGAAAGACAAATTAAATTTTAAACTAATGTTTGTGAAACAATTTTATTTATTTATTTTTTGGGAGGGGAGTGGAGGGGAGGAATACTTTTATGAGATTATTACTCATGTGCCGACTAAAGATTTCTCATAACTACTATCGAAAAGCTCCTAACCCCCGTGTAACGAGTATGTATGTATGTATATATTCTTTAAAGAAAAGATAAAGCTCTGTACAAACTCTAAATTATTTACTTGGTTGATGGTAATCTTGATGTTTCACCCGTGACCACGTGTGGGAGATTTTGAAAATAAATTTTATTATTAAAAAATTCTCTCACTTTTTTTTTTTTTTTCCTGAATAGAAAATTCTCTCACCGAGATCAATGCTTTATTTCATGAATTCCGAGAGCCAATTTTGGCAAATATCGTTTAGGCGTTACACAAAGAAATTTTGATAGAAAATATTAACAGTTTATCCGTTATTTGCAATGAGATTTACTTGTAGTAGATAAAAATTTTTAAATAATTAAATAAAGGACAAAACTGATGGATTTTTTTTATTAAATAGAAAAGAATGAAGATTTTTTTCGAACGATAAAAAAACATAGGTATATTTGGCATTTTCTTTCGTTACCGAAAATCACACCCTACTGCTCTGATTGAAAATTTTCAATTCGACGGGTTTCCTACAATAATAATAATAATAATAATAATAATAATAATAATAATAATAATATTAATCAATTCTCACGACTCTTTATCGTTATTGATAACATAAAAATAAACTAATAATAATTAAATTATTATTTTAAATAATCTATATTGCACCTACAAAATTTAAGATAACAAATAAATGCCAATGAGTTCACCTTTGCTGACTATATATAAAGGTGTGTTTGATTGCATAATAGAAAATATTTTTCATGAAAAATAAATTCTAAATAAAAATTTTCCCACCTCTTCACTAAATTCAATTTTTCAAGATTTAAGATTAAATATACTTTATTAGTTTGTACTTACAAAATATTTTCTATACAACACACAAAATAAAAAAAATATATATATTTTTTCTGAATTTGACAATTTATAAAAAAATTGGAAAGTATCAAGCACCCTTGTGTAAAGTAAACACCCGAAAATAACAAAAATGAAAGGACAACATTATAACAATATTGATCTCGTCCCCATATGGGGAGGTTCCTCACGCTACGTGTCCCCACGTGATTGGAAGGGGGCCTCAAGTGGGATCTTGATTTAAGGCCCCTTCCAATTAGGGGACGACATGTGACGGGGGAGCCTCCTGGGGAGGGGATCAATTCTCCGGCATCATATGGATTATTGGTATATCTTAGATAGCCCCCTAAATTATTGTCGTTCTTTTTGTTTCCATTGAGACGGAGGTTCTAAGAAAGCGTACGGCGTGAAAGGATACTAAGACGAAACCTTGATCCTAGCTACTTAGACACGCTTAAATGCACCAATACGTGATAAAGTACGACTAATGCATGCGTGATAAAGTACGACTGATGCATGCGTAATAAAGTGTAGCGAAACCTAGAGGCCAAGCAGCATAATAATCGAACCCGACCAATTAGGATAATCTTCTTTACGTCGCAGTTCAACTGAAACTACCTCCCCACACATTTTCCATTTTCACCCGACCGAGGGAGAGTTTACATTGCAAGAGCAAAAAAGGAAAATCAAATATATTTCTGTCCATAAAATCAAAAATTCTATTAAATTCTCAAAATCTCTTCAATTTCATTAATATTGTTGATTCAACCTCCATTTCTCCATGATCACGCTTTCTCCTGCTGTTTGATTCCACCGCTCAAAAATAGCATATACTAGTTAGCTTGAACCGTGAGAAGAAGCTCAAAACCCTCCCCCAATCGACAAAAATCTCTGTTTACCAATTTGGGGTTTTTCACCTCTGGCTGATTGGGGCAGAGAATTGAAGAATGGAAGAGGAAGGGATTGAAGAGAGTAGTGAGAGGTTGTTAGGCCGCAGTTCCGGCGGCGGTGGCGCCGAGTCGTCGAGGTGGGTGGATGGTAGTGAAGTGGATTCGGATTCTCCAGCTTGGTCTTGGATGGGAGATGAAGATATTAGGGAAGGATATGGTTCTGTTAGAAGAAGACTGATGAAGAAGCCTAAGAGAGTTGATTCTTTTGATGTTGAAGCCATGGAAATTGCTGGCTCTCATGGCCACCATAACAAGGTCAAAGAAAATTAAAAATCCTATCTTGATTATAATTTCTTTACTTATTTTTATGAATTATTAATCTCTTGCTAGAATACTCTGCGCTAGTGTTCCAAAATGGATTGAGTATTATATGCATATGTTGTCTCTTGAGGGGAAAAATGATTCTTTGGTTCGACTTGTGATTAGGGGCTTGTGCTATACACAATATTAGAGATTTACTCGAACGACGTGTTAGATATGTGGTTGAAAATCGGCGAAAATGTATTAAAAAAAGTAAAATAATTGTGTCAGTGGTTGAAAATGATAAAAGAGAAGTTAGTGGAAGTTTATTGTGTATAGAACAGGCCCTAAAAGGTAAATAAAATTATCGACAACGGTGAAAATAACTTTTACCATAAAATGTATGTATGTTCTAGAATAATTGTAAGAAAAAGAGATTTTGAGGATACTTCGGTCAGACAGGCTCTAAACAAGTGTGGTTGACAACCTTAAAGTAACTTGAATTGTCCAACCCCTCTACCATTTGTGACCATTCATTAGTAGTTAAACACTTAAACTAGTTTCTTTACAAAGATTTGCTTTTATGAATCAGGACGCTTCTCTTTGGCGAACATTTGCGTTGGCATTTCAAACACTGGGTGTTGTATATGGTGATATGGGAACAAGTCCTCTATATGTCTTTTCCGATGTATTTAGCAAAGTACCTATCACATCAGACAATGATGTCTTGGGCGCTTTATCTCTAGTCATATACACAATTGCCCTCATTCCTCTAACAAAATACGTGTTTGTGGTGCTCAAGGCAAATGATAACGGTGAAGGTATAACATCTTTTGTCAAGATTTCTCTTTCTGCGCAGTTTCTCAAATTACTGTTTTATCCACACACATTTTTCAAAACCACCTTTTCACCACTCATATTGTTCGACTGGCAGGGGGACATTTGCGCTTATACTCACTAATTTGCAGGTATGCAAATGTTAATCTTCTTCCAAATCGTCAACGGGCTGATGAACACATTTCGAGTTTCAAACTCAAACTTCCCACTCCAGAATTAGAAAGGGCTCTGAACATAAAGGAGACATTGGAACATAACTTGGCTTCGAAAACTCTTCTCTTGCTGTTGGTTCTTACTGGGACGTCTATGATTATAGGGGATGGTATTTTGACCCCAGCAATATCAGGTAGATAGGTATTTGTATGACTGGTTTATGGGAATTGAGATTAAGAAAAGTGAACTTCTTAGGTTGTTCTGATAGAACTTTGACATCTGCATTTTTGTGTTCTAATGCTATTCTGTCTTTGGTTGCAGTCATGTCTGCTGTGAGTGGTTTGCAGGGTCACATATCAGGATTTGGTGAAGGTGGGTAAGCGTCGATACTACAAATGCATGTTTGGTATGTAGTACTGTATAAGATTCAATCATATTAATATTTTAAAAAAAATATCCTTAAGCGCCGAAAAAGGTTGAGGAGTGGTGGGGACCACAAGATTTGTGGAATATGTTGAGTAATGACATGAGATATCTAGTTAATATTGAAGTTTGATCAGCACAAGTTAATTTGAAAGTAGAAAAAATGTTTAGATGATCAAGGGCTTGGGTTGAATGGTGGTGGGAGTATGAGATACGTGGAGAATGTGAGTAGTGATTTGAGAAGCAATATTAAACTTTGATTTTAATCGAGTAACATATTTTCAGGTAAAAAGAAGGTTAAGGCGAACATGGGCTTAGCTTCTTTTCGTGTTTAATACTATCTGTTGCTATCCAATGTGATTCCTTCTTTCTTTCTTTTTTTTCCCCTTCTTTTCTTCTTTTTTTCCTTTTCTTTTCTTTTTTTCACAGATGCTCTTGTGATCACTTCAATTGTTATCCTGGTTGGATTGTTTAGCATACAAAGGTTCGGGACAGGCAAAGTGGGCTTCTCATTTGCTCCTTGCCTCGCTTTATGGTTCTTCAGTCTTGGATCAATCGGAGTTTATAATCTTGTCAAGTACGATGCATCTGTTATAAGGGCATTCAATCCCTTCTACATCTATCTCTTCTTCAAGAAGAACAACGTCAAGGCATGGTCATCTCTCGGTGGTTGCGTTTTATGTATCACAGGTCAGTCAAGTTTTCAATCAGAATTTTCAAAAAGTAACTTTTTTTAGACTGTGTGGTTAAAAAGTAAAGAAAAGTTAATCAAATTGTACAACGATGATTATTACAGGTGCTGAGGCAATGTTCGCCGATTTAGGCCATTTCTCCGTGCCATCCATTCAGGTTTCTTTTACTGTCCTCAAACTTAAGAGCTTGTTTGGCCATGTTTATAAATAAGCAGACCTCACATTTAAGTTACTTATCAACACATCTATTCAGATTGCTTTCACGGTAGTGGTCTTTCCTTGCCTCCTCTTGGCTTACATGGGACAAGCTGCATATCTTATAAAACATCCTAATTCAGCTGATACCATATTCTATGAATCTATTCCAGGTGAATTTTGTCTGAAATTTGTCTGATTCTCATCACTTTTTATTGTTAATTGTATCGTTTTGACATTTCAAGTTTGTCAATTCTGCAGATGGTCTTTTTTGGCCAGTGTTTGTGATAGCCACACTAGCTGCTATAATTGCTAGTCAGGCTATGATATCTGCTTCTTTCTCATGCATCAAGCAATCAATGGCTCTTGGATGTTTTCCAAGGCTGAAAATAGTTCACACTTCGAAGAAACTAATGGGTCAAATTTACATACCAGTCCTCAATTGGTTCTTGATGGTCATGTGCATTATTGTCGTTGCAAGCTTTCGGAGCACGACTGAGATAGCCAATGCCTACGGTTAGCCCTTGTTTTTAACAGTTCCGATAATTTACTCTTCGACTTTTATATTAAATTAAAAACCCTTTTCTTAAACTGAACACTTCACCAAATATATGCTAATGGTGTTTCAATGTGGGCTGCTCGTGCATGTCACACGACGCGTTGCTTTAGGTTTTTGATGGAAACAGTTTTGAAAAGTGAAAGGCTGCTCGTGCATGTCACACGACGCGTTGCTTTAGGTTTTTGATGGAAACAGTTTTGAAAAGTGAAAAATTAGTGAAAAAGTGGTTTTGGGAAGCGTTTGTGAATAAAAAAATAACTATCGAAATGGTGTTGATTGCCATACATGCATATGTACTGCCGTACGGGTAAAGTTTTACTTTACTGTGAATTAACTTTTTAAATTGAATAGTAGCGGAGACTATGAGATGGATGGACAAGAACGATTACTGATTTGAGATGTGTGGTTAACATTGAAGTTTAATTTTGACTATTAAAAGTTAAATTTTTTGGTAAAAAAAGTTAAAAATAGAGCCTTCTAGTGTTTAATACGTTATGGCATTTTGTCTTCGTAGGCATTGCGGAAGTTGGTGTCATGCTTGTAAGTACGACCCTCGTGACGATTGTGATGCTTCTAATATGGCAAACGAACTTATTTTTAGCTCTCTGTTTCCCGCTCGTGTTTGGAACTATCGAGCTGATTTACATGTCGGCCGTTCTATCCAAGATCATGGACGGAGGTTGGCTACCCCTCGTCTTTGCAACTCTCTTCCTCTGCATTATGTACGTTTGGAACTATGGAAGTGTGTTAAAATACCAAAGTGAGGTCCGGGAAAGGATATCTATGGATTTCATGGTTGAACTCGGCTCTTCCCTTGGGACAGTACGAATCCCGGGAATTGGATTGTTGTACAATGAGCTCGTCCAGGGTATCCCTTCGGTTTTAGGGCAGTTTTTGTTGGATCTTCCAGCTATTCATTCAACTATAGTCTTTGTTTGCATCAAATATGTCCCAATACCGGTCGTCCCTCAAGAAGAACGGTTTTTGTTCAGACGGATTTGTCCTAAAGACTACCATATGTTCCAATGTATTGCCCGGTATGGGTACAAGGATGTCCGAAAAGAAGATCACCATTCGTTCGAGCAACTTCTGGTCGAGAGCCTTGAGAAGTTTTTAAGAAAAGAGGCTCATGAATTCGCTATAGAGAGCGCTTTGGACGAATTAGAGTTTGATAGCATTTCCATGAGGTCGCGGGATTTTGATGGGGATGGGACGATGGAGCTGCAGGTCCCACTAATGCACGGTCAGCATGTGGAAGAATCTGGAAATTCAATACCCGAGGATTCTTTGTTGAACTTGCCGGTTAGTGCCATGTCAGCAGACGATGACCCGAGTCTAGAATACGAGCTATCGGCTCTAAGAGAGGCCACTGAGTCGGGATTTACGTACTTGCTCGGGCATGGAGACGTGAGGGCAAAGAAGAACTCGTGGTTCATCAAGAAGCTCGTTATTAATTACTTTTATGCTTTCTTGAGACATAATTGCAGAGGAGGAGCAGCGACGATGAAGGTTCCTCACATGAACATAATCCAAGTTGCAAAGACATACGTGGTCTGACAGATTCTTCTTGTCTTTGGATTTTGGTTAACAACAAACCTTGTATTGATTCTTGGCTAGAATTTGCATGAAGCGTGATATGATAATTTTAGAATTATCACGTTTCAAGAATCTAGCGCCTTATGCCATGTTTGGTAACGTGTTGAAAAGTGTCAAATGATTTTTGTAAAAAAAAGTTAAAACGTTTGTATGTTGTATCCATTTAGTACTGGCTTTTTTTTTTTTTTTTTTTTTTTTGGGTGTTACGTACATGTAATGATGTAAATATATTTAAATTAATTATAATTTTTTTATAGCTGTATCGGTGTGACTGCTATATGGTGGTGTCAATGTCTTGTATATTACTGAGTGGGGAGGAGTCAGGTAGCACTCAAGAGTTAGGTCATGAAATGTATAAAAGCAAGCACCAAAAATTAGGTACATGCTTGAGTATTATAGTCTTGTCATGCTTTATCGTTGAATATTCTAAACAATACTTTATTTATTTATTTATTTATCTTGCAATTTGCAAAGTATGTGTGTATTTAATATATATGAATATATAAGCTATTTGCATTTCTAACATGTTAGAGGGCTCATTTTCAACACGTTCTTTTCGAAATAAAACCAAAAATAAAGTTTGCTTTGAACTCTGTAGTGATCAGAATGCAAATCTGAGTCGTTTGACTCTAAATTCAAAGACATATTTGCATACTATGCACAACCTTCTCAATTAAACGGGTGATAGCCTCCCCATTTTACCTTTTTTTTTCAACTTTTTTATTTATTTTTATTTGTTCTTTTTTTGTCAAATAATTCACATTCATATATCTCATAGAATTTACATATACTATACAAATCTCCACCATTTAACTCTACTCATTTTCTCCCCTATTTTACATACAAATCTATTTTTAAAAATCATAAAAAATTCAATCATATCACTCCCCAATTGTAAGATTAACTAATTAGTCATATAAGATTTTGAATAATCTAATATAAACTCGACAAATTAGTCAGAAATGCCAAATTTTCATTACTTTAAAAAATTATTATTTTTCTTAATATTAGAGATATATATATCATATATATTGTGTACTTTTCCTCATCATAAAAATCTTGACTTGGCCATAGTGCGATGAATGAGTCCGAAAAGGCTAAACTTGCCTTTGATAATCACACTGTCCATGCTTCCCCGCCCCTAGCCCACACTCCACCCCACGCACACAATTGTTACTTGCCCATTTTGGATCGTTGTATGACCTAAGCAACTTTGTTATTTGATAGAAACTCGACGTTTCACCTAATTAGATTCGTATAATTTGCATGGTTGCTAGGTAAGTGTTTATTAATGCTTAAGTGCATTTTGTTGTACCTAATTACACGGCTAATTATTGGATACATCATCATATTAAATAATTAATGCAATAAATACTCAATTAATCGTTAAATTGAGAAATATAGTGTTTTGTGAAGAATCTTTGCTATAAAGAGGCTTGTTATCCTCCCAACGTTGGGAGAATGTTTCACTCACAGGGGGAGGGCAGCTCCAATGCATTTAGGGGGCTAGAGTGGCCTGTGTGTACGCTGGGATTTGCTTGGAGAAATTTCGCTGGGAATATAACATTGAGGTTGCCATAAAATCATTCACAGGTTGGAAATATTGTACTGTAGTCGTATTAAAATGAGATTTACAGTTAAAAAGAACAACAGTTACTTTCACCTAGCACTATAAACAGTAAAAAATATTCTCAATTACAAATATTATATGTAAACTGCTATTTCGAATTACAGAAATTGTTTTGATGCCTACAGCCGAAACTCTTTGTAAGTGTGGGGCGTTAACGACATTTGACACTTTGTCCTCTTCGCGTTATAATTTATATTGTAATCTGATACTAATGCTCGCTTGTAAAAATAACAAATCATGATCGAAAACTTACTTATACCATCTTTGTTAAATGGCCAACAGAAAATTTGTACAATTTTCTCCATGATGAAAAGGTTGTATCACAAATGTCATCTTCTTCTATCATTTTTCTGCACCCCGAATATGACTTATCAATTGATTGAAACTTGGACGCTTGACGTGGAGACAACTTGATCATGAAGCTACTCAGACAAATGAAAGAAGGCCTCAAATTCTTGAAATTTATATATTCTTTACTTTGTTTTCTGTCCTATATAAATGATGAAGATGGACAAAGTTAAATACAACTACAAGTACAACAAGTCCCAGGCAAATGTGATTCACAAGTTGATTAGATATTTTGGTCTTGAACTCCAAAGAAAAATAAATAATTTCATTAGAAGATAAATGACAAGCGAACATATATTAAATAATGTAGAGATGCATATAATATTATGTAAGTCATTAGTGCATGTTAGCCATCAAATTTTTATATATTTTTACACAATGTAATTCATTTTTGTTATAAAAGTATAGAAACAATAGAGAGAATTTAGAGAGAATGAATTCTAACGAATTCTCAGGAATGAATTTCATTAATAATCAAACCCTATTTATAGGAAACTTGAATTCAAGAAATCGTAATTACATAATTTCATCAAGGGTATAATAGTCATTCACATATAATAATTACATCTTTTACCAAATTATTCCTCCACCAAATTATTCTTCCACCAAATTATTCCTCATAATTCATAACCACCAAATTATTCTCAATTATTCATAACACTTCAATTATTATTCATAACACTCCCTCGAACGGTATTAATACAAATGTCTTCCTGACCGTTTGGAAAAACCCGGTGGGAAAAAACTTCCAAAACGATTGCAAAGATAAATGGTTATATATCGCTTCATCAAAACATCGCTCCCGACGCCTATCGGCAGATATGAGTATTCGCGTCTCGCCGTTAAAACCTTGTCAAGAAAACCCTGGGAAAAACTTGATCGAAGGAAAAAGAGATACTTCCATTCGATTTCATATCTTGAGAATCGATATCTTTACTTACGGTAAATGATTTCAATATCATCATCGTTTGGATCTAAAGCATTAGCTCCATTATAACTTGATCCAATAGATACATCGTATCAATTTCTCCTATCGTTCTCAATATACTTAATATGCCTCGTTAAAACCTTATTAGGAAAAACCCGGTGGGAAAAAGCGCTAATGAAGGAAAAAGAAAGACATTATTCATGTGAATACGCCTTTAAAGTTGCCTCATTAAAAACTCAGCTAGGAAAAACCCAATGGGATAAAACCGCCGGTCGAGGAAAAGAGTGCAACGCGTATTTTATACAAGTATCTTAAGCATTTCAAAATCTTTCATACATTTGTATGAGTATCATATACATTGATTTTATACTCTTTGTTCATTTAGAGTGCATCAATTTTCTTACACAACTACAAAACATTCACCATGAACACATGTCTCCAAATACACAATTTAAAGCATATAAATTCATTGTAAAAACATGTAAACATATAAGTAAACCTTCATAACTAACTAACACTTAAAATATATCATTTAACATTTAATACTCACTTAATAGGTTATTTCATTCCCAGGGTCTTAGCTCACCCTTTAGGTACTTCATAAACACGCTTTCACCCGATCCTTTAATTTCCTTTTGATTACACATACGATCGGTAATTTAACTTTCATGAGCATGCAACATATAATGACTACCATGCTTATCTTTAAACTTGAGCACTAGTCATCATCATCTCATCATCTCATAAGTTAAGGATTTCACATTCACCATTTATCATCTTCAATATATCTCAATATTTTCATTATCATTGATCATATGTAGCGCTACATTTTCATATCGTGTCGACACTTTTCAATTTCATTTCTTTCCTCATATCGACATAACTTATCGAGATATCTCATTATCAATCCTCTTGTAGGATTACACAATATAGTTATGTCTATATACTCTTCAAGAGCATATGCCTCCGTTATTAAGACCATCTTTTATAATTTGCTTTGATATATATGTTTGAAATCTCATAATATCAACGCTTGCTAACTTATCAAAGCATCTTAACTGATATATGTGATTGTTCATAGCATCTTTTATGCATCTTTGAACTTCAAGTTCATATTTTAATTGTGAGGATATAACATGATGCATTTCACATATCATTTTCAACCTTTAATACTCCCCCTCATGCTGAGAAAATTTAGAACACCAAAACTCATACAGTTGGTATGATTTTAATCATATATGTTCTCATCATTCAAACCTTAATATGGGAATTTAGACTTTGCATTCTATTCTCGATATCGGCAATTTATTTGAGGACTTTAAATAATTTGCCATATAATATCCCACTTGTATGCTGCATACTCAAATCCTTGAGATTTATTCAAGTATTGGGATATACATTTACTAGCTTTATTATTAAATCTGAAAATCATGCTCATCTGGTGAGCAAATATTTCGTAAATTTCAAATTACGAATCATATATACACATGTGACTATCTAATGGATCCATATCATAATATCTAGTAGTCACATGGAGGATGAGTGGCCCATACTTCTCATCCTTTATTCCAGATATATTTGGGATTTATTAATATTGGCTAGTAATGATTTCATCATTTATCGAGAACAATCATTGAAGAATTCCTTTAATTCTTCACTTGAAATATTGATTTCAATAATTATTTAAACCGGGATGGTCAGGTTTTGAACGCAGTATTATTGAACTTCTAGTTCAAGAATTCTTATATCGATTTCACTAGTATCTCAGTATAGTGCTCAACATGATTTATCATAGAAATAATTCACCGACATATTCCATCATCTTTTGGTGACATTATTGTCTACCACTATTCAAACAGATTCTGACTCATACGCATCACATCCGGCTATTATTTAATTCAAAATCGTAGCTCTTACGCTTCATATTATTTATTTAAAATCAGTCTTATTTCATACACGTCGTATTATTCTATAAATAAATCATCAAAATTATTGCAAAAATTCATCCTAACACAGACATTATAATGGATCATATGCTCTCAAATCTTCGAAAATACTATCCATCACTACCGATCAAAATCCTAAAAAGGATTTATCGATGTAGACTGGAAAGATTAAGGATGCTAATGAATAAGGGTATCCCACAAGATATCCGATGCTTGATTGAAGCAAAGGTTCGATTATCTGGTGAGGTTTCAATTCCTTCTAAATACATGCCTGGTATGGGTAAAAATAGTTTTTCAAAGAAACGGAGAGCAAAAAGATTAGGAGGATGCTACAAGTGTGCTCGATGGACATGTGATACTAGATGTAAATCTGTGGGGTACTTGTTCAGAAACCGAGAAGATAAAATAGCATTCATTAAGGATGGATTGAGTAAGGAGCCTTTGGATGATATTCAACAGGCTCTTGAGACACATCCTAGTGGACACGTACAAGGTGAGCTAATGGCCTTATGGGCCAAATTCAAAGATCAACAAACGCGTTACAGTCTTGAAAAACTTACTTTAGAAGATCCTATTTGTAAATTTAGTAGAAAAATTTAGCATAATGATTTTCCCATATTTATGTAAGAAAGCTCGGTGTAATAACAAAGATCAATATATTTCTTTTATTTGTAAATATCGTTTTTCAATTTTAAGATATATATTATTTTTCAATCACTGACAGCTATATGTCATATCACTAAAGAAAAATTTCTGCCTTTTTCTCTTTCATATTTGTCAAAAAGTAAATAGTGCACTCAATTATTGGTTTTAAAATTTTTCTTTAAATAGAGGGATTCATATATCTCTCATGTTGAAAATATAGTGCAAAAAGAGAGATAGGAGTAGAGATGGATGTGGAGATTTTAGAATCATCTCATACAAGTCAGCTTTTACCTCGCCATATTAAAAACCGTAGTATGTATTCTTGGTGGATCTATAGGCCATATCCAATATGTGGATATGGCAAACCAACTAAATAAAGAGTTAGGAGACAAGAAATCAATATACTATACTGGAGGAACCAACAACAAACTTTTAGCTAGACTTATAATGGCCGCACAATCATGGGGAATAAGAGTTTGAGCGTAATACCTTTCCATCTAGTTGGATCTAATACTCGAATTGGAGCTAGTTCTACCATGGGTCCAGAAGGGTTGGGGCTACAAGCGCAATCCATCCACAACTGCATGATGTATATGATGAATAATAGTGATGCTTTCATTGTCCTTCCAGGCGGCTATAACACACGGAGGAAATATTCAATATAGCCTCGTTACACGTGGAACTTTCATGTCAAACCAATAGGTTTGTTGAATATTAATAATTTCTTTGATGGCTTACTAGCGTTTCTAGATTAGGGTGTAAATAATAAGTTTATCTCTCATTCAGCGAGAAAAATACTTATTTCTGCTAAGATCTTGATGAACTACTCATCAAATTTCATGCATATGTTCAAGAATCTGGAAGCCCAGGTCCGTCGATCACGGACCACCGGTGTCAAGCGAAAAAAAAGAAATTCGGATCCTTTAAATATTTCATTATGAATCCTAATGTTGATGGTGGCGAGTTACTGAGTATTTATACTCTCGAGACGCATCCCTCATTTATGGATTCAAGATGTATATTCTTTTGCATTTCTATATTTTGAGTGTTTAATGCCATCTTTTGATATTCTCAATATGTTCCACTTCGGCTGTTTTGTACTTCTTCTGGAGTAATAATAATATCATATTGGCTTTATTCAAATACAGAAATCTAGTGATTATGCTTCTTCAAGAGCATTTTATTCTCATATTAATACAATCTCATATCATCGATGAGATTACTTCATATAATTTCTCCATGCGATATATTATCTTTGATTTATCAACATGGGATCTATTCAAAGATTTTACTTTCGTCTATTTATCCAATGGTAACTTCAAGTACCACTTGCTCAATTTTCTCCATTCATATTCGGTATATATGAAGAAGTAATTTTATTCTCATCGCCTACTTCTTCGAGAGTATGATTAGAATATTTGATCAACTACTTCTTACCGAGTAGGATTCGTTATAACCAATCGTGTAGTATAACCCACCACATTGAAATATGCACACCAATCGTGTGGTATTACCCACCACATTGGAAATATACTCAAACTATAAAGTGCATAAATTTAAATTGCCGAAATTAAATTTCCTCCAATAGGTGGTCGAACCTACCTTATGGGAATTATTGCAATAAATATAAATCTACAGTAATTTAAATAGCAAGAATTAAATTGCATAATGTTTAACTACTTCTTGAGAGTAGGATGCTAGTAGAAGGTATTACCCATCACTTAGCATATAAAGTGCGTAAATATATAAAACCTTCCGTTTAGTGACGGTTGAACCCATCATCAAGTAGGAGGTATTGCGATAATTAAATTGCGATAAATAAAGTGCGAGAATTAAATATTGAACGCTTTACGGGAGCAAATTTGTTCTTCAACAAATACTCATTACTTCTACAAGAAGACACTTATCCTTCAGAATAAGTACATTATGTAATTGAACTCTTGAGAGTTACATTAATATTTCGATCTATTAACTCAAATGGACTTCAAGCCATTTTATATAATCAATGGATTTAGAATTTCTTCACGAATATTCTATCCCATTTTCTTGTCGTCAAAATTAGGCTCGGTTTACCCTAAGGGTAAAAGTGTCCATTCCAATTCGCAAAGGTAAAATTGTCAAAAATATTTTATCAATGTTTTACGATTGGAAAATTATCTCCTTTCTACTAATTTATCAATATCAAAATATTCAATGACTATTTTGTAACTTTTTCAAAAGTTGGTGTCTTGATTTGTAAATTTTGAAAGTTTGATAATAACATATTTCAAAACGAGTTATTACCCTATTAATATTGGTGTCAAATCGAAGCCCTCGTTAAATCGAGTATAATGGAGTCGAGAAAATTTGATTTTGATAATGTATACTCCTTATATCTCGATAAAACGAATATTATAGTTTAATATATTATTATTATATTATAAAATCATATGATTTACCTTTTTCCCTTTCTCTAATTATTCCATGGATGAGATTTACTTGCAATCCATTTACGTGATCGGAAAATTCTTTGGACTCCATTCTTCCAATTTTGGGATTTCAGACATCTCCAAGCAGGTTGTGTAGAATGAGGAATTGTGGGAGAAGAATATGAACAACAAAGGAATTTTCATGATGTATTTGCAAGAGAGAGTTATTTAGGATTGATGAGGATGAATTAATTCATTGGTAATAATCCAGCTTAATACGAAGATCATCTATAAGATGCATTGTAGAAAGATACTTCTTTCATATTACTCAAAGGGTTAGAGACTCGTCCGATAACGTGTTATAAAAGATGTAAACAATAGAGAATTTAGATAGAATGAATTCTAACGAATTCTCATGAATGAATTTCATTAATAACTGCTCTATTTATAGGAAACTTGAATGAAAATCGTAATTACATAATTTCATCAAGGGTATAATAGTCATTCACATATAATAATTACATCTTTTACCAAATTATTCCTCCACCAAATTATTCCTCCACCAAATTATTCCTCATAATTCATAACCACCAAATTATTCTCAATTATTCATAACACTTCAATTATTATTCATAACAATTTTCATTTTTTAAATACAATTAATCATATATACATATTTCGTGAGATTTATATATATTATACAAATCTCCACTATTTAATTCCACTCATTTTCTCTCATATTTCACATAAAAATCCAAAACATTTAAATGGAGAAATATGTCTCTTTTCATTTCTCGATCTTTATCTTCTTTACCGGATTTCTTATCATCTTCTCTTCTCATGGTCACTCAACAAAAAGTTTAAAACCCTCAAAAATCTTTTTCTTTTCATGATGAAAACTCTTATATTTCAATTGCTCGTTTTCGACAATAATAATATCCTATTGTAAAAATTCTCTAATATCAACATTTTTTGTGTCCTTGGTAAAAGCCAACCACCGAACCATGAAGCTGGAATTTAGAAGGAAAAAAGGAAACAAAAAAGTCAAATTTTGTTCATTAAACCATTCAAAATTATTAAAAAAGCACAAAAATTTTTGTGATTGTTCTAGATAATTCTAGGCTTGGGGACCAACCAAAATGTGCCAATACCATTGAGTGTTCTATAATTATGGCATGCTCGTCATCGGAAAATTTTTCGAACTGTAGGAGTTTCGCCTCGTTATACTGATTCTAGATCTGGTCTTCATTTTTTCAACGGAGATTATATGCGATTAGAAAACTATCGAGCGTGCCATAATTACGAAACGCTCGATTGTGTTGGAATATTACTGTAGGGGCCAGCGACCACATTAGAAAAATCTACATAGATGTTCAATTATTTAGGCCTTCACAGTGTAGTGGTTGTGTCTCCCAATCAGTTGGATTCACGTCTAATTTATGTTTATCCAACATCAATTAATGTTGTCCATAACTTGGTTGCCATTCAATTATCCAGTATTCAATTCTTGAACGATGTTATATGGACGCTCTTATGCATCATTGATGTATTCATGTATTGTTGGAGGTATTTTATGAAATGTCTGTTATTCATCTCCTTTATTATGAGGGGACAATACACCCTGTAATAAGCGGGTATTACATCAATAAGTGGTTTGCAAATTATGACCATCTCAATCAAGCATTTAGCACCTGTTTCGCGTATAGCGTGCGTTAATTTATAAATTTGAATAAATTTTTACACATTTTAATTCATTATCAATTTTGGTCGAACCAATCACATCGTAAGATCTATATGTACTGTATAAATCTCCACCGTTTAACTCGACTCATTCTCTCATCTATTTCAGATTAAAATCAATAAAAATCTATTAAAATTTACATCCTAACACATGCTAAATCAATAATAGCATGCAACGTTTGACTTCATGGTAAGCCATGTGTCAACTCAAATTTTGCAAGCAATTTTCACTTGTCGACGTCTACAAATTTCACAATAATGATTATAATATTTGAATTTTTTTCCCCTCTCTTTCTATGACTCCAACTTAATAAACGAGTTAAAGGGTTAATTTCACTAAACTTTGGCAAAATATTTACAAAACAACCATTAAAATTGAAAATTCAAGAATTGGTCATCGAAGCTTATTTATACTGTTGTCATGTGTTTTATCCCCTGTTCTTCTATATGTTTTTACATATTTTTACACATTCTTTTTAACCCCACTAATTCTCTCTCATATTTCACATCCACATATCTCGTGGGAACTATTTGTACTATACAAATATCCACCATTCAACTCCACTAATTTTCTCTCCTATATCATATAAAAATATATAAAAATTCATTTTTACATACATCCTAACACCCGCTTATTAATATCATCCAGCAAGCCAAAAAAAAAGGTAAGAAGAAGTTATAAAAGGAGGAAAAAGAAAAGGTGATAAATAAAAATGCAATTTAATGTGAAAAGTACAAAGGAGGAGCAATTAATGTCACACGACATAAGAGATTGGGGGAAAGAATAGTTAAAGTTTTGTCTTTATTGAACTTTCTGCTTATATTTCCATTTCTCTCAACGTTTGGTGTATGAATAAAACAGAAAGCATCAGTTTTCCCTGTCGTTTCGATGACTAAAAATTACACCGACCACTTAATGAAAAAATCAAAAAATAATCCAGCTGACGTACTTTATTTTTTACCAACTTCGGCTATTTATGAGAGCATAATTCATAAATAAAGGAAAAAAGTGGTAACAAAATACTTTTAGAATTATATGCATAAATTTAAAGATTTGGGGCTTGTTTGATTCACACTAAAATTAAAATTATCGAATTATACGTAGGTTGTGTGATTAAAAGTGAAAGATAATTTATTAAAATTGTAAAATAAATATTTATCAAATGAATATATATGTGATTGAAAAAAATAAGAAAAAAATAATAAAATTTAATGTGAATCAAACAAGGCCTTCCAAAATTTCATCGAAACAAAAATTTGGAGGGTGGGGGTGGGGTGGTTTCAAAACTCGAGAATCATGGCAACAACTATTTATGCGAGTTGGTATTTAGGTCAAAGTGAGACTGGTCACAAGGTTGGTTTTTTTTTTTTCCGAAAATAAATAAAACTAAAGCGTGGGCAGTGACGACTGAAGTGAAACATTCATCTACCATTCAACGAATTGATTATAAATTAATTGTTGTTTACATCAATAATTGTGTGGTTTAAAACTATAAGTTCACCAATTCAAAGATTTTCTGTCTTATAAATTCAAATTTGGTGAACACTTAGACTGCTAAATCAAGGAGATTACCCGGGACCACGATAATAATAATAATAATTAAATAAATCAGTGCACGATTCTCTAATTATAAATTATTTTATTACTAGTATTATGTAAGTAACAAAATTAAGAGAAATGACCAAGTGATTATCGTTTTAGCACTTGATTGGTATAGATTCTAGTTTTAAAGGTAAATGTGAAATCGGTTGCAAATTTTTTTAATTAATATACGAAAATAAATAGATATGTTTATAAACTGTTATTTGTTTCACAAATATTTATTATTTCTTTGTCACTTATTCAGTTATTTATATGTGTTTATAAAAATACTATTTAGTAACAATTTCCGCAGACTAAAGTATTTGACGTGATTATAACTTATTTATAAACGCGTTTATAAGCAATAAATCACTTTTTATTCACACAATTTTCTAGGATTAATAAGTATTACCTACTCCTCGCAATTAGACCACTCTTTTCTCGTATGTTTTCAATTTTTTATGAAAGTAAGTAAGCATTTCACAGCAAGTGTGTTTATACGAGCGCTGATGCAAGATATAAGGTTGACAATAATCTGATATGGAAATGTTCTGGTTCCAATGCTGAAACTATTTTATGGTTCCAGCGTCGGTAAACTATTCTAACAATGATCTATATTTGACTTTGATTGAGTTACATAATTCAATTTTCATTGAATTTGATCTAGTCCCAACTCTGGAATTTTATTATAGTTTGAATATTTGACGTGATGTTGTCTTCTATTGGCATGTGACTATTTAGCCCCCGTCATTGTGTGGTAGCATTAGGTCGTATCACATTAGCGCTGAAACTATAAAAAAAAATTTAGTGCTAGCACTAAAAAGGGACGCAATTTTCATCATATAGAAAAGAGGAAAGAGGAGTTGAAAGTAACTTATAATGTTAGCTTTTCAACGTATGGCAAGCATATGCGTTACAAATTGAGCCACCAATTACTAGTCTAACCTCCCTTTAATGACATTCAACTAATAAATCCAAAGTAGCTTCCATCTCCATATCGTAACTCAACTTCGTATTATCAAAATGAAAGCAGTAATCTGTAGTATAATCTATAGCACAGATCTATATTCACATTATTTTATTATAAAATAACTTGATTGTATGCTTAATTTCAGAACACACGTTTACACGTTCAATCTCTCTCATCCCAATTGGTATGATCTGTTAAATCAGCCTCCCAAGAAAATAAAATACTCTTTCAAGAAACAGCAAAATCCCATTTCTCACTTTCTTCCAAACACTCAAAAAAAGATAAACTATCTTTTCACCTTTTTCTTTATTTTTATGCTCTGATTCGAGGTTCCACACAGCAGTTATTGTGGGGGGTTTTTTTCTTGTTTGTTCTTTATCTTGTGTTGTTGAACTGCCAAATACATACATAGTTTAGGTAATGTCCCAATAAACAATCACTTTCTTAAGTTTCTTTAAAGTCGGTTAGAAACTTGGAATTTGGGAGACAGAAAAGTCACAGTTTAAGTTCTTGAAATTTTCTTGAATTTGCAGGGGAAATGTCTTTTCTGGGTTGCTGATAGAAGTTACAATGGATCTTGAAACTGGGAATTATCAGGCTCTTGTTAGGGTGAGTTCTATGTGTGTTTTAGTGTGTGTATTTGCTTGATTATAACTTATAAGTTACAATTTTGGACTTTTTGATTGAATTTTTTTTCTGGGATTTGCAGAAAGAATCTTGGAGAACTGTAATAACATTAGCCTATCAGAGTTTGGGAGTTGTATACGGCGATTTAAGTATATCCCCACTGTATGTATACAAAAGTACTTTCGCTGAAGATATTGTACACTCTGAGAGCAATGAAGAAATCTTTGGGGTTCTTTCTTTTGTATTTTGGACATTAACCCTAATCCCTCTTTTGAAATATGTTCTCATTGTGCTTAAAGCTGATGATAATGGCGAGGGAGGAACATTTGCCCTTTACTCTCTCCTATGTAGACATGCTAGAGTGAGTTCATTGCCTAGTTGCCAATTGGTGGACGAGGATTTGTCCACGTATAAGAAGGATGTAATCGCTCTTTCGCCCTCGTCTTTCGGGGCGAGGCTGAAATCTAGTTTGGAGAAGCATAGTGTGTTGCAGAGGTTCTTGCTTGTGTTGGCTTTGATTGGTGCTTGTATGGTGATTGGCGATGGCATACTAACTCCCGCGATTTCTGGTATGAAAATTACCTATTTGCCCTTGGTTTTACCGATTTTCGACTATCAATTTCGTTTGTGTTTTTGATTCGTCTTGCGTTTGTTTCTCCAGTTTTTTCGGCGGTTTCAGGGGTTGAACTTGCCATGTCTAAAGAGCATCACAAGTGTAAGACTTTTTATTTTCTTTGTTTTGGTCATTTCTTTTAGATAGTATAGTGTTTTAGCCTTGTTATAATCAAAGTTTGATATGACTATAGTTACATTTGCGCTACCCCACTTGTTAAATACGTCCAAGAATGATTTTTCATGTCGTGAACGTGATTTTGTTTTGTTTAAGGATGTTTTTCGTGGATTTAGGGGAAATTACACGAGTTGATCAATTTACAATCCTAACTTATACGCTGCAAATTTATCTCAACTAGAGTTGTTAGTTATCGGTTGCTCTAGAGCTCCAACTTCTAATGAAAGTTTTGATTTTGTCCGATGTTGTACTAACTAATGCATCATAAGTTGTAATAATCTTGCAGATGTAGAAGTCCCTGTTGCTTGTATAATTCTGATAGCCTTGTTTTCGCTACAACACTATGGGACCCACAGGGTCGGGTTCTTGTTCGCGCCTGTGGTCATAATGTGGCTTTTATGCATCAGCGCAATTGGTCTATACAATATATTTCACTGGAATCCGCACGTCTATCAAGCTCTATCTCCATACTATATGTACAAATTTCTAAGGAAAACTCAGAGAGGAGGTTGGATGTCCTTGGGTGGCATTCTCCTGTGTATAACGGGCAAGTATACTGTATACGTATGCATATTCTGTACTGCAGATTTTCGACCAATTACTAGCGCTAGAAGTCAAGCTCTTACTTTTGTTGGCTCGTGGTTTGATGCTTTTCAGGTTCAGAAGCAATGTTTGCTGATCTGGGACACTTTTCCCAGTTGTCAATAAAGGTCTTCTACTATTCTACCAATTAAGTCGAACCACATATTCATAGCAACTACTCATTATTGTCCACATTTTTTGCGGGACCCACCAACTATTTGTCTTCAGCAAAGTAAAAGTTCACCGAAACTAATGCCTTCTCGAATGTACTCGTTGTTGCAGATGGCTTTCACGACCATTGTTTATCCATCATTGATCCTTGCATATATGGGGCAAGCTGCTTATCTCTCCCAACATCATGCTATTGAAAATGATTACCGTATTGGCTTTTACGTTTCTGTCCCTGGTATGCAACTATTGACAAGCATTGAAATGTTGATAATAATAGAGTTGTAACTGATGAAAATATTTATTGTCAGAGAAATTAAGATGGCCGGTTCTAGTGATTGCTGTCCTTGCAGCGGTGGTTGGAAGCCAAGCGATCATCACCGGAACTTTTTCGATCATAAAACAATGTTCTGCATTAGGATGCTTTCCAAGAGTCAAAATATTACACACATCATCAAAATTTCACGGCCAAATTTACATCCCGGAGATCAACTGGATTTTAATGCTCTTATGTTTGGCCGTCACTATCGGTTTTAGAGACACCAAGCGTCTGGGTAATGCTTCAGGTAAGCCTCCAATCCAAACATGCCCGAAGGAAAATGACTGAATTCTGATCATTATTATCTGACGGTAATAATGTTCTCCTTTCAGGCCTGGCCGTAATTACAGTAATGCTTGTCACGACGTGCTTGATGTCATTGGTTATAGTCTTATGTTGGCGCAAGAACATCCTTCTCGCAATTGGATTTGTGTTGTTCTTTGGGATGATTGAAGCCCTTTATTTTTCAGCTTCTTTGATTAAATTTCTTGAGGGAGCTTGGGTGCCTATAGCTCTAGCGCTTGTTTTTATGATCGTGATGTGTGTATGGCACTACGGAACATTGAAGAAGTATGAGTATGACGTTCAAAATAAGGTGTCAGTCGACTGGCTGTTGGGCCTCGGTCCAAGTTTGGGCATTGTACGGGTTCGTGGCATTGGGCTCATACACACGGAACTTGTCTCGGGAGTCCCAGCGATTTTCTCCCATTTCGTCGCCACTCTTCCGGCCTTCCACCAAGTTTTGATTTTCCTTTGTGTTAAATCGGTCCCAATACCTCATGTTAAACACGAAGAGCGGTTTCTCGTGGGACATATTGGTCCAAAAGAGTATAACATGTACCGATGCATTGTCAGGTATGGCTATCGTGATGCTCACAAGGACGATTTGCAGTTCGAGAATGACCTAGTCTGCAGTATAGCTGAGTATATTCGTACCGGAAGAGGAGGCCTAAACGAAGAAAATGGGGACTCGACCAAGCAGTGTGAGGGAATGATTGTGGTTGGGACACCTTCGACCCATCTAGACGGAATTCAAGTGTGCGAGGATGAGGAGGAAGTGTCAGAAGGAGTTGGCACGTCTACGTCTGAGCATGGTGAAATCAAAAAGCAATCTCCGCAAGTGATGAAGGCGAGGAAGAAGGTGAGATTTGTGATTCCTGAGAGCCCGAAAATCAATAGAGATGCTCGTAAAGAGTTGCGGGAGTTGATGGAGGCGCGGGAGGCCGGGGTGGCCTATATTTTGGGACACTCATATGTGAGAGCAAAGAAAGGCTCAAATCTAGCGAAGAAGATTGTCATAAATTTTGGGTATGATTTCTTGAGGAGGAATTGTAGGGCACCAACCTATGCATTGAGTGTACCTCATGCCTCAACGTTAGAAGTGGGAATGGTGTATCATATATGATATGATTGAGGGACTTCAAGTGACTTGTAAATGTGTTTTGCAATCTACCGAGCAGATAAAATGATATATAGATACTTGATAGGTAAAACAAGAGATACGCTTTTCTTTTTCCCTTTTATTCTCAATACACAAAGTTGACTGGGTAGATTATGTTTTCATCGTTTGTGTTTTGTAGTTCCAATTCAGATTCTGCCAATAATGAGTGCGTGCGTGTTCATGATAGTTCGGATCGATGAGACATATCCGTGGCGTGGCCGCCCTTCCCAACCCCAACCTTTATTAAAGGGCGTGTCGTTGATTGATCGATTTATTATAGATATTGTAACAGTGTCCACTGGAGACAATAAATCAAAACCGTTGGATTTTGATATAGGAGAAGATTTACCGTAAATGACTAAATGTTGAGCGGTCAAGCGTTTCTCGCTCTAAAAATTTCTAGTAAGAGGGAGAATATGTCAAAATGATGCGTGTCCCAAATCAAAAACTGCCTGGCGATAGATACTAATGTCCCTGTTAAATTTGTTTATTTGGACTTTAAAGTCTCCTAAGGTATATTTGACAAGTCTAACACAGAGCAAAGACAAAGATGAATTCGCAAAATCCATGTGGGCCACAGGCTAAGTGATTCGTGGGAGATTAGGAGGCTTGTTTTTAGCTAACAAATCGATGTTCCACATGAGCCTATCTCTTAAACTAGCGGATAAGCTATACAAACTTAGGGTGTGTTTGATTGGGTGTGTTTTACATGTAAATGTCACATCACGGAAATCGGTCTGGCGTTTGGTTGTTTGATTGCATTAGTTTTGCACGTAAAACTTTGCGCACAATCATATAACGATGTTTTTCCAAATTACGTAAACATTTTTACAAGGGGGTGGCGTGAAAATGTTTTCCACTCTCATACGTAATCGACTTTCCACAAGTATTTCTTTTCCAATCATTGCAATCAAACACACCCTTAGTGGATGTTTGATTCACAATGAATTTTTAAAATAATTTTTTTATTTTTTTAACACGTATAATTATTTTATATTTTTTAATAAACTATCTCTCATTTTTAACTACACAATCTGCCCGCAAATCGAGTAAATAAAATTTACTCTAACTTTATGGTGAATCAAACATATCCTTAATATTGCCCAAATTTAGATTTTTTTCATACAATAATCTCAAATAATATACAAAATTAAGGTGGGAAAAACCCAAAACTCAAGCCTTGCAATACCCCCCTTTTTCTAGCCCCCTTTTTGTAGAATCCCTCCCCAGACTATTGAATTAATAGATGAACGCTATGTGGAATATTTCTTGTTAAATTTAATTAGTTACACTTATTTGTTTATTAAGTCCTAGAAAAATGTACCTTTAGAAATGAAAAATGAAACAATATGCAAAAATCAAATAATATAGTATCTTCACTTTTCAAACTAAATATATATAAAAAAAATTAAATCAAAATTATAATTATTTTCTCTCCAATTAATGTTAGTTATTTCTCAATTAAAATAATAATGCATTCATATTTCAATAAATTTAAGATAAACTGGAACTCATGTACCCAAAATACTTAGCCCAAATCTCCACGCCCACGCACCCCCAAAAGTTCCACCTATGTAGAGGGGTGGCAAATGAGCCGAAGCTTGCCACTCGGCTCGTGGTCCAAATACCCTACTTGGGTTCGGCTCGGCTCGTCCAGCTCACGAGCTGAACTCGAGTAGTCCACAAACGCCTCGGGTCGACTTTTTTTTTACAATTTCAAGTATTCAATTACTTAAGTAACTTTTTTTTGAATAATTACTTAAGTAACTTAGTAACTTAAATTAATTAGCATGACTTGTTCATATTGGTTAAAAGTAGATATTAATTAATTAAAAGTGAACACGACAACTAGAAAAGAGTCGAAATAAAAATAGTTTTTCAATTAAAAAATTTAAAATTGCAACGCATTAAAATTTGACGAGCTCAAGAGTCGGTCTAGGAACTTTAGGAGCCAAACCAGAACTATCCATTTCCCAATTTTCAGCTCAGTCCAAATCCAAGTCCGTGTTTGATGAGCCGAACCCAAACTTTTGACGAGCCGAACCCAAACTTTTGACGAGTCAAACCAAGCCAAATACACGAGCTCACGAAATGTCCAGCTCAATTGCCATCCCTATCTATACATTGTTTTAGAATTACTCTTTTTCTCCTGATTTTTTCCTGTTGGATTTTTTCACCCAACATTAATATTGCTCTAAGTAGGAAATTTTTATTGTTTCACTATTTGAGCATTTAATAGAATTTTAAGCTTTTGAGAAGTTGGATTTTTAGTAACATGATGATCATGTCAAGTATACATGCATCATACAAATTATCAGCTTGTTTCTCCTACTCGTATGGGTTGGAACTTGCAAAGGAATTAAGACATTCCCCAGTGCCCCACTACATTCAGGAGGGCTGTGAGGTGGGATGGGGTATGGGTCTCCTACTCGTGCTAGTTGGAGAAAATTTCCGTACATATTATATGTACAAACAATGTGATGCAAAATGAAAAGACCAGGAATTGGGAGCAAAATAAACCATGAGAACACGGACTATATACATATACACAAGACATAAACTTTATAGTAATTAACAATATTGATTTACTTAATTGTGAAATTTAAACATTACTAATTTGTTTCACGTGCGTTCTTATGAAGATAAATTTTGATAATGATATTGATAGATGTTAATAATATTAACATAAAATCTAAAAAACAATTAAAATAAAGAATGAGTTACAGCAATAAACTTAAATAATTTAACTTGAAACAATTCTATACAAATTTCGAAATAGTATCTTCTATATTTGTACTAATCCATCTTGCAAGTATCTGAGAATAACTCAGCAAAATCCACTTTAGCAATTTACTATTGTAATAAAATAGTAATTTAATTATATTACACCGTGCTTTCTGTGAGATGATAATTATAGCAATGATTGTGATAATATATAATTTTTGCTCATTGCAAGATTAATCCACTAATATAAATTCAAAATAAAATAACATTAAATATTGTAGTTATCAAAATAACTCTACCAATATTAGTAGAGCTCATTGTTTTTTCTTTAAAATTGTTTTACATTTTATTATATGCACGATTATAAATTTTTAGGAGATATTAATTATACATCAGTTATGATGTACATTATTAACAATTAATATATAAATAATAATTTTTAAATTTTAATTATGAAATATAATCGATATAGATATATTATAAAAAATAATGTAGTGAGTAATATCAAATGACACTAATACTGCAGATTCATAGCCATGTTGGGAAACACTTATCTCATTCCAACCTATCCTTATTTACTCTAGGGTGAGCGAGGTGATATGAGAATTACAATTTAAAGTCCAATGCATTGAAGTCTCATAGTCCCAGTATCCTTTGTGATAGTTTAATTGAAGACTTTTATTTCGATATTTTATTTCTTCAATAAATACCTTCTAAATATACTAAACACGTGTATTAACATTAGGTATAAAATTACTAATTTAACATATTGACATATTAAAATATTGAATGATTTGATATAACATTTAAATTAATTTGGATAAGACAAATAATTGAAATATATATATGATTAATACTTAAAATATACAATCATTTGATGATATTTAAAAATAAAAAAAAATTCTCAATTGGAAAAATTTGATATAAAATAAATAATTTAAAGTAGGTAGGATTTTTAATATTTATTTAGGAGAAAACTTAGATAAATATTTAACATAATCGAAAGTCAGTTAAAATATTAATTGAGTCATATAATTAGATAATTGATTAAGTCGATAGCTTAAGCAGAATTGTAAAAAGCTTATTATAGCGAAAGCGACATGTTGAGCAAAAATTATTATATAATTATTGGTTGAAATCTTAAAATAAAAAATGATACTATTAGAAAACTTATTTTTGGAGCATTAATTTTAAAAAATAAAAAAATGAAAGCAGACTCCTTTAAAAACACCATAACTATCTGAAAAGAAATATTAATATTTTGCTTATTATGGCTTCAAAAAAATATTATAGAAAATATAAAAGCATATGAGAATTAAAAAGAAAAGCATGTTTTGAAAAAAAAATGATACTGAAAAGGTAAATAAAGTTAATTAGGGACTAATGATCAGTTGACTTACTTTACAATAAGATGTAACAATCCAATTCTATATCTCATAGATGTTAACTTAATTTCATTTTAAAATACGTAAAAAGATAAATTAATTTTGTAAGCGCATTTTTCTTTCCCGTAGCAATCTAATTAAATTTAATAGCTTTTCATTTTTTGAAATAATTATGTTTCCCCCTTTTAGTAATTTAATTAATTTTGATTAATTTTCTCTAATAAAACTCTCTCAATTTTCATCAAATGAAAATATATCCAATTAAATCTAAGAAATATAATTAATTGTAATATAATTAATTCTAATTAATTCTTACTCTTAACTAATTATTTGTAAAAATAAATTATTATTGCTAAATAATTTTTTTTTTAATCACAGTTTTAAGAATTGTATGAATTTAATTTTAAAGATATTTTATAATTAAAAAGATATCTTGCATGTCAAAATATGTCTTTCATTTTTTAGGAAAAATTTAGTTAACCATGGTAATCTAATTAATTTTAATTATTATTTATTTTTTTAATTAATGCTATTTTTCTATTTTAACAATACAATTGATTAATTTTCGTCCAACGAAACCATGTCAATTTTAAGCCCATTGAAACCAAGTCAATTAAATAATAACGAGTATTATTAATTTTAATTAATGGTAATAGAATTCGTTTTAATTGATTTTCATTTTAACTAATTATTTATGAAAATAATTAATTATTTATGAAAATAACCATTTTAATATTTACACTTTTAAAAATTGCATGAACCTAATTTTGAAGAAATCTTGTAATTTAAAAGATATATTACAATTTCAAAGATTTTCTTTTATTTTTTTAGGGAAAACCAGCTTCAATTTAATGATTTTTTTAAATTTAATTATATTTCCCCCTTTAAGAATGTAATTAATTATCTTTTTTGGATCAATCTTTGTCCACTAAACACGTGTATAACAAAATATTAGCAATGGAATTTATTGTTTTAATTAATTATTGTTTAAATAATTATAGTTAGTTTTTTATTTAATTTAATTATTTCTAAAAAAATTAATTATTTCCAAAATAATTTGCTTCATAGACATAATTCTAAGAAGTATATGAATCTAATTTCAAAAATATCTTATAATTAAAGAGATATCCTAAAATTTAAAAGATATAGATATAGATTCAATTATTTAAAAAATAGATTAATGTTACAATTGAATGATTAATTAAACAAAATTGATGTTGCTCGTTTCTTTTAATTTTTATGTAAGCATTAAATGAATTGTAATTTTTATCACAAAATTAAATCCTAAAAAATCGCTAATTTTAATTAATTTTCAGTTATTAGCTAATTATTATTTTTAAAAATAATAAATTATTCTAAAATTTATTAAAGGGTCCAAGCTAAGTTTTAAATTTTCATATTACACATTTATTTTAATTTTATGTAAAAATTTAATGAATTGTAATTTTTCATCACACAACAATTAAATCTTATAGAAATTGGTATATTTAATTAATTTTCGTTCCTTAGCTAATTATTTACAAAAATGATTGCTTGTTTTTTAAATTAATTATTGGGTCCAACCTAATTTTTAAATTTTTTAGAATAGATTGGGAATCGTAGTGGTGGGATTTTGCCTCAAACTCAGGCCAACTGTTCGTAAGTTTCTTTTTATTTTTGTGTAAAACTTTAATGAATCGTAATTTTGTATCGCAAAAAAATTGAATCTTTATTTTAATTAATTTTTATTTCTTAGCTAGTTATTTATAAATTAATTAATTATTTATAAAATTAAGTAATGGGTCTGATCTTATTTTTTAATTTTAATTTTAAACCTTTATTTGAATTTTTTTGTAAAAATTTAATAAATGGTAATTTTGTATAGCATAAAAAATAAATCTTAGTAGAAATTGTTAATTTTAAATAATTTTATTTTTTTAAATATGAAAATCATGAAAAAGATCAGTCAAAATTAGATTAATTTACAGAATCCCTTATATTGTTCAACACATAAACTTTATAAATTGAAGATTTGAAAGGAAAAAATTTTGAAATTTACTGATTCAAAATAAAACCGAAATTTATCACAAATATATAATATTTGCGATTTTGTATAATTACACGAGAAATTGTACTTAAGTACTATATCAATATATAAATTATTATTTTGGCAAATTAAATATTTATTAGGAAAAAATTTATTTAGTTTAAACATAAACTAAAGCTGAAAGCTTTTCATATATTCTCAGAGATAAACAAATTGAAACATTATTTTTTCATTTAATTTATTTTCAAAGTAAATCAAACATGGAATAGAATTAAAAGTTAAAACAATTTATACATCTCATTATATTTGAATTTCACGGACAAACATCAATTAAGTGTCTTTAAAATTATCAATTTATATTTAGGTTGGACATTAATTTATATATTTGTGGGAAATTATAATTTTCCAAAAAATAAAAATTTATATATTAATAGTATCTTTATTTTAAAATTTCTCATCAAGTCGAGTAAAATAGAATCACAAATTTTTTTTATATGTAGAGAATGAAAAAAAAGAAGAGAGAAAATGATAGAGAGAGCATTTAGATGTTATGAGATTTGATAAAGTATTGTAGAAATAATGAAATACAATCTATATACATTAATATTAATATATTATCTATAATATAGAAAAAGAATTGAACAAAAATATTTTTAATCATTTATTTAATAGTTTTATATAATTGTTATGTAAATCAAAATCTTTATATATTTTATATATATATATATATATATATATATATATATATATATAAGAAGCATTTTTACATAAATAGCATCCTTAATTTTAAATCTATTAAATTTCTAATATAAACTTCTATCTATACATAGAATAATTTATATATATAGAAAATGAGGCTCTTCTCTTATTATAATAATTTATCTATATTTTATCTTATGATAGTTTTTATTTGTGATTCTATTTTTAGAGCATTGAGAGAGTTTTAAAAGCAAGTATCTATCAATATATAAATTTTTAATTTTAAAAAATTAAAATTTAGCAAATATATAAATTAGTGTTCAAACTTAAATATAAATCTATATCTATATATATATAAAAGAAGCGTTTTTAAGCTAAATCTGCACTCGATTTTCACATGCATTAAATTTCCTAATATAATCTTTTATCTATAATAGAATAATTTTTATATATATATAAAATGATGATTTTTCTTATTATATTTTATATTGTCTTAAATCACATTCCCATTTTTAAAAAAAATCTGCTTTTTATTTTTTATTTTTATTTTGAATCCATATCAAAGCTTTCTTTATTTTTCCCTCACTAATATATTAATATTAATGTATATAGATTTTATTTTATTATTTCTATACTTTATCAATTTCATTACATCTAAATACTTTCTCTATCATTTCGCTCCTTTTTTCATTTTCTACATATAAAAAAATTTATCATTCTATTTTACTCGACATTGATAAACTTTAAAATAAGTATTCTATTAATACATAAATTTTTATTTTGAAAAATTAAAATTTCCCACAAATATATAAATTAGTGTTCAACTTAAATATAAATTAATAATTTGTTACAACACTTAATCGATGTTTGTGTGTAAAATTCAAATATAATGAAATACATAAAATGTTTAACTTTTAATTCTATTCCATGTTTGATTTACCTTGAAAATACATTAAATACAAAATAATACTTCAATTTGTTTATCTACCAAAATATATGGTAAAGCTAGCTTTATTTTATGTTTAAAACTAGATAATTTTTTCCCAATAAATCTTTAATTTGCCAAAATAATAATTTATATATTGTACTTAGTACTTAAATACAATTTCTAGTGTAATTACATAAATCGACAAATATTATATATTTGTGATAAATTTCAATTTTATTTTGAATCACTACATTTCAAAATTTCTTATTTTTCTTTCAAAACTTCAATTTATAAGTTTGTGTCTTGAAAAATATCACGGGTGTTACAGAAATTAGAATGAATTTTTGGTGATCGTTTTTCATAATTTTCATATTTTAAAAAATAAAATTATTTAAACAACAATTTCCACTAAGATTTAATTTTTATACCATACAAAATTCCCATTGATAAAATTTTTAAACAAAAATTCAAATAAAGGTTTAACATTAAAATAAAAAAATAAGATCGGACAGAATTCTTTGAATTTTAGAAATAATTAATTAATTTATAAATAACTAGCTAACAAACAAAAATTAATTAAGCAGTAACTAAGGTTCAATTTTTTTGCGGTATAAAATTAAGATTCAAATTAAAGTTTTACATAAAATAAAAAGAAACTACCCGGTTGGCTGAGTTGAGACAAAATCCCACCATTATGATTCCGAATTTGGACTAAAAAATTTAAAAATTAGGTTGGACTCAATAGTTAATTTTAGAAACAATCGATCATTTTTATAAATAATTAGTTAAGGAACAAAAATTAAAAGAAACGTGCAACATCAATTTTGTTTAATTAATCATTCAATTGTAACATTAATTGATCTTTTAATTAATTGAATTAATATATATATATATATATATATATATATCTTTTAAATTTCAAGATATCTTTTTAATTATAAGATATTTTTAAAATTAGATTCATATAATTCTTAAAATTATAGCTATAACGAAAATTATTTTGGAAATAATTACTTTTTTAGAAATAATTAAATTAAATAAAAAATTCCATATAATTATTTAAACAATAATTAATTAAAATAATAAATTAGTTCTTTAATATTTTCTATACATGTGTTCAGTGGATAAGGATTGATCCAAATTAATTACATTCTTAAAGGAGAAAATATAATAAATTTTAAAAAAATCATTAAATTGATGCGGGTTTTCCCTAAAAAATGAAAAAAAATTAATTGTAGTATATCTTTTAAATTATAAGATTTCTTTAAAATTAGATATATACAATAATTAGCTAAAATGAAAATCAATTAAAACGAATTCTTATACAATTAATTAAAATTAGTAACATTGTTATTATTTAATTGGACTTTGGTTTCAAGTGAAAATTGACGTGATTCGTTGGATTAAAATGTCAATTGTATTTTAAAATAGAAAAATAACTTATTAATTAAAAATAAATAATAATTAAAATTAATTAGATTCACAGTGGTTAGTTATATTTTTCTTAAAATGAAAGACATCTTTTGACATGCAAGATATCTTTTTAATTATAAAATAGCTTTAAAATTAGATTCTTACCATTCTAAAGCGTGGTTAGAAAACAAATTATTTAAAAATAATAAATTATTTTTATAAATAATTTCATAAAAACAAGAATTAATTAGAATTAAGTGGGTATATTACAATTAATTATATTTCTTAGATTTAATTGGATATATTTTCATTTGATGAAAATTGAGAGAGTTTTATTAGAGCGAAAATTAATCAAAATTAATTAAATTACTAAAAAGGAACCATAATTATTTCAAAAAATGAAAATCTTTTAAAATTAATTAGATTGCTACTGAGGAAGAAAAATATAACTACGAAATTAATTTAACTTTCGTATTTTAAAATAAAGTTAAGTTATAACTTATAAGATTCTAGATTCTTAGAAATTCACGGTGTTACATCTTATTACAAAGTAAATCATTGATCATTAGTCCATAATTAACTTTATTTACTTTTTTCGATGTATTATGTTTTTCAAAACATGCTTTTTCTTTTGATTTTCAAATGTATTTTTGTATTTTCTATAATATTTCTTTTGAGTTATAGTTGATGAAAAAATATTAATATTTCTTTTTGCTTGCATAGTTCACGGGTGTTTCAAGGATCTTACTCATTTTTTTAAGTAACACAAAAGTAGGTTTTCAAATAGTAATATTTTTTTATTTTGAATACTTTCGAATCAACTTGATTATATAATAATTAACTTTTTTGTTCAATATGTCGCTTTCGTTGGGAATAAATGCAAATTGCTAGCTAACGATTGGTTATCGACTTAATCGATTATTGAAATTATATGGCTAGAATATTTTATTGAACTTTCAACTATATGTTAAATATTTATCTAAGTTCTATCTCCTAAATAAATATTAAAAATCACGTCTTTAAATTATTTATTTTATATCAAATTTTGGCAATTGAGATTTTATTTAATTTTTAAATATCATCAAATAAATTGTATATTTTAAGTATTAATAATATATATTTCAATTTAAATGTCTTATCCAAATTAATTTAAATATTATATTAAATCATTCAATATTTAATATGCCGAATATGTTAAATTAGTAAGTTTATACCTAATATATTAATACATGTGTTTAGTATATTTAAAAAGTATTTATTGAAAAAATAAAATATCCCGAAATAAAAGTTTTCAATTAAACGTGATGATGGGGCGTGGATGAGGATGAGAATTTTCTAACTTGGGGCATGGGCGAGGAATGGAAGTTTGTAATTCTCATATCGTAAATCTTCGCCTAAGTAAATGAGGATGGATGGAATAAGGATAAGTGTTTAAAGCATAGCGAGGAGCAGGGTGTTGGGAGTGCATCAGGACATTACCACTATATTATTATTTTTGTAATATATCTCTATACTCATTATATTTCATAATTAAAGCTTAAAAATCATTATTTACATATTAATTGTTAATAGCATTATATCTTGATGTATAATTAATATCTCTCAAAATTTATAATTGTATATAATAAAATGTAAAACAATTTTAAAGAAAAACAATGAGCTCTACTAATGTTAGTAGAGTTATTTTGATAACTTATAATATTTAAGGTTATTTTATTTTGGATTTATATTAGTAGATTAATGCGATTAGGCGAAATATTTTTATATTATCACAATCCTTTGCTCTGAAATGATCGTCATATGCAAAACTGCGGTGTAATCTTTAATTAAGTTCTTTATTACATGAAAAATAGTAAATTAAGTTGTGTGGATTTTTAAGTAAGTTATTATTGCATCTTGGTAGGATGGATTCTTCTGAAATATAAAAAAGCTCTTTAGAAATTTTTATAGGAATTGTTTCAAGATTAAATTATTTATGTTTATTATTGTAACTCATTCTTTATTTTAATTATTTTTTTAGATTTTATATTAATATTATTAATATCTATCAATATCGTTATCAGTTGAAAAATTTGTACCAAAATGCAGCCTTGAGTAGGCATTAGTGGAGGAAAAATAAAGAAAGTTAGATATGGATTAGAAAATAAAAATTAAAAAATAAAAAGAGAGTTTTTTTTAAATGGGAAGATGGATTTAAGACAAAAAAAATTATAATAAGAAAAAATAATCATTTTCTATATATATATATATATAAATTATTCTATATATAAATAGAAGATTATATTAGGCAAATTTAATAGGCGGAAAAAATTGAGAATGCATTTAGGCGGGAAAAAAAGCTCTTTTTATATATATATAGATTAATTAAATCAACTATTAATTTCAATTATAAGAATATTAACATTTTCAAGTTGAGTGGACTATTATATCCTAAAAAAAATAAATCCTATAACTTAGAATATAGGATCTAGGATAACGTATCAAACAAGTATATTGTTTGGTCACCTTCTCCGGCAACACTTCATCTTCTTTGGTGAGCACTTCATCTTCTTCGGCGAAGACTTCGTCCCAACTCCGGCCACCACCTTCTCTCAATTTTCCCGTCACCAAACTCCACTTCCGCTCTTCGCTCGTTGTTTGGAAGATTTACCATCAGAATTGGAGTCGAATATGCTCTCATGATTGCACCAGTGTCTAGTGCCAAGGTTTCTCCAGCATCTTCTGGCTGGTTCCTCACTTCATTCCCTGAAGTGTTCATCAACATTGGTATGGTTTCGACAAAGAATTGGATGAGGGCTATTTTAATCCATTTTCTTTTTTTATTTAATTTAATGAATTTTTAGGGAAATTTTGTCCAACTACTTCAAATAGTTGACGACATAATTACATAATTCTTTTTTTATTTTTTTGTATATCATATAATAAAATTTGATAATCAAGTAATTATTTCTTAACAATAAACACCCTTTATCTAAACAAAGGTTGAGTTCTATGGATCAAAGTAGACACTTTCTTGAAATTGATGGTGAAATTATTAAAAAGGAAACTAATATTGCTACTGGTCCTAACACTATTACGATGAATAGTTGTTAATAATCTTTATTTTCCTATCTTTGGTTGTAAATTTGCAGTAACACAATTGTTCATAAATTCTGTATATGATAAGAGTTGTGTTGATACAAATAATATTACGGAAAAAAAAGAAGAAGAAATTGAAAAAATGCGACAACCTAGCAAGTAGCAACCATGTTTTTAGCAAGTTGGCCACTGGTGTCTCTATCCTCTTCCTGTACGAGTACGTACATTTCCACCTCATTTTTATTTATTCTAAAATAAAATAAGCATGCTGTGTCCTCTTGTACTCTGCCTTCTAACTGTTGTACATTCGGTAATCTGTAACGCACAAATTATAATTATCCTCTTTCTCTCTCTAGGCAAGCAAAATCTCTCTCTAGAAAACTATATTTGTGTTTGTGCAGAAACTCTCGTTCTCATCCGAACTCTCGTCATTCGGTGAAAAGTTCCCCTTTCGCTCTTATCTTTTCCTTTTATTCGACGAAATTTTGAAGCGATTCTTCGGCGCCTACGCGAGCACCGATTGATTCATGACCGAGCTATTTATGGTAAGGATTTTCGCAATTTTTTCCCTGCAATTTCTGTCAGTTAAAGACGCTGGAGTGTGTTAATAACTATCATTTTTTTTTTTTTTGCTTTTCCTTGATTTTTTATGAAACTAAATGGAGAATCGCAGCTTTTGATAGCGGTTCTGCGTTTTTTTGAGAGGTTGAATTTGGCATTTTTTTTTGTTAATAAATTGTTGATTTCTTTCCGTTTGTGGTCCCAGGAGTTTTCAGGTTTTGATGATTCGGGAGTAATGCTTGAGGTTCAAGACGGAGTTATACTAATTTATTGTTCACGTGTGATTTATAGCTGGTTGTTGAAGTAGTGATTACTGGTAAATCTTTTGATATTGTTCATATTCATATGTTGAGCGAACTTTGAACTTTTCTGATAATTTTTTATCCGTGTTATTTTATAGTTGCAGGAGTTTACTGGATTAGCATCAGTAGAATGCCTGAGTTAAGCTTGTAGTTGTATTAGTTTTCTTGATAAAGGTGCGATTTGATTTCTATTTTAATGAAATTTAAAGATTTGATGCTTTTATGGTTTGTTGTTGAACTAGCAATCACTGGTATGTGCATGATATATGCACATCTGTTCGAGAGATTGGGCAACTTTCATACTTAGTTAATTATTGCTTTGTGATCATTTGTGATTGCTGGAGTTTGTCAGATTAGCTTAATGCTTGGGACTCAACTTGCTGTTTTACTAATTTTTTGTTGAGGTGGAATACACTTTCTGTGTCTTGATTCAAAATTTTATGCCTTTATATAGCCCGTTCTCGAACCAGTTGTTATGGATGCTTATGATCTTATGCCTATCCATTTGACAGGTTGATTTAATTTCACATTTATGTGATAATTATTTAGTTATTTTGTTTTGTGGTTGCAGGATCAGACGTGTGAGGCTCAACTCGCAGGTACACCAATGTCTCCTTAAGGTGGAATTTGTCTACTTTAGTGAAAAATTTACAGCTCATATAACCTGTCATTAACCACTAGTTACTGCAGTATTCAGTTCATAGCACAGGCTGCACCACCAGTATCATTAGTTTAGGCATCAGTTTTGTTATCTTCCTTCAGTTCCTTGTCTATAACCACTGTAGCAATTCCGGATACAAGTTTTTTATTTCCAGACATAGCTATCTTCACCACAAGTCATTATATAAATATCAATGTTCTAAAAGGTGAAGACCGTGCAAAGCGCGTAGAAGGTGCAAGGTGTTCCAGACTTGCTGTGCTCCTTTGAGAACATCAACAAATGTTCTCAGACAATTTAGCAATAGATTAAGATTCATTTAGTCTGTATAGTAGCTCTTAACTTTAACGAGTTCTTGGCCTTTCAGTTCTGCTACCCTCTTTATTTCTCACTGTAATGCTCATTACCTCTGATGATAAAGCACTGGTCCTCTGCTCCCAATCAGATCACCATTGATGCGTCCTGTAGTTAAAACATTCTTATTGCTATAAATGCTTCCAGACTACTCCCTATTAATTAAATCCTTTAAATTACTACTTGTGGTTGTGGAAAATCCAATTTGATGCACTTAATGATTTAATGGGTTTCTTTGTTTGAACCTAGACTTACCTTCCTATTGAACATATAGTTGATGTGGCGCTAGGCCTCTAATCCAAAATATACGATATGAATGCCTATTTCACATCATCATTGGATTAGTTATTTCAAAGGTTATGCTGGTGATTGGCTGCAAACTTCTGGGTCTTGGATAGCCATGGAAAGAGATGCCGGCTTGCGAGCCGAACTGCCTAGCTCAGGCTTAACTGGTTTTAACATGAGTCTCTGAGCTTTCCATTATGTGTATTTCTTATTAATTTTCTTAATGCAAGCTTTAACACTAGGCACATTCAAGATAGCCGGTCATAAAATTATGAAGAATGGAAAATTAGTTTTACATTATTGTTTTTGTTTTTGGGGGAATTTTTAAATATAAAAATAAATAGTTAATTATCTTTGGTGGACTATCTAGATTGGCCTTATTTGGCTTGTCGAGCCAACGAGCTGAGTTGGGATCATCTCGGATGTCACTTCCAAGGCTTAGCTCTGCTCGTGGATCGATTGACCAAGCTGCGAGCAGAGCTGATCCCATCTGTGCTGCTTGATTGGCATTTCCATGTCCCAGCTCGTGGCTTGTAGCTTGATTGAGCAAGTCTCGAGCGGATTCGGGCTCGAGCCTTTAGAGCTAACCTGGCTCGTCACTGCTAGTCTTGGAACAATGTCTTAAAACTATGTGCTAACCTATCTTCGTATGAACTATATGAGATTGACAAAAATACTCAATATCATGAGCCAAAGATATAGCGAATTCGTGATCATCTTTCAACAATTTGTGATATTGAGTTATTGACAATTCAATGCACTCGTTGAAAAACTGGTGGCAATCATATTGTATTGCTCCATCTTTTAGATGGACCATAGTCTAAGTTTAAATAACTTGCCATCTGTGCTCAAGCACAATATATGGTTGTTAGTTTGAATGGGGTTCCAAGACAGAAGTTGATCATGAAGCTTTCTCAAACATAACTCTGTTGTTTGATTGGAAACCTTTTCGATCTCACCAAATATGCGGTGCGGTTTTCTTTCACGAATGGTAACCATAATAACAATCGTAAGAGAAACACAACTTGCTACAAGGCTTACCTTGTGGCGAAAGGATTTCATCATCGTTGAGGTATCAACTAAAAAATAGACAACTATCATTCAGTTCGTGGTCTTTAGTACTATTTCTGCAGGATGGGTCATCAATCAACTTGATGTCAACAATACATCTCTTTAGGGCAATTTGCACTAAACAAGTCTATAATTCATTAAACCCGTTCCAACTATGGGCTAAAGCTTAAATTTTAACCAATTCTTTTAAACTTCACTTCCATCTCCATCTTCCTGTAGAGGCCGATAAGATATCTCGACATAGCGGCGTTTTGATACCAACATGAAAATGAAATTCCCAGGAATCCAAAAAATGAGAAAATGGGATCTATGTTCAATAGGTCGCACCTAGTAAGAAAATTTTTTTGTTTTGGTTCAACCTATTGTCACATATGAAATAACATACGGCATAAATTTGGCTACGCTTTCTCCCCAGATTTGTCACAGGAAACTCTTCAAATAACTATTTTACTTTTCTGTAATCTTTTCTTACTTTTTAATCATATACTATTCCAAGTCAGGTTTCTTTTCAAATAAAAGAGGGAGAAAAAAAAGGGTGAGGTTTTGTCAATAAGCTCTATTCGTGTCGTTTGATGCATGCTTGAAACAAGCTCTCTGCATCTTGCTCAATGCTTATATTTGTGAATTTGAGATTAGTTAACTAGATTCTTCATTATTAATCACTGAAGTCTTATCAAAATCGGAAAACGCACTTGTACGCCCGTAGTTATACTTTACCTTACACCTTTTTTATGTCAGAATCTTGTGAAATGTGATAAAATTATAAAAATGATGTTGTGTCCCATTGAACAACATCATGAGACCTCATATGAGTGTAAGTTGGGCGCACAAGTAGATGATTTCATCATGATTCATTTTCTTGTCCAGATAGATGACCTTTTTACAAGTCTATGGAGTTGATTAAGGACTTTATGCCTGCCCTCTTTCGTTATCTGACCATTAAAGTTGGTCCTACACTTGATGAATCGTCTCAACATAATTATACACATGATCTCTTGGAAGGATTGGAAATGGAGGGTATTAAAGAGGCTGTCGCACCAGATAGCCCTACATTTATTTTCTTTTCTTGTCTTGATGTTACATTTGTTGCTAATAAGATACCAAAATACATGAACTTCAACAATCAGACTCATTGGCGATGTCTATTGGTTATCTATAAGTCGCTTATTTTTATACTTAGTGATCAACTTGTTGATATCATCATGGAGCTCCTTGTCAAGTCTCATTTTACCTTTTCTGTGTGCCAAGACGTGTTCAAGTGAATCATCTAATGGAACTGCTATAATAGGAGAAAATCAATTAAATGCATAAATAAGTCAAAGTCATTTATGAACCATTCAATACAATAAAATTCATTCAATACAATAAAATTTACAACACACTTTCAATGTTTGGAATCTTATGGATGACTTGTTTTGGTGATTTGGAGTCTCAATCTGATGAAGAATTTAGTGGAGTTAAAAATTGTGGTTGATGGTGACCTTGGCATCTCTTTCTCGGCCATGATGTCATGAAGAGAAATTCAGCTTTCAATTAATATAGGTCTCATAAAATGAAGCGAGTAGTGCCAGATTCAATCTATAATAATTATATTTCATAGAAACAAATAAGCATAAAATTACAATTGTAAACCACAATAGCAACCAAAGCTTTGGTGCGTGTTCACATTCACATTTGAAAGTGAATGGGGCGTACAATGGCTAAAAAATGAATGCTGAAGAAGTGTGTAACTTGTGTGTCCTACAGAATATATGAATGAGATTGATTTCAATCCTTTCACTTCCAAATGTGAATGCATTGGCAAACAACCAAGTCTAAATATTCATAGAACAGGCTTGACTTCAAGACATTCGAATAGATCTCAAACGATTTTGGAAGTTTTTTGCCTAGTTGTTGAGCCTTGACATATTACTGAGCGAGTATTATGTTGCTCGGTTAGAGTGTGATTCTCGACTATGAGGATAGATATGATTATTTGGCATATGCACGATAAAGTTTCCAATCTAGTTTTATTTGAAAAGACTAAATTCGTAGTCATATTACTTCTTTCCTAGGCAAATAAATAAAGAACTCAGAATGATGTGCATATAAAAAGATGCTCGTAATAAATCATAGTTCATCTTAAAAATCCGTAGCATAAAAAATTAGGGTCAATTATTTTTGTTATTTTCAAAATTTGTTTAATTTCAAAATTTCAAAATACTGAAAATTTATTTACTTTCATATATTTGGAAATGGGCTTTCAAAACCAAGGAAACGTTTTGTGAAAGAACTCAAGACGTCATTTTTCCATTTTGACTATTTTCTCTTGCAATATGCCAACATGTTGAAAACGAGGAAAACATTGCCCTTATATTATTTTTTCAGATATATTATTTTTTAAACTCTGAAAATAGAACACTTAAAAAATTTCAGAACTCAAAAAACTGAAAGTTAAAATGCAAAAGGACAACACCGGGCTAAGGAGTCTGCTAGAGCCTTGAAAGCAAGAACCATACGAGCTGAATGGATGAAGCAACTGCAAGAGAGACCTATCTTTACCTTGTCTATTTGCTCTCTCAACATTGGTACGTAAGGTCCAAATGTACTTACTTTGAATCATCGAGGATAAATTAATATACAATATGGAGAAGTTGATCCATGTGAATCGAGCAAGTCGTCTTTTCCTTGAGGGTGTGATTATCGTGCCCAACGCCAGGCTGAGGACAAGAAATATTGTCAAATTGGTCACCATGTATCTATTAGTAGAATCCTTAAGAAAATCATTAGCTTCATTATAGTCTCATCTCACCTTTGTCATGAGCTGTATCTGGAATAGTGGCTTCTCCCTCTTCTTTGTGCAAGGCATACAAAATGAAAATCCAAAGAGACATGAAAAATATTCTAGTGCCTCACTTTAGGTATCTCTGCACAAAACCTCTAATGCTTTGTTGTAGGAGTAAACCTCTAACCTTCTAAAATGTTAGATACTGTCCAATTAAGACAATCTTGGCACTACAGAGGAAGATGTGCTTGAGTCACGAAATCAAAAAATGATGTTTGTATGGCTCTACAGATAATGATGTAGGGTATTGCCACATGACTCTAAAGGTAATAATGTAGGGTATTGCCACCGCTTTGCACAAAAAATGTAGCTCGTGAGAGTCGTGCAATCTGCTCTATATCACCTATAATGAAGCTCGAAATCTAGCCCCTTTTTAAATCCATCCTTAGTTGAAATAGGCTTGTGAATTATCCACCCACTTCACTGGGATGCTTTGGGACGGATTTTAGAGAAACTGATTTTTGAATGTGTAGTTGAAAAATAACTTAGAAGTCGTGAATTCTAAATACATGAAAAAAATTGTCACATGACATAAATGGATGGTTCCAAATGATGTTGGAGAAAAATGTTTTTTAAAACTTGTGGCATACGAGGTGTTGGTATTGACTTGAAAGCAAAAATTCCACTTTGTCCAAATGCTGGAGCTCATGGCACTAATGCAGTACTCCCTCATTTGAAGCTGCGCTGCTTGTTCAGCTGTTACAAGACGAGAGCCTCTGCACCCAGGGTGCAGGGAGTGAATTTGGCAGGTTACCTTTATTTATAGTCATTCATCCTCCACATTCTGTAGGGTTTGAATGTATGATATGGGGTTTTGGTTGCCCAAGTTCTCCAAATTGAACCAAGAGTGCTTTTCAATGATATGTGACCTACAATCAAACTTCAGGACCAATCCCAACCCCACTCTTCCTGGGCCCGGTGGTGTTTCAAGTTCGATATCCACCTAAATATGACAACAAAGTATAAAGTAATTCCTTGAAGGAAAATATCTGTAATTAACTAGAAAAGGAATGATAATTATTTCTTAGAACGTGTATGAAGCGTTAATTTTTGCTATGTTTGGCACATATTGTGTTGGTGTATTGCCTATGTTGTATGGAATTAAACATGAGGATGGCATGGTAACCTTCGGGTTGGAGTAATGCAGGTTACAAGAAATAATAAGTTACTTCTAAATGGGGCATGAAGAAATAAATCTGATGCTATTAAATTAATGATCCTGCAGACTGCAAATATGAACTTGTCTTGAGTAACATATCTGGTATGCCTCAGCTAAGTTCAGTTGTTCTTCCATGTGTGCATAAGGATTTAGACATATTGCATTTATTATTTGTGTGATTTTTATAAATGTAATTGGATTTGGCGTTTGACTCGGTAGACATCTCCAACTACAGGGTTTATATTTCAGGCAGTAAATGCCATGGAGTGGAGGGGAGTGAATTCCCTTAGAAAATGATGACTAAGGATTGTACCTCTTGGTTTGTCTTTGTTGCAATATTTTTTTTTTAAACTTTTCTCAACTTCAAATCTTGAAATCTTCTCTTTCTAAACCTTTTAACCTTTGTTCATTAAATGAATCTTTGCCTTGGCTTCTCACTTGGTCTGCAATTGCTTTTAGCTGCTACATTCAGTTCATCGTGGTATCTAGTAGAATATGTGTGGTCCGTCCTTCAGTAGCATAACTATAACTTCTTTGTGTCTGGAGTAGACATGCCTCCACCGCCTAAATCATCCTTATCGTAGTGGAGTTGCTTGCACTTGTTGGCATACACTGTCATTCTTCTTTTATCAACTCTCGTGTTGAACATATCTTGACATCTTCGTTTCACCATGTTTCTCATGCAATATTTTTATCCTTTCACAGCTTGGCACTCTATTCCACGAACGATAATGCGCATTCAGTACTGTGTAGAACTTAATCTTATGAGGATGTTCTTCCACATGAAACTTAAACCCTTCAATTTTACAAGGGTTGCTGTGAAACTAAGAAACTTCCTAGTTTTAGTTCTTGTCATGTTGTGCTTCTATCCTACGCCACTCTAGTTTCTCTCACATTATTTGAGTATCATTTGTCTGCCAGTCCTTGCTGCTACATGTTTCCGCCTTGAGGTTTTTTGACCCTTTTCAGTCTTATCTCATTCATAGGCACCCATGTGGGCACATGAATGCATGCGACTGACACGTGCTTCACTTGAACAAGTGCAGCGAAGGAGAATTTATTAGCTAGTGTGAAGTTACAAGATGGAGAGCATGCTTGTTAAATTTTTATATCACTTTCTACCACAAATTGGAAAAATATTCTCCAAAAATCTCTCCCAAACAAACAATGAGTTTCTGGCTCTTCGAAAGGAGCCCATTCATTCTTGGGAGGTTGTTAGTCAGCTTCTTGGACTGGCAATTAGCTGTCACAATATGCTTTAATTGCACTTGTTACATGTGCATTTTTGTTCTGCTGTTAATTATTGTCAGTGAAGATATAAACTGTAACTTTCTGTTATCTTGTGTAGGCTTGTGGATGAATTTATCAAAACACAGTTGGAAAAGATTCTCTCAGTGTTGCAATTTCTGAGAAACCGTTTTTATTAACAGAGTTTACCGTGCATTCATGGCATTTTGGCTTCTGGAGAGTCACTAAATATCCCTGAAACTTCTAGGGTTCTTAGGAGAGTGATGCCTCTCCCTGGAATTATATCTGACTGTAATTTGGTTGGTGACAAGGATTCAGATAGCACTTTATCTGTTTGCCGTGGGAAAATAATTATTGTGGCAAACATATTACCTTTGCGTGCTCAAAGGGATGGCAAAACTGCTAAATGGCACTTTAGTCTGGATGAGGATTCACTTCTGTTACAAATGAAGGAGGGGTTTCCACCTGACACTGATGTGATATATGTTGGATCTCTTAAAGTTGAGATAGAAGCCAATGAACAGGATGCAATTGCGCAGAGGCTTATGGAGGATTTCAAATGTCTTCCGACTTTTCTCCCACATGATATCCAGGAAAAATTTTATCATGGGTTCTGTAAGCAACAACTCTGGCCTCTTTTCCATTACATGCTTCCTATGTTCCCAGATCATGGGGACCGCTTTGACCGAAACCTTTGGCAGGCTTATGTTTCAGCAAATTATATATTTTCTCATAAGATCATGGAAATAGTTGATTTTGAGGATGATTTTATCTGGGTTCACGATTACCACCTCTTTGTGCTCCCTACAATTCTAAGGAAGCGTTATAGTAGAGTCAAACTTGGGTTTTTTCTTCACAGTCCATTTCCTTCATCTGAGATATACAGAACCCTGCCTGTTAGGGATGAAATTCTGAGAGGATTGTTGAATTGTGACTTAATTGGTTTCCATACATTCGACTATGCTCGTCACTTCCTGTCGTGCTGTAGTAGAATGTTAGGCCTGGACTATGAATCTAAGAGAGGGCATCTTGGACTTGATTATGCAGGTCGTACTGTTTACATTAAAATTCTGCCTGTAGGTATTCACTTGGGTAGGCTGAAATCAGTGTTGAGTCTTCCTTCTGCACGTGAGAAAATCAAACAGATCCGAGAACACTTCATTGGCAGAAAATTGATTCTAGGTGTTGATGATATGGATATTTTTAAAGGTATCAGCTTGAAATTACTGGCATTTGAACAACTTTTGCAGCAGCAACGCGCGTTGCGTGGAAAATTGGTAGTGGTACAAATAGTAAATCCTGCTAGGAGCTCAGGAAAGGATGTTGAGGAAGCAAAGGAGGAAATATATACAACTGCCACAAGAATAAATGACATTTATTGCTGCCTTGATTATAAACCAGTCGTTTTGATTGATCATCCAGTTCCTCACTATGAGAAGCTTGCTTATTATTCCGTGGCAGATTGTTGCATAGTGAATGCAGTGAGGGATGGGATGAACTTGGTTCCCTATAAGTATATAGTCTGCAGGCAGGTCTCTTCTCACATGGATGAAGCTATGAGCACCCAGGTAGATTCTCCTCCAACAAGCATGCTTGTTGTGTCTGAGTTTGTTGGTTGCTCACCGTCGTTAAGTGGAGCAATGAGGGTAAATCCATGGGATCTCGACTCTGTTGCTGAGGCCATGAACACGGCTGTAACTATGCCTGATTCAGAAAAGCAACTGCGACATGAGAAACACTATCGATATGTTAGTTCTCACGACCTCGCTTATTGGGCCAGCAGCTTCATGCGGGATTTGGAGAGAGCATGTCAGGATCACTTCTATAATAAGTGCTGGGAATTGGGTTTCGGCCTAAATTTTAGAGTTTTATCACTATCTCCAGGTTTTAGGAAGTTACACATTGATCAGGTCGTTTCTGCATATAAAAGGACAAACACGAGAGTGATATTCCTCGATTATGATGGCACTCTTGTACCACAATCCTCCATGGTTAAATCCCCCACTAGTGAAGTTGTTGATATGCTCAATGCTCTGTGTAGTGATCCTAAGAACACAGTGTTTATTGTTAGTGGAAGAGGAAGAAGTTCCTTGGATGATTGGCTTGCACCATGTGAGAAACTGGGATTGGCTGCCGAACATGGATACTTTATAAGGTACGATACTTAATCTTTGGCCAACATTTTGCCTCTCTACAACAGGTGATTAAGTACATGTATTGGAACCAATATCATTATTGTCATTAATTTAAGGTGGGATAAGACCTCCGATTGGGAATCGCTGAGTGCTGATCTTGAATGGAAAGAAATTGTGGGACCCATTATGAAACTGTATACAGAGGCGACAGATGGATCCTATATGGAAATCAAAGAGAGTGCAGTGGTGTGGCGGCATTGTGATGCAGACCCAGATTTTGGTTCGTGCCAATCCAAAGAATTGATGGATCATTTGGAAAACGTACTCACAAATGAACCTGCAGTTGTTCAGAGGGGTCAGTTTACTGTTGAAGTGAAACCACAAGTATTCTCTCTCTCTCTCTCCCTCTCGCTCTCTCTCTCTCTCTCTCACAAAATGTATACCAATAGATATATGTAATCTGGGTAAGAGTGGTATTCAGTTGTTGCATCTTGATGAACAGGGAGTGACCAAAGGATTGGTTGCACAGACTGTCCTTGCTCTGATGGTCAAAAATGGAAATCAGCCGGATTTTGTGATGTGTATAGGTGATGACAGATCAGATGAAGACATGTTTGAGAGCATATTGAGCAGTGTCGCTAATTTATCCCTGGCAGCAGCACCTGAGATCTTTTCTTGTACAGTAGGGCAAAAACCCAGCAAGGCCAAATATTACGTTGATGACGCTGCGGATGTCGTGAGGCTGCTTAAACGTCTTGCCACTGCTTCAAATCGCAACCCTTTGCCATAGTGTGTTCTTGAAGGTTCGTTTTCGTTTTCTCTTTGACCTATAAACGAACTACGATATGTAAATTCTTCTCCTTGCTCTCTCAGGGTGGGAAGGTGGCCTCTTGTATATATTTGACGTTGCTCCTTTTGAAATCCCAGTTCCAATTATAAACGAGCTCTGCTCTATTTGTTTCTAATCCTATCTTGCCAAGAATCATAGATTATCAGGGCGGTACTTGGGATCTCACCAATCTCAAGTTCGATTCCCCGTGAGAGCAAAAAAACTTCTTGGGGCCACTGGAGCGTCTCCCGGTCGATGCGCCAGGGCCTCGTGGGAATAGTGGGGTGACTGTTAAAGCGGGGTCCCCCGATATCCCTAGTTATCAAAAAAAAAAAAAAAAAAAGGAGAGAATCATAGATTATCAGTATGTAGTTCTTAGTTCTTGCGCAGTGGCGGAGTCAAAAGGGGTCTTCAGGGGTCACATGACCCCTCAGGTTTGACCAGAAATTTTTTTGGGTCTTATAAAAAAAAAAAATTAAAAACTAAAAATTTACAGACAAAACCGAGTTTCAAGACTGGCAGACTTCACTCCTTTCTTTGCCTTTTCACTTTTCAAACCTAAATTCGCCTAATTTCCTTCAACCGCAAATGGCCAAATCGATCCCCGTCCTCGACACTTTGTTTCCCCAAATTGATCGTAGCTTCGCCTTGTAAATTCCTCTCCGCCCAGAAACGCCGAGCCCTTGCACCTGACCTTGAATAGCAGCAGCAGCCGGCAGTCGTCTCCCTCAGCAGTCGCCAGTCAGCCTTCAAGTTTGAAGAGTCGAGACTCGAGAATCAATCTCTGCAATCTGCTTCTAAGCCTCAATGTTTGGACTTTAACCATTTGCACTTTGCCTCATTTAGGTGAGTACAATGTTACAATTTGGATTTTTTAATTTATCAATGAAGTATTCAATTGAATGATTGATGGATGATTTATTTGAAACTGTTGAATTTTGAAAAATTAGGAACGAATTAGTAATTATTGTGAAGGCAGTGAAGCTGTGAAGATATGAAGTTAAATTGTGAATTTTGAAATAGATGTTGTGACTTTTGTTGAATGTTGTGCTTACAATTGTTACATATATTGTTTGCATAATTGCATCAGTTATGGAGAGGTATTTTAAACGTAAATCTGCCGTATCTTGTGATGAGCAACGTGATGATCAGCGGAATGTGAGAGATAAATGGGATGACAGTAATGTTGGACAAGAACGAGATGTTAACATTGGTGGCGAAATGGATGTTGAGAATGAGAGAGGTGTTGGAGTTGAGGATAATGTCAATAATGTTAGGTGTGAATTTGATGTTGACCAACTCCCATCGGATCCTGGATTAAGAATTCCAATACAAAATTATGATATTAATGTTCGAGATGTGATCCGAAGAACATATGTTCAAAGAGGTCCTTGTCAACCCCGTCTTCATGAATTTCCACCGTCAAAAATAAGTGGCAAAGATAGGAGATTTTGTGCAGCTTGGTATAATGAATATCCTACTTGGTTGGAATATAGCATAGAAAAGAATGCCGTGTTTTGCTTTTATTGCTATCTTTTCAATCCAAGTGGTGGTTCATTTGGTGATGGTGGATTCTCAAATTGGAAAAAGAAAGACCATTTGAGAAGACATGTTGCAAAATCAACTAGTGCACACAATCAAGCTCGAGATAAATAGCGACTTGCTCATTTGTATTGCATGTTTATGTCCAAATAACTCTTTTGTTGCTTTTGATAAGAACAAATTGATTCGATTATGTAAGTATTATCCAAAAGATTTTGAAGAAGAAGACATCCTTGAACTTGAAGATCAGCTTGATACATATATTCTTGACCTGCGTAGTGACGAGGATTTTGGAAGATTACATGGCATTAGTGATCTTGCACAACAAATGGTGGATAAGAATAAGCATCAAGTGTACCCACTAGTCTACAAGCTCTTGACATTAGCGTTGATTCTTCCTGTGGCCACTGCTTCAGTAGAAAGGGTGTTTTCTGCGATGAACTATGTGAAGAATCGTTTGCGCAATCGAATAGGAGATCAGTGGCTTAGTGATAGTTTAATTGCATATGTTGAGAAGGATGTATTTGATACTTTAAATAATGATGTAATTATGGAGCGTTTTCAAAAGATGAAAACGCGTAGGGAACACTTGTAATAAAATATCTACGTTTTTATTTTTTATTTTTTTAAGACTTCAATTGTGACCCCTCAACTTCAATCGGCCGGCTCCGCCACTGTTCTTGCGATCTTTTTTTTTTTTTTTTTTTTTTCCGAGTATTTATTGATTATTTGTTTGAGTAGTTCTTGGATTTTAAGCATAAAATGACGATGAGATTTTGTAATACCGTGTTGTATGGTTTTCTATTTGCTGTATGTAGGCAATTATCCTTGGGCAAATGCATAATTGATTTATTCTTTGACTGAGACTTGCATTAGTGAGAAATAAATAATTGAGTAGTTATCGTTTTCACAAGAAAGCTGTCACCAACGGCAATAAAGCGAGTAGGGAGAAGAAACAGTTTGCAAGGTTAGAAGGCCAATCCTTTTCTAGGTTTACTTTCACCTTTTTAACAAAATTTGTGAAGAATATACTTGTATTTATGTATTTGTGCAAGTGTTGCTACAACATATTTGGTAATCGTACAATGTAGTGCGGTCTAATGGTGTTGATTTTGCTCAAATGCCCACTTGTGGGTATAGTAAAATAACCACAAGTGAGTAGATTTTCGACACATGTTCCCTCTGTCTTAGGTAGATTTCTGATGGGACACGTGCTCCAATTGGAAATTTACCATGTCCATATGTGGACATTGGAGTGAGACTAGTAATGTTGTATAGTGTAATGTTATTTGTTCACGCACAGTTACACATCCTATGAATTGAGGTGTTTCTTTGTTATCTCATTTTACACGACACATTTTTACATGACACATTATAGGAATGTAATACTCTCATAGGTTTGTGTGTATCGGAAGTATATTCTTGTTGTGCGGGAACATAAGTTTCGACTGTTTCATCTAGATATCGTTGTGGGCACTTGTTAGGTAAGGACGTAAGGTGTGTGTCGCTTATCATTTTGAATGTCATTGTCTGTCTTGCTGAGTTGTTCATATTAAATTCTTAAAATTATTTTGCTTCTGATGTAAGGTCATATGTATAGGGCCAATATCACAAATAGCTGCTAAACAGTTGTGGTAAATTTCAAGATGGAAATTTTAAAGAGTTAACTCCATTTTATAACTTTTTTTGCTTGAGTTATGTTCATGTCATTGGTATTTGGTAAGATATGCTTTGCATTGAGATGAGAACATCTCATTGGACAATCCATCTATCTTAATTCTTATCTGTTGTGAGTTGTGTCTGTTTTATTAAAGTTCTTTTAAATGCCGACTCCAGGAAGATAATTAAGTATGTTGTTAATATACATGATATATATATGAGAAAAGTTGATATACATGATATTAACATGTCAAAAATGGGTATAAATTCGAATGTTACCATAAATGTCCTGTCCATCATTCAAACTTCGTTTGTTGTATATCTTATCGTACTTGATACAACACAAAACTGAATGTAGGAATTTAATTTAAAGAAAAATAGACTTTTTGTCAAATATAACTTGTAGGGGTGAGAGATCAATTTAAATTTTAAATCTCATATTTAATATAATATTTAAATAACAACTCAATTACTATCCATTCATGTTGCATTGTAAATTATGATATACTATATCCGTTCTATAAATATAATTTATTTTTATTTTCATAAAGATTAAGAAAAATATAATTATTAGTATTGAAAAAGTAAAGTTTAAGATTATTTTTCTAATATGTTCTTTTATTTAAATATTTTATTTTAATTAATTTATTTTGGTGATAATAGATATATATATATATATATATATATATATATTAAATGGGAGTATATAAGATAATTAATATTTTAATTATATTTTTAAAATGAATGTATTCTATATTTTGGAACGGAAGGAAAAAGAAAAGTGAATTATATTTTTGGAAGGAGGAGGTATAAAGCAATCATGATAAATGTTGCACAGTTGTGAGAATGACTAGGCAGGAACTAATACCTAGAAGAGATTGGCCAGAATTTCAGTATTTCATTTTGCACTTTATTAAATATAAAGTCAAAACAATCTTAAGATATATACATATTTTTTCATGAACATTCTTAAAGATATTAGTAGTATAGCTTTTGCATTTTTGACAACTTTCTAGTTTTTTATCACACGTTTTTGCATTCCAGGCCGGAAAATTGGTGCTGCACTTTAACGTGCAAATCATCATCATTTTCGCTAAGATCTGTTACTACTATTTCTCTCAATTTCAGTTCGTGCTCAGCAATGATTTAAATTTTGACCAAATAGAGGCAGCTAATTAATTCTGAGGAAGATTAATAGAAGAAGAATAATGATGATATTCATTAATCATTATGGTAGTGAAAAGACCAAGATATGGTAGTTAATTATCATGAATTGATTTTATAGTTTTTAATACTATATCAGTTTCAAAATTATAGTCATTTTCTTATCTTCACACAGATTAAAAAAAATACAATTAATAGTATTGAAAAAGTACAATTCAAGAGTATTTTCTAATATGCAATCTCATTTATTAGATATTTTATTTTAACTACTCTATTTTAATATATCAATGTATATTAAATGAGAGTATAAAAGACAAGTAATATTTTAATTACATCTTTAAAAGGAATGTGGTATATATTTTGGGACGGACGAAAAATGAATAGTGGACTATATTTTTGGGACGGATGTAGTAGTACATATTTTAAATATTTTACAATATTTTAACATATCCTAACAACAATATTTATTATAACTAATACTTCCCCTGTCCCGTAAAAATAGTCCAATTTTCCATTTTAATCCGTCCCAAAATACAATTCCATTTCTATAATTAACTTCTTAATTTTCTTATATGCCTATATTTAATTTGTATCGTTATCAACAAATAAGAATAATTAAAGTGGGATAATAAATAAATATAAGGGTATATTAGGAAATATATTTTAAAATGTTACTTTTTCAAGGTCATTAATTGAAATTTCTTAATCTTTGTAAAAATACAAATGGAACTATCTTTACGGGATGGGGGGAGTATTACTCATGTGAGATGCACGAGAATTTACGTAAATAATTAAGAGCTTGTCTTTGATATGATTTTAAGCAAAAATCAAAATTTCAATTCTTGTTTTAAACTACTTATTGATTGAGTTGATAAAATTTTATTTTTTATATTATTTTTCACTTTTTAATTATAATTTTAGAAATTATTTTTTTAAAAAAATTATATCATTTCTATCCTAAAACGCTTATTTAACAAAAGAAAATTATTTATCGTGAAAACTGACAAATATATCCATATCTACCCTTTCTGAAAATTTAATTTTGTCAAGGGGTGGGTTTTGACTTTTGCCAGTGGCAAATTTCACAAATTTATAGTGTTTGAGCAGGAAAATTCTACCCTTTTACAAGCTTACACTTTTACATATACTAGCAATCGTACCCGTGCGTCGTACAGGATGAAAATATTTTGAAGAGTATATTTTATATATAAAAAAAGAAAATCTTTTTGAGTAACACGCATTGAATACAAATATAATTGAAATGATAAAAGGATATTGTTAGACAATTAATATGAAATATTTATGATGTCTCTTACATCTATATATACTAGTATCTCGCCCGTGCGATGCACGGGAATAATTAAATTTATATACGGTAAATAATTGATATAAAATTATAAATATAAATGTTGAATTACACAATTGATGTAATTTATGCATAGGAAATTGTATAATTATAAATAATTATTGAAATCTATAATATTGTATATTATAGTCAATGCAAAAAATACTGAGTAAATTCACAATTGCAAGTTATAAAAATTCACATGCATCGCATAATTAAAAAGTTTATCAAAACGTGTAACTTTAATTTTAATTACCGTGCATAGCAAAGCACATCAATACTCATGGAGATTAATTAATTGTAAACGAACCATTGGGAATGAATATATAAAAATGCTTTGATTATCAAAACGTGTCTTTCGCGTTGGTACATATCAAATTTATATTAAATACGTTTTTTCTTTCTGAAATGGACATTATGCACTCTAAATTTTATGATTCTATGCATTCTTTTAGTGATTAACTATAATTACTACTTAATTTTAACTCTATTGTATAAGAAGTATTATACTTAATTTTATGTAACTTAAATTTGTAGTAATACCAATAATTTTCCGCATCTACATAATTCATTTAATTTCTTTCCATTTACGTAGACTGTATGTTAATTGTAGAAAGAAAAACTTTTTATTTTTATTAATTTTATATACTTAGAAAAGGTAAAAAGCGTGCAATGTAAAATACAATTAGTGAGCATATCACATCAGCCATATTAAAAATGAAAAACATCAATTAATTTTTTTAATTAGAAACCATGTATCATGTTGGCACCGTCAATATACCGTCCGCCAAATATGACACTTCAATTATAATAATATAAGGATTAATAAATTACTATTTTACTTAAAACTAAATAAATTATTCAACATAAATACAGTTATAATTTTAACCTAGCACTATTTGATTTTAAAGAAATAAAAAAGTAAAAAATATCAACTATTTTTGAATAAACTAATTCACGTAACCAAGTAAAACTATCAAAACTTAGAATTTTATCATGATAAAATTAAATTAAATAAAAATAAAAAATATCTATTTTTTTAATATTTTGAATTAGAACTTTAAAAAATGAAGTTATATTTAAAGTCTTTCCAAAACAATTATTTTCTCATTAAATATTTATTTGAAATATTGGTTTATTTTCAACTATGCTTTTAATTACTACTAACAAATCAATGTTGATTTATTTCCAAAACTAATTTTATAATTTTCTTAAAATATTTAATGTGTGTCACGTTAGCATCTTTGCTTACGTGACATTTCACAAATTATAATATAAAGATTAATAGTATGATAATATAACAATTCAAAATATAAAGATAGAGATCAATAAATTACTCTTTATTTAAAAATAAATAAATTATTCAGTGCAAATTAAATTATAATTTTAAAACTCACTATTTCATTTAAGAATAATCCACTATTTGAATAATCCAATGAACATTATAAATCAAAACAATCTAAAACTATAATATTTTTTAACATGGTGAAAATAAATAAATAAAATACTTATTATTTAATGTTTTTATTTAGAAATTTGAAAAATGAAATACATTTAAAGTTTTTCCAAAACTATTTTTTTCTTATTAAATTTTATTTATCACATTTAATGATAACTTTATGTTTCATTAAAAAATAATTATATTTAAAGAATTTTTCCTATTTAAAACTACCAATTAATATTGGTTTATTTCCAAAAATAGAATTTCTTTTTTTTTTAAACTACCAAACTAATTTTTATGCTTTTTTTTAAATATTAAGGAGTGCTACGTTGGCATTGTTGCCAACGTGGCACTTCTCTTTTTATAATATAAAGATATAAAAGGAGTTTTTTTTCCGTCTACATGCATCCTTAATTTTTTCCGCCAATTTAATTTACCTAATATAATCTTTTATCTATATATAGAATAATTTATATATATATAGAAAATGATGATTTTTCTTATTATATTTTTTATTGTCTTAAATCAGTCTTCCCATTTAAAAAAAACTCTCTTTTTATTTTTTTATTTTTTTTCTAATCCATATCCAACTTTCTTTATTTTTTCCCTCCCTAATATATTAATATTAATGTATATAGATTTTATTTTATTATTTCTACCATACTTTATCCAATCTCATAATATCTAAATACACCCTCTATCATTTTTTCTCCTTTTTTCATTTTCTACATATAAAAAAAATTGTGATTCTCTTTTACTCGACTTGATGAGAGCTTTAAAATAAGTATACAATTAATACATAAAATTTTATTTTTGAAAAATTAAAATTTATCACAAATATATAAATTAGTGCCTAACTTAAATATAAATTGATAATTTGTTACGATACTTAATCGATGTTTGTGTATAAAATTCAAATATAATGAGATATATAAATTGTTTTAACTTTTAATTCTATTCCATGTTTGATTTACATTGAAAAGAAATTAAATGAAAAATAATGATTCAATTTGTTTATCTCACAAATATATGGTAAAGCTAACTTTATTTTATGTTTAAAACTAAATAATTGTTTCCTAATAAATACTTAATTAGCCAAAATAATAATTTATATATCGATATAGTATTTAAATACAATTTCTTTTGCAATTACAATAAATCGAAAAATATTATATATTTGTGATAAATTTCAATTTTATTTTGAATCAATAAATTTCAATTTTTTTTATTTTTTCTTTCAAATCTTCAATTTATAAGTTTATATGTGTTGAACAATATAAGGGTATTCTACGAATTAGAATGAATTTTTGATTGATCGTTTTTTCATAATTTTCGTATTTAAAAAAATAAAATTATTTAAAATTAACAATTTCCACTAAGATTTAATTTTTATGTCATACAAAATTACCATTGATTAAATTTTTACATAAAAATTCAAATAAATGTTTAACATTAAAATAAAAAAATAAGATCAGACCCATTACCTAATTTTAGAAATAATTAATTAATTTATAAATAACTAACTAAGAAACAAAAATTAATTAAAACTAAGATTCAATTTTTTTTGGGATACAAAATTAAGATTTATTGTAGTTTTACACAAAAATAAAAAGAAACTTATCGACAATTGGCCCGAGTTTGAGATAAAATTTCACCACTACGATTCCCAATTTGTACTAAAAAATATAAAAATTAGGTTGGACCCAATAATTAATTTTAGAAACAATCAATCATTTTTATAAATAATTAGCTAAGGAACAAAAATTAATTAAAATTACCAATTTCTGTAATATTTAATTGTTGTGTGATGAAAAATTACAATTCATTAAATTTTTACATAAAAATTAAAATAAATATGTAACATGAAAATTTAAAACTTAGCTTGGACCCTGTAATTAATTTTTAAAATAATTTATTATTTTTAAAAATAATAATTAATTAATAAATAAAAATTAATTAAAATAAGCAATTTCACTCAGATTTAATTTTGTTGGGATAAAAAATTACAATTCATTTAATGTTTACTTAAAAATTAAAATAAATGTGCAACATCAATTTTGTTTAATTAATCATTCAATTATAACATTAATTGATTTTTTAATTAATTGAATCTATATCTTTATCTTTTAAATTTCAAGATATCTTTTCAATTGTAAGATATTTTTAAAATTAGATTCATATAATGCTTAAAATTATGGCTATGAAGCACATTATTTTGGAAATAATTAATTCTTTTAGAAATAATTAAATTAAATAAAAAATTAACTATAATTATTTAAACAATAATTAATTAAAATAATAAATTCCATTGCTAATATTTTGTTGTACATGTGTTCAATGGACAAAGATTGATCCAAATTAATTACATTCTTAAAGGGGAAAACATAATTAATTTTTAAAAAATTATTAAATTGATTCCAGTTTTCCCTAAAAAATGAAAAAAAATTTTAAATTGTAATATATCTTTTAAATTACAAGATTTCTTTAAAATTTGATTCATACAATTTTTAAAAGTGTAAATATTAAAATGGTTATTTTAGAAATAATTAATTATTTTCATAAATAATTAACTAAAATAAAAATCAATTAAAACAAATTCTATTACCATTAATTAAAATTAATAATGTTGTTATTATTTAATTGGACTTGGGTTTTAATGGGCGAAAATCGACATTGTTTCGTTGGACGAAAATTAATCAATTGTATTATTAAAACAGAAAAATAGCATTAATTAAAAAATAAATAATAATTAAAATTAATTAGATTACCGCGGTTAGCTCGATTTTTCTTTAAAAAATGAAAGACATCTTTTGACGTGCAAGATATCTTTTTAACTATAAAATATCTTTAGAATTAGATTCATACAATTCTTAAAACTATGGTTAAAAAAATTATTTAGAAATAATAAAATATTTTTATAAATAAGTAGCTAAAAACAAGAATTAATTAGAATTAATTATATTACAATTAATTATATTTCTTAGATTTAATTGGATATATTTTCATTTGCCGAAAATTGAGAGAGTTTTATTAGATGAAAATTAATCAAAATTAATTAAATTACTAAAAGGGGAAACATAATTATTTCAAAAAATGAAAAATTATTAAAATTAATTCGATTGCCACAAAGAAGAAATGTGCTTATGAAATTAATTTATCTTTTTATGTATTTTAAAATAAAGTTAAGTTAACACCTAGAAGATTCTGAATTTTTAAAATTGAGGTGTTACATTTTATTGCAAAGTAAGTCTACTGATCATTAGTCCATAATTAACTTTATTTACTTTTTTCAGCATCATGCTTTTTTCAAAATATACTTTTCTTTTGATTCTCACATGTTTTTATATTTTCTATGATATTTCTTTTGAATTATAGTTGATGGCAAAGCATTAATATTTCTTTTTGCATGAATTCTGAAGTGTTTGAAAGGATCTCTTCATTTCTTTTTTAAGAATAAACTCAAAAATAGGTTTTCAAATAGTATTATTTTTATTTTAAGACTACTCTAACCAACAATTATATAATAATTAACTTTGGTTCAATATGTCGCTTTCGCTAAGGAATAAGTCTAAAAATTATTGCTAAACAATTGGTTATTGACTCAATCAATTATTGGAATTATATGACTCAATTAGAATATTTTAACTGGCTTTCGACTATGTTAAATATTTATCTAAGTTTCTATCTCCTAAATAAATATTAAAAATCCTACCTACTTTAAATTATTTATTTTATATTGAATTTTGCCAATTGAGAATTTATTTAATTTTTAAATATCATCAAATAGATTGTATATTTTAAGTATTAATCATATATATTTCAATTTATTCGTCTTATCCAAATTAATTTAAATGTTATATCAAATCATTCAATATTTAATATGCCGAATATGTTAAATTAGTAAATTTATACCTAATATATTAATACATGTGTTTAGTATATTTAGAAGGAATTTATTGAAAAAATAAAATGTCGAAATAAAAGTCTTCAATTAAACCATCACGATGGAGCGTGGACGGGGATGAGAATTTTCTAGCGGGCATGGACGGGGAATGGAAATTTGTAATTCTCATATCATCCTCGCTCGCCTTAGAGTAAATGAGGATGGACTGGAATGAGGATAAGTGTTTCCTGACATGGCAGGAACGGGGTATTAGGGTTTGTCGGACATTACTCACTACATTATTATTTTTATAATATATTTTTATACTGATTATATTTCATAATTTAAACTTAAAAATCATTTTTTACATATTAATTGTTAATAACGTACATCATACTGATGTATAATTAATATCTCTCAAAATTTATAATTGCATATAATAAAATATAAAACAATTTTAAAGAAAAAACAATGAGCTCTACTAATGTTAGTAGAGTTATTTTGATAACTATAATATTTAAGATTATTTTATTTTGGATTTATATTAGTAGATTAATCTTGCAATGAGCAAAATATTATATATTATCACAATCACTGCTACAAATTATCATCCTGTGCAAAGCATGGGTGTAAATGCTAATTAAGTTATTATTCTATGAAGAATAGTAAATTAAGTTGTATGGATTTTCGTGAGTTATTCCTTACATACTTACATGATGGATTAATACGAAATATATAAGAAACTCTTTCGAAATTTTTATAGAATTGTTTCAAGTTAAATTATTTAAGTTTATTGTTGTAACTCATTCTTTATTTTAATTATTTTTTTAGATTTTATGTTAATATTATTAACATCTATCAATATCGTTATCAGTTGAAAAACTTGTCTCCCGTACAACGCGCATGTGAAACAGCTAGTTAGATATAAAAACATAGTTGAACAATACTGTATGATAATTAAACTAAAATAGTTATAGCATAATGCACATTAAATGAAAGTAAATTTGAATAAGTAGAATAAGAATTTGGCGGTACACATCTAAACCAAATAAATATTATAAATAAAAAAAATCATTCTGAAATTTGAAACATTTTTTTGAACACCACATTCGTTGTTGAGTTTTCTGGTCGACCTTTTTCATCGCGAATAAAAAATTTCAATTCGTAAAATGAAAATATTGAATAAAATCATTTCTAATTTAATGAAACACTAAACTATCATTATTAATTATATTTAATGGACTGCTACAAAAAGATTTTGATTTACGGGAATAGGTTAGCATTGCAGAGATACATTTTCAATTATTTTATGTGAGTCTTTTTATTCTAAATTTTTTAATGAAATCTCACTTTTTCTATATGTGATTTTTTTATTTTATTTAATATGCCACTTTTATTTAAAAAATTTTCAGTAAAAAATTAATTATTTAATTTAAAATGAAAAAAGTAAAATTTCCCAATTTTTTTCAAATAGTACATAATTTAATATCTTTCCATTTTACATGTCACTTTTTAAGCAAAATATGACCCGTTTGATAGTCGTGTGTTTGTGTAATTATCATTTGCTTGTGCTAATTTTTATTTTTAACTTTTTAATCAAATGTGACTTTTTATTAACACAATTTTTTTTATTTTTTATTTACAACTTTTACTACAAAAAGCACTAATAAATATGTTATTAAAAAAGTAAATAAGTTTCACAAAATTTTTGTTTGAAATTAAATTAGATTCTACGTTCTCTGCATGAGAATAATTACCAAATTCAAAATTAAATAAGAGAAATATCTATTTATTTGAAATTAAATTAGATTCTACGTTCTCTGCATGAAAATAATTATCGAATTCAAAGCTAAATAAGAAATATCATACATAGTTCTCTTAAGTTAGAACTAGGTGGCATGTCAATCAATTATATTTATTTCATATTCCTAAAAATATTTAAGAAAAGGTCTCTTCTAATTGTCCCAAAAGGTCATATATAAATTTATTGGCAAATAAGTAACTATTAAACATAGTTTATATATATCCAATATGTTTTCATTAATACTCTAATATCAAAATCTAAAAGGCCCATATATACCATATAAAAATTTAAATGTTTTAAGAAAAAGATTTAGACTAAATTAAATATTAAAAAAACTCATACTAAATTAGAACCAAAATATTTTAACAAAAAATTTATACTAAATTAAATATGAAAAAACAATTTTTATAATTCAAAATTTCCCCAAAAAAAATTTATTTTAAATTTATTTTATTAAATTTAATATTTTTCTCTCTATTAATAAATGTATCATGTTGCTTTTATCAATCATAGATTCCAAACAATTTCAGTAACATGAAATTTCTATGTATATATTACTTTTGAAAATAAATATAAAATATAAATATGACTTGAAAAAAAAATTGTTTGATCTAATATTAATATATTTTTACTTTAAACGTTGTTATTATTATTTTACATAAATTTATATAAATCATATGTAACCTTTCAACCAATGACACTTAAATTACACTTTGTGAGATTTGATAAACGTAATATTATCATTATTACTAGGAGTGGGCGTTTCGGGTACGGTTCCGGGTAGTGCATTACCCGGAACCGAACCGTAAATTCCGGTTCCATGAAAAATGGACTCGTTCGGTTCCGTTCAAAAACAATATCCGACCGATTCCGGTTCCTTCCGGTTCTGGTTCGGTTCCGATTATTTTGTGATACATGTTATATTACTTGAAAATCGTGGGAAAAAATAAAAATTTTGATTGAAATATAAGCCCACCGAAAAAAAATAAAATTGCAGCTTTCAGCTGCGCTAACAAGAAGAAGAAGTCAGCGGCGGTTGCAGCTAACAAGCGGCGGCTTTGTAGCAAAGCTGGCCGCTTGTTAGCGGCGACCAACAAGCAAGACCTTGCTTATTGCTAACAACTTGTTAGCAGCAGCAAAATGCTGCTACTAACAAGCAACAGAAGTTGCTGCTTAATTTTAAGCGGCAACTTCTGTTGCTTAGCTAATATTAAACGTATAGTCGGCAGTTGGTACCGATCTTTGTAGAAATTTTGAATTTACCTTAAAAATTCACATAAGTCGGCAATCAAGTGGAAAAAATAGTGCTATTTCTTGTTCTATTCCGATTCCGGTTCCGGGTTTTTAGAAAAGGATCCGTTCGGTTCTCATTCTGGTTCCGGTTCCTAATTTTTTTTTAAAGAACCGTTCGGTTCCCGTTTTTTTGCCCACTCCTAGTTGTTACTCTAAATAATATAATTTTCAAATGAAACAAAATTAAATTATGATTATTGTGCAAACTATTATCATTGGTCCATTCAATTATTATGGTGTATATATATACACACACTACAATAGTTTATCACGATATATTTCTAATATAATATATTATTGCTACTATATATAGACTATAATGTATTTATTATTATAAATCATGTATTATATACTAAATTATTTTTATATGTGTGGGTGTGGCAATATTAAAAAAAAACTGCAATATCTAGTATATAAATTCTATAATATTATATTATGTAAAAAATTCTCATGACATGATATTCTTATATAAATTCTTATGTATTATATATATATATATATATGTGTGTGTGTGTGTGTGTGTGTGTGTGTGACAATATGATATCGTATTCCATGCATTTATTAATTATTTTTATTTGAGATCCCTTTTTAATTTTTATAATTTTCTCAATTGAGGTTCGTCTTTTATATATATATTGTGCAGTATATATAATTATATATTTATACTATGAATAGGATTTTAAAAAGAATTGACATTTAATTTTTATTTACCATTTTGAAAACACATGGAAATCTCTTTGGTATTTATGTATATATGGAATCTTTTATTTCCTTATACACGAATCAAAAATAAAAAAAAATTCTAACTTTTTGGAGGGAAACAATATGTTTTTCACCTACTTGTTGGAACAACTTTTATATATTTATATATATATATATATATATAATTAATTAATTCAAAAATTAAGATTTATGCAAACAATTAAATGTATATAAAAAAAAGTAGAATAGGGGAGTCAATACTAAATAAAGAAACAGAGTAAATCAAATAAAGAAATCAAGTTATTTCCATATAAAGTTGTTGCCAACATCGCACTGCCAACGTAGGATTTTCCCTAGTTGGCACTCCAAGTTTTATAAGATAGATTAATGTTTTTAAATTCCTAATTCAAATTAATTTTATTTTTGCTTCAATTGATAGAAATTTAATTACTTACAAAAATAAGAAAGCACAGCTATGGTTTATTTCTTGATTTATATTCAATAAATCATTTTTCCAAAAATTCTTGATCAAATATATACTATTAGCACTAATATGTCTTTGATCAAATATATTTGATCAAAGACATATTGCCAAGTGCTCCACTGTAGCACTTGCTGTGGCACTTGGCAATATATCTTTATCAAATATCTACTCTTAGGATGTACGTGTTTGATTGAGGATAGAAAATAGGGTGAAAATTATTTTCTATCAAAAATTTTTGCTTTTCAATTAAATATCTTTTATTTTTTATGGAACTCGTTTTTCATTCTATACAATAATAAAGTATTCATTTTAAGGAATTAATTAAAATTTCCATGGAGTTGAATTCCATGAAATAGGAATTCCATCAAATTTTTCGCTATCCAATCAAACTCGCCCTTGGGTCTTGGAGAATAGAAGTGAATATAATAAATCCAAAAAATCATTACATGAATGAACAAAAAAAAATTGAGTAGACGTAATAATTACCAAAGGACAACGTGATTACATAAATTATATTATCGATAGACAAAACAATAAACATGGATGACCATTTTTTTGAAAAAATATTTTAATAAACTATTATTTTCACTAGTTTTCTCACACTTTATAGAAAATATTATTTTCGTTAGGGATGATTAATGTCCATATTAGCATTGTATTTAGGTATTTATGGAACACAACCTCAATTGGAGCTTACGATTTGGTATCCATATGGGTGTTCATATAGATCCGGATGATGGGCATGTATTCCTCCAGTTACCATGAACGCACGTATCAATCATCCGATTAAGGTTCTCACATATGAAAATTTGATTATTTATGCCTCAACTGGATGATATAATACCTCCACATAATGTTATTACATCAAATGTTAAGTTCACGTATACAATTGATTACTCCTGTATTTTTCATTACTTATGGAGAACATATACTTTTTCAGAAAACTTATTTTCCTCTTAAAAAAATTGGTCAAACATATTTTTCTTAAATGTGTGGTTAAAAAATAAAGAAGAGATTAAAATACACACACACACACACACATATATATATATATATATAATCAATATATGAGTGATTAAAATGATGAGAAAAAATAAATAAATTTAAATATTTAATTTCTATCAAAATTACGTCACTTGATCGATATTATTTACTATTTCTTATCACCTGATTAGAAATAGGGTTTTCTCTAGAGGAGCAATAAATATATATACATACATACATATATATATATATATATATATATATATATATATATATATGTTCCTTCAAAATCAACAAGTTACAGCTCTATCAAAATTCTCCAAAATCTTTTGAATTTCTTTGCAAAATCACTAATTCAATTTGCAATTTCCCACAACTATTAGGTAAACTTTTTCCTACGGTGGAACTTCATCGCTCAAAAATGGTATATTAGTAAACTAAGGGTGTATTTGATTGCAAAGTCAGAAAATGATTTGAAGGAAAATATTTTTCGGGTAAATAAATTTCGGAAAAATGTTTTTCAGAGAAATGGTAGTTGTAGGTGTTTGATTGGGTTAATTTAAAATTGAAAAATAATGTCATTTTCCCTATTTTGAGTTTTTTTTAAATGAAATTTGATCATTTTCCTTATCTTTATGGTTAAAGTAAATTATCCATTACAAAAAAGTGCCAAACTTTTTCCAAAAATAAAAACTACCTCCCCCAAGGAAAATATTTTTCTTCAAAACAAGAAAAAGAATGGAAATCGGAAAAAATTGGAAAATATTTTTCAGGAAAAAATTACAATTAAACAAAGGTGAAAAAAAAAGTTGAAAAACGATTTTTCCTTAAAAAAAGTTGAAAAACGAATTTTTTGGAAAAAAGGAGTGAATCAAACACACCCTAATTGTTCTTTTTCTAATAAATAGATATTTTAAATTTATTTAATAAAATAATTACTACTATTACATTTTGTTGTTTCACTCTCTCATTCTCTGCCTCCAAAAGCATACGATTCTCAATATCCAGTGGCTGTTCACTCTACAGAGCACCGCAGCCCACTGTCTCTCTCTCTCTCTCTTTTTCTCTCTCTTCCGTCTCTTTCGTCTTTTTCTCTCTCTTCAACCATTTCTCACACTCACTCACTCCCTCAAAAAACCCATCACTTTTTTCCCTTTCCTTTTTTCTTTTCATCAAGAATCTAAAAAACCCACACACACACAGTAGGGCTTTTACTTGAAAGCAAATGCAGTACTGCAGCCTCCATTGATGGTTAGAAAAATACTCAAATAGACAGAAATGGCGTTTAAAATGGGGAAAAATGTTCTCGTGTTGCTCTTCACTCTTCTTCTCCTCTCCGGTGGCGTTTGTTCGGTTTCAGTTTCTTCTTCACCTGCCAGTAAGTAGTTATACACTCACATTATGTGTAGATGGATTCTAGAAGCTTCTGTCTGTTTGATCTTAAACTCATTGTGTTTAATTTGCAGGAATTGTAAACGGATTTTTCTCGAATGCGTTTTCTATGTTGATGAAATGGATTTTATCGCTCAAGGCAACTACTAAAACAGGTAAAAACAGATCTCCGATTCTCCATTTTTTTTATAAAGAATTTTATTCACTGTTGGGAAAATTTTTAATAATTTTTAATTGTTTCGTTTTATCCTTTTATGGCAGCAATCTCAGGGCGTCCAATGATGAAATTTGAGAGTGGTTACACGGTAGAGACAGTGTTTGATGGGAGCAAACTGGGAATTGAGCCTCACTCTGTTGAAGTTTTGCCTAATGGGGACCTTCTTATTTTAGATTCTTCCAACAGCAATCTCTATAAGATCTCTTCATCTTTGTCGCTATGTAAGTCCAAAAAGCACCACTCAATTGTAATTTCTGAATTTTTATTTTTTTTCAATTGCATTGTTGTTTGTTGGCCCATTTTATGACCCTTTACTTCTCATTACAATGATTAGCAATATCTGTAGTTTGGCGCTTATGTTGAGCTTGAAGAACTTATATCTTTGCTGATGATCATTACAATTATCCATTACAACTTGTTTAGGTACACCGATAGTGTAAATTTTTGTACTCGACTCATCTCCATTTAATCGATGTAATGTGTGGTATATTTGGAAACTGCAGATACGCATATTTTGGTCCTTTTGCTACTCATTACAATGATTAGCCCACTGTTAGCAGTATCTGTAATTTGATGCTTGTGTGAAGGTTGAACTTGATATCTTGCCTTATCATTACACTTACAATCATCCATTACAACGAGTTTAGGCCTACTTGACTCATCTACATTACATAGATGTAATGTTTGGTATATTTGGAAACTGCAGATACTAGGCCAAAGCTGTTGACTGGGTCGGCTGATGGATACTCTGGATATGTTGATGGTAGATTGAGAGAAGCAAGGATGAATCATCCAAAGGGACTTACTGTTGATGATGGAGGAAATGTTTACGTTGCTGACACAGATAATTTGTCGATCAGGAAGATAAGTGATGCTGGTAATAATACTTGATTTTTGTCTTTTGGGCCTCGATGAACAAATTAATGATTCTCCATTTGTCCATACGTTGTTATATTTCTCTATAGATATGCGTTGTGAATCCCTTTTTACTAAATACTATAGCATCTTTTCCGTGCATTGGATCTTTTAAGTTCCTATATCATGTATGGAAATGTTCTAGGATTCCCAGCTAGAAGTTTTGAGTATAGGTGGTCAGTGTTGATTGGCTTGTAAGATGGAGTTTGGATTTGGTACACCAAGAACAATATAATATCTTCTCGTCATATAGAGGATTTGAAAGAGGGTTGTTTTTCTATGCGTGTGAGATAAGATCAAGACATTTGACACTGTCAATTGTGTAAAAATCTCTCCATTACGAATCCATTATTACATTGTGCTCTGTTTGTTCTTCTTTTTCTTTGTCTCTCTCGTTATTTTATTTGTTTATTTTTTATTTTTAAGGTGTGACAACCCTTGCTGGAGGTAAGAATCGGGAAATAGGATATGTGGATGGACCGAGTGGAGAGGCAAAATTTTCAAATGACTTCGACGTGGTATATGTAGGAAGCAGTTGCTCTCTCCTTGTTATAGATAGAGGAAATAAGGCCATTCGAGAAATACAACTTCACTATGATGATTGTGCTTATCAGTATGGAAATGGGTTTCCGATAGGTAAAAATATACAAATTGTATTATTCTCGACCTTCAGTTTCAGGCAATTATCATTTTATGCCACAAGTTGATTTCTGCAGGTATAGCAGTGCTTATAGCCGCCGTCTTCCTCGGTTACATGTTAGCTCTCCTCCAATACAGAGTTGGCTCGACTGCTTCATCGCAGGATGTGATCTCCACATATAATTCCGTTGTATCATCTCAAGATGTAAGTTCCATGAAAAAATTTTAGTACTCTAGGTGTAGGTGTACTCAGTACTCGATGCTCCTCACTTCTAAAAGTTGAGGTGGCTAGTGCTGATTCACTTGAAGTATTGAGTAAAGTTGGAGTACTTCAGGCAATAATTTCTTGTACTCTAGCTGTACTCGATACTCGATACTATTGACCACTAAATGCGAATATCTCTGGTGCTGATTGGTCTGAGTATGGTTGGAGTACTTGAAAATTGTTCTCATATAGTTAGTCTATTCTTCCTCGTACTACTAGCATTTACCGTATGATTTGTGTTTGAAGGATCAAGGAATCTTGAAAGCAAGCACTATATCTCAAAATGCGTATCAAAAGCAGCTAAAATCATCACTACGGCCACCACTGATCCCTACCGAAGACGAGCAAGAAAAACTCGAGGAAAGCTTTTTCGGGTCTTTAGGCAAACTGGTCGCACAAGCCGGAGCATCGGCAGCTGAAATACTCGGAGGAGTTTTCCCTGTATTCAAGAGGACCCGACATAATCATCAATATCAAAACATAGTACAACAACAACCTAAGTATGCAAACACTTGGCCTGTACAACAAGACAGCTTTGTCATCCCAGATGAGGACGAACCCCCCACTATCGAGACCAGGACCCCGACTCCCCGGAAAACCTATGCTTTCATGTCCAAAGATTCTGAAAAAATGGAACGTCTTAAACAGAGTCGAGCTTTCTACAAAGGATGGGAAGGTGAGAATAATCAAACTCAGAAAAAGCAACATCATCACAGATATCATTCATCTGTCCCACAAACATACTATGAACAAACCTCAGAGAAGACAAGCGAGATTCTGTTTGGAGCTGTTCAGGAGCAAGGACAGCGTGAATCTGTTGTAATAAAGCCTCTCGACCATGGGGTTCCACCTTATGATGAGTATAATGTTCGTGCTCGACTCAACTATGCTCGTGGTGGACACTGATTATGGCGCACCATTTCTTCCTCAAGATTACTTGTTGATGCTAAAAGGTCAACTATTATATATGAGATTGAAATTCGAAGCTATATAGTATCTATGTTTTCGGGGATTGGATTGTATTCGTTGGAGTAGGCCAGCTTCTATGTGCTAAGTTTTGGCATAATCGCCGAATCTATTGTAATCTTGAAGAAAACAGTTAAAAATGTCCTATGAAAATGGATTGGATTATTTTTTCTCTTTTGCTCGACTTCAATTATTTTTTCAAGTATTTAGTATTACTAAATACCGTTCACTTACTGAGTCTAGAACAATCATTACTGATTGATCTAGAGTAAGTACAAAGTACTATAGTATAAGGAAGTAGTAGAAATGTTTTTCAGCTGGTAGGTACATCAAGAAGCTTTTAGGAGCAGACATTGATTTAGTACCAACTCTACTCTTGCACAGGAATGTCTGTAAATGTATTAGTTTATTTCAGATCATGGCAGTATCGTTACAAGTACACAAGAATCCAAGGCACATGTGCACGTGACCAAGCAACGTTAGCTTAAAAAGTGGAAATACTAATAAATCATTATGCCAATCATGTGGATTAGAGACTAGTAAATAATTATAGTTAATTCATTTTGAAGAAAAGTAACTAAAATTTTAATGATTTATTATCCTATTGTGTTGTCAACTTCTGAAATGAATCCAAAGTATTTTTTGTGCAGAATACGTGGTGAATCAGTCCGTTCTGCGTTGATGTTAATGCACATGACTTGAGTGGCGAACAATGGAGCATGGTGGGGGCCAAGTGAGCTATCCACCCTACTGTGTGATAGTTGATTTTGTTTTCTCCCTTTTAATCTAATGTCTACGTGGCACACAATTGTTACAGTGAAATAACGCATCATGTATTGTGTTACATATCACATGTTATTTTGATATTAAATGTAATTGTCTTGATTTTCATTTTTTTTTTATTGTTTTTTTTTGGGCGGGGTTTGGAGTGTGTGAGGATTTCAAGAATGTATGCTTAGCGGTTAGTTAAAAAACGTGAAAGGTACAAGTTCTCAAAACTCGATACTCAATTTGACCATCTATTTTAGCCCAGCTAACAATTCACACTGATCAGTGCAGCCACGCTGAGGCAAATCATCAATTTTCTCCTTTGCAACTAAAATACCAACCATTAGTTTGTGGATTGTTGCATGTTTAGATATACTCTTCCTTAAGTTGTCTTATTCAATCAGATACTCCACATACACAATAAGATATAGATGTTAAATATTCTGATTGAGTGAGACAACTAAGAAAATATGGAACGTAGTAGTAGGCTTGGACTCGACTAATGCACTGGCGAAGCTATGGGGGGCGGGGGGTGGCGGTTGGCCCCCTGACACGACGCGAAACTGTGTTTGTACCTCCTGCGAAATTGGTCAAAAAAAATTTTCTTTTATGTTTTGTGTTAATTTTTTTTTTTTTTTTTAACCCCCGTGAGTTGAAATTTCTGGTTCCGTCAATAGACTAATGCAAAGGCATTATATCGCTACATGTACACTAGCATTCACTCGAGAGATATCAAAATCCTTCGAAGTGAATTGTGGTATTATTGTATCTCGTTTTAGAGCTGGTTGTAACGGCCCGGCCGTCCGGCGGCCCGAGAACACGAGCGCACATCCGCGTGCACCCGAGGCCAGCCTTACCCTAACCCTGGACCAGCAAGCTTGCCACACGCAATATAGCGCTTTGGGAAAGAAATACGAGTATACATGCACAATAATCCCACAATCAGCACAATTCAGGTATATAGGCCACCAATCTTGCACATGTCAACCCTGCTACGCCTCCGGGGTGGGGCACGAATACTAGGTCCGTGACATGGTGCTCTCCTACACACTAGTGTGTAGGAGAGTGTGTACACTCCATGACGTGGTGTCACGTGATGGCGCCACGTTATCTAAAAAATATTTTTAAATTTTTTTTTTCTTTTAATTGGAATCTACGATAAGTGAGATGAATAATACATAACTACTCCCCTGATGGCGGGGGGTTATATGTCCCGTACGAATTTTTGAACTGGAATATGCATGAGTGTGTGCATGTAAGAGTGTGTAGGAGAACAGGAGCGCTCATTTTAGAGGATTTTTCCATCACACATCAAGAGTTCGTGGACACGTGACGTTTTTCTTGAGGAAGTTTTACGATTCTATCATTCCGGTTCGTTGGTCCAAGAGAAGTGCTTGTCGCTTTTGGGCCTCCAGCCCACCTAAAAATTGTCAGCGCATTATGCTCAATTGGATCAGTAAACTCTAAATTTGAGTAATGCAATTTTAAGTTGCTAAAATTCAATTACTATTTCATGCTACCCATCCTAGGGTTGGCAACGGGTCGGTTCGAGGGCGGTTCGGCTCGAACCGCGAACCAAATCGGCGGTTTTTAAAAATTTTATATAATTAAACCAAGTGCATGGAGGAGGGTTAGAACTCAGGCATCTACATTGCAAGACGCCACTACTAACCAATTCGACTAACTATCAACTTGTGAATATAATTGCACGATTTAGTAATTATTATGACCTTACACCTATAGTTTCGTTCATGTTAGCGGATAAACAGTTTGGTTTTGTTTTTTTTTCCCCGAACCATAATCGATCCGCCCTGGTTCGGATCAAGAAAATAGCAAATCATATTTGCCCCATCGATCCATCGGTTTGGTTTTTTTTCGCCCTGTTCGGTTCGGGTAACCATGATTTTCGGTTTTCACGATTTTTTTTACCATCCGTAACCCATCCCACTAGCATCAGACTTACTTTGATATGCACACGAATTAAAAAATTATGATTAATATTATTAGAAAGATAAATTTACTTATTGTTATCAAATATCTCAAAAGATTATATAATATTTTTATTAATATCAATTCACATTAAGTGATTACGACTTTATGTCAGTGAAAAAATTTAATATACACAAATAACTAGAGCAACCAATATTTTTGAATTGGATGAATAAAGTAAACGAGTCTTTTTTAATAAGACATAGAGAGTATATTAGTATTTTAAAAATTAACAATTGCGTCAAAATGACTTTACGCTTTTTAGCATACTGCAGTAACTTCTTCTTATGCTAAATTAACCCCAAACTCGGGGTTATTTGATCACTCCCGCTCTCCTACACAGTCTTATATGCACACACTCATGCACACTTCTGTTCAAAAATTCGTGCGGGGCATATAACCCCACGTCATCAGGGGGCAATTATGTATTAGTCATCTCACTTATCGTAGATTCCAAAAAATTTTAAAAAAAAATTTAAAAAAAATTACATAATGCCACGTCATGGAGTGTATACACTCTCCTACACACACTAGTGTGTAGGAGAGCACCAGCCGTTATTTGATACAAATTAAACTTAATTCATTTTTTCTCTTACCATTTTCAACCGATCATACCCTAATATGTTGGATCTGGATCATAATTTTACATGGGCCTCGACCAACTGCTTAATGCAGGCCTCGACCAGTTGCTTAATTCAGGCCCAAACAACTTGTGCCCTAAACCATGTCACCCTCTCCCATGGTCGTATATAACGACTCAGAGCCAATCTTCAGCTTCATTCTTCTTCTTCTTCTTTCTTCTATGGCTTTCTTCGATTATAAGCAATTCATTCATGCAATCATACCCAATCTTCAACGTATTCAATTCGATCTGGTCTCTGATGGCGCGGCCCTTAAGATCGCCTTCCAATTTCACGCATGGAAGCGTTTTGAGTCATAGCGGCGCTATATCAAACTATATGTGATATGCAGATTCGTGATGCATATATGTTCTGTATATGTAAACGGATTTGTATATCATTTCGGATTATCTTTAGGGTTTCTATTGAGATTCCATTCATCCCCAATTGTCATCGTCTTCGAGGCATTTCTCTGGTTTTGGATTTTTATTTTCCTTTTTTCTGTAAACCCTCGGATTAGTGTCTGTTGGTATACTGAATAATGGAATCTAATTTCCGGGAAAGCCGCATCCTAGATGTCTCGGATTGATTTGGGGAACATGAATTTTTCTATAATTTTTCTTTTTTTTTTTGGATGGATTTATTTTTGGATAATTAATGGGCTCGAATGATGAGATAATTAGATGAGTGAGAGGTATTGATTAATTCCTCTTTGATCAAAACTCACGAGGCTTATTGATATTCTGACGTTAGCCCAATTTTTTATTCTTTATTAATTTTATAAATTCTGATGTTTTGAAGGATTATTATGAAAATGTAATTTGACAAAACAGCAAAATAAAATTCAAACCAACTGGGGCAAAGATACCGCTTGATTGGGGTTATTGAGTAAATGATCGTTAGATATGTTGAAAAGTGAAGGAAAAACGATTGAAAAATTGTATAATTAATGTGCTGAACTGCTAAAATTGATTAGCGGAGAAAAATGATGATTCGGTATGAACAAGGTTCAATGTTAAGATCAAATTTTCTTACTATTATTATTGTCGGCACTTGATTAAACTCAAGTTAAAAATGGAGCATAGCATCTCTCTCTCGATTCGATGTCAGTATAATTGGCACTATAAGGGTGGAGTCGGTACCACTCTCTCGATCCGATGTCAGTATAATTGGCACTGTCAATATAATTGGCACTATAAGGGTGGGGTCGGTCGATGTCAGTATAATTGGCACTGCCAATATAATTGGCACTATAAGAGTGGGGTCAGTGTGTGGATGTGTATTGACGATTTGGAAGTGTGTGGATGTGTATTGACGATTTGGATGTAATTAGTGTTTGTTCTATTCAACACTAACTAACACAAATTTTATCAATTTTTTCTCTCTCATCATTTACAACCACACATTCAATTATTTAATATATTTTCCTCAAATTTCAACCACACATTCTACACGTATATCTTGTAATGCCAATTATATTGACGGATGATCGATAGTTTTGTTTAACAATATTGTACCAAGTAAATCTTTTCTAAAATGAAGTAAATTAATTTTACAAAGAATGGTGAAGTAGTATTTATTTCCCTGATGTAAATTACAAGCCATCAGATTATATGACAAGACTGTCACATCAGCCAAAGTTTAAGGACCAAATTTGTATTTTTACGGTAAAACAGAAAGGCCATGTGTATCAGTTTATATGATAAGATTGTCACTTCAGCCAAAGTTTAAGGACCAAATTTGTATTTTTACGGTAACACGGAAAGGCTTATCTTTCTTGTGGTGGAAAATTCAAATAGAAATATGGAAAATCTATCCTATTCAAATCTTCTCTTTCCTAAAGCAGCCTTTACACAGTCAGTTGCTCTCTTAATCTTAGAAGCCATGGTTTCCGTGGCTGCTAGACAAACCTTCAACTTAAAGCCTGTGAAAATTTCACCACTTCGCTTTCTCCCGAACTCACACGCATTGTTCGCTGCGAACAAGAGAACCGTTCAGTTCCTAGTTTTTGGTATACGTAGTGAACATTTCTGCAAACGCAATGTAATTGTAGTGCCAAAGGTGTCGTCTAATGCCAATTCGCTGATTGATGATGACGACGATGGAGTGTCTTTGGGGACTTTGAAACTTCCTGCCAACACCGACCTTGCCAGATTTGAATCTCTGCTCTTTCAGGTACTTTGAGTTTTGAATGACCCAAAAAGTAACATTAATTAATTATATAAATTTCGCTAATTTTGGATTTTGTAAATGCACAATGTCAGCAATTACTTCCTGCAGCTTGTAAATATGGGTTGCTCTGTTGCTTCTCTTGTTACATGATTAAGAATTGGAACTAATATTATTGTTGAAGTTTGGAACTAATATTATTGTTGAAGTAAAATCTACTAGGTAATAGTAATTTGGATTAATTCATCCCCTCCCCACCAAAAAAAAGAAAAAAGAAAAAGAGAGTACTTCGGATTAATAAGGATGCATATTCAATGGAGACAAACAAAATGGAGACAAACAAAATGAAGAGATTAAATGGATTTGCAACAATGGAAAGGGATGAATGAGTCTATAATTATAGAACAGACTAAGAAGTATTATTAGAATCAGAGATTAGCTTCTCTCTGCATTGGTCACCTCTATTTAAGTTCAATAATGCAAATCTTTCATCAAGGCTAAAGCAAGCTGATCTAAAGGCCTTATTGTCATTTAAGAATGGTTCTTTAATGGTCAAGGGCATATGCTTTTGGCTTTTCGGTCTATTTGGATGACTCTTTGGAATCGTTTTGCATTTCCTTGCTTCAATTAGATGTGTTCCATTTGGTTTTGGTTATAAAGAATCGAACTCGATCAAACTATGAATCATGAATGTTTTTGTAGCGGGTTCAAGTGGAGTTCCAAGAGATTAAACTGAAATTGTTTAGGAGAACATATTTAAGATACTACAAATATAGAGAATGATGTTTGGTTTTGAAGCTCAAGTTAAATGCTGCGATTCTATCAGGAGTATAAGTAGAACCAAAACCTGATGGTTCTAGTTTCGAAAATAAAATGGAAAGACCATTGAGTTTTGGTTTGATTTAGCTATGTTGTTTGCCTTCTTAAAGAAGGGCATTATAGGAAGTTAGCATATTGTCACGCACTTATTGTTTCCATACAAGTTACGCGGGGCCTTAGTGCTTCAAAAGTTTATCCCGTGCAAGATTTAATACTAAGTCAGCCTTCCGGAAGGAACACTTCAAAGTTTGTGAGAATACTTTGTATTATGAAAGAGCTTACAACTTCTTGTATGCTTCCAAATGAACCTCCCTACCCCTATTTATACTTTCACCTCCTCAAATGGACGGTGGAGATCATCTCAATCTAACGGTTAATATCCCACCTCTAGAATTCTTTACAATCCTCTACAATCATCTTCTAAAATATCTAAAATATTTACAATATTTTACCAAACTCCAGTGAAACTCATCTCTAGAATCTTCCCAAGAGCCTCGGGTTGTGACAATGTGGTGACCTCTTTTTGAGTCACTTTGGAAGAGCCTAAGAGGTAAATGCAGAAGCTATACCACAAGTTCTTCGTGTTTCTCTCTCTCTCTTTCAATTTAATCTTCTGATAATTGTTACATGTTTTCGTTAGTCCGACATTTGTTTGAACAACTTGTATTACTAGATAGGGAAGGAATTCAAAGCTGAAGAAGCTCTTATCACTCGTGAAAAATACCTAAGAAAGGGATCGAGAAAGATGCGTTACATAAGGAGTCTGTTAACATGAATATTTAGTTCAATATGCTTTCAATGTTACTATCTTGATTGTGCATTGATGTAATTTGACAGTGGGCCAATAGTCTCTGCCAAGGTGCGAATTTGCCTATGCCAGTCCCTCTGAAGGTCAGTAGTGTTCATAATCTACTATCGCTGTCCTTTTGATTCTAATGCTTGTTTCTTTAACACGATGTCACAAAATAAGTTCGTTTTTAAACACCTTGTGATCATGAAGTAGAGTGTGCAACGGATTTGTTGCTCAAAAGTCTATAAATGAATTATTAAAGACTCGTCGTATTGCTACAGAGTTTTACGTACACTTTTGATGAAATTTTTCAAGAGTTGGGCACAATCTTTGACATTTTGCTATGATATGATTCAATGCCTTCATTTTTTCTGTAACTTGGAATGATAGTTACCGTTTTCCAACATTGAAAAGTGTTCTACCAACAGGTGGACAAAATTCCAGGTGGGGCTAGGCTCGGGTTTATCACAATTGGAGATGGAGAGACTGAGGTTCTTGTGTACATAGACTGTTTAGTTTTTCCAGGTACCCAGAGTTCTGGTCCACTATTTCGAGCCATAAGGAATGGACCGATGAAAAATCAGATGCCTCCGGGTGAACCAAGAATCATGAGAAGCCTTTTAGATGCCCTAAAAAAGTCGATCGAAATAGCTAGACTTTAAGTTAATCCTTTATTGGGTGCTAATATACCTTCCTTGTGGTTTGATGCTTATGAAATGTAATGTAATCATCGTCCTTTGTTGTGTAACGGAACAGAATTGATCTTTTCCACCGTCGGATGTGCACCCTTGATTACAAATATATGATCTCGAAGTCGCTCAACCCATGTTCTACATAAGTTATCACGTAAAACAGTAGATAAATTACACGAGCTAATTAAGATGGGATATCAGTTTGGTGCAGTGTAATTTACGCATCTAGTTGAGTTGAACGTGTGATGATTGTAGTTAAAATCTTGAGGCGAGTTTCATTGTCACCGAAGTGGAGTGTGACAGAGTTGAGTGCTTCATTATCTATGAAGTTCTTGTCAAGGGATTGGTTTATGCTTGGTTTCTGGTGTCAAGTGGTTTGTGATACTTGGCATTACTCTTTGTTATATAAGTCACTCGTTTCCCTTTTCCATATGATTTACCTTACTCCTTCTCGAGATGACAAGTATGTTAATACTACATTCGTCCCATTAGTATAGTCAATTTCCATTTTCATAAAGATTAAAAAAAATATAATTAATAGTGTTGGAAAAGTAAAATTTAATATTATTTTCCTAATATATCATTTCATTTATTAGATATTTTATTTGAATTAATCTATTTTAGTGATTATAATCTATATTAAATGAAGACATATAAAATAACTAATATTTTAATTATATTTTAAAAGGAATGTGGCATATATTTTGGAATGGACGAAAAATGAAAAGTGGACTATATTTTTGGGGCGGAGGTAGTAACAATTAAAAAAAATCCTTTTACACGATATTTGAAAGACCATTAAAAAATGTACATTTTGAATTAAAAGAAATCATTGGGGAGGCAACTATGTAATTAATATAATTCTGAAAGAACAACAAAAGGACCAATTGACAGTTTGGCCGAGTGGTCTAAGGCGCCAGATTTAGGCTCTGGTCCGAAAGGGCGTGGGTTCAAATCCCACAGCTGTCAAACAATTTTTTTTCTTAATCAATTTTTTCCCCTTCGACGACGACGTCGTCTCACATTTCCATTGCACCTACGAATTTTCTGCTGCAAATTACCGTGTAGCATCAATTCTGCTGCAGAGAGATGAGGAAAGCTCTCAACAAACCCGGTCTGACCCACTTCTTGAACCGGCTTCTCTACTCCTCGGTCCCGGTCCACCACCGGTCTACACGGTCGCTTCAAACCCTAGCCTACGAAGAACTGAAATCTTCTCCAGAAAAACCATACAATCACACAGCATTCATTCTCCATGGCCTCCTCGGATCGGGTCGAAACTGGCGCTCCTTTTCCCGTTCTCTCGCTTCCGCCCTTGTGCCTGCACGTAAATACTCGAATTTTTATGTAAAGGATATCTATGATTTAATTGCATACATTGTGTCAAATTGAATTTTTTGATAAAATTTTGTGTTTTGGATGCTTGAATATGTGCAGAGTGGAGGATGGTGATGGTTGATTTAAGGAACCACGGGAAGTCGGCTGAAATTGAAGGTTTTTTGCCCCCACACGATCTAGAAAATGCGGCTAAAGATCTGGCGAATTTGGTGAAAGCTGAGGGGTGGAATTGGCCTGAAGTTGTTATTGGTCACTCCTTGGGTGGCAAGATTGCTTTGCAGTTTGCTCAAAGTTGTGCTAATGGTGATTATGGGGATTCGATTCAGTTGCCCAAACAGGTATTCTAATTTGATCAAATCATAGTTTGACTTTGATGTTTGTTCTCTTTACATCTTCCATATAATTTTGTTCAAGTTTTATAACACATTGCCCTTATGAAGGCTTCATTGAATTGAGTTTAGAAGCTATAATTGATATAAAGAAGTGTAAACGGCTGCAGTGCAGCTATGGGTATTGGACTCTGTCCCTGGAAAAGTGAGCCTCGAAAATAGTGATGGTGAAGTAGAGAAAGTTCTTGAGACTTTGCAGAGTCTTCCTTCAGCAATTCCCTCACGAAGGTGAATTCTATTTAACCATATGGTTAACTCCGTATTTCTCCTTCTTTAATTGTGGATATAGTTGATTTTGTTCTTTCATTGGCACAAACGAGGGAAACGAGGGGCGTTGTTATACTTCGACACACTGTAGCTTGCTTTTGTTAACCCCTGTCAAGGTCATTTTTAATCTCACTGCTGATTAATGTCTCGTACTCTCATGACTTACTCTTTGTTCGAGGAACTTATATCTCTTTATTATGCCTTCTTGACTTGTAAATATTAATTAGTTTAAGTTGGAAAGGTTTGTTAATGTATATAGCTATATAGCGTATGAATGAACTCATTTTTTTTTCATGAAACTATCCACTATAATCCACAAAATGGTGTATTAATGTCTTTGATTTACTTGTTTGGTATTGTGACATAACAAGTCTCCTTGCTTCAGATGGCTCGTGGATCACATGCTAAAGCTCGGGTTTTCCAAGTCATTATCAGAGTGGATTGGAAGCAACCTTAAACCATCAGGAGCTCAGCAGACTTGGGCTTTTAATCTTGAAGGTGCTGTTCAGATGTTTAATTCTTATAGGTAAGCTAATACCCACCCTACAAAATTGTGCCTCTGTGTCTGCAATGAAATCAAATAGCCGATCTTTTCCTCATCTTGCTGCACTTTTTTTTAACCAAAATCTTAGGGAGACAGACTATTGGCCTCTACTGGAGCATCCACCCAAAGGGATGGAGATAGCCATTTTACGTGCTGAGAACAGTGACAGATGGGATGCAGACGTAATTAAGCAACTTGAAAACCTTGCTACCAAAAGATTTGATGAGAGTGAAGGGAAATTCTCGGTTCATGTTCTTCCCAAGGCAGGCCATTGGGTTCATGTCGATAATCCTAAGGGGCTTCTTGAGATTGTGGTACCCAAAGTTGCCTCTATGTCTTAGTGGTTTGCCAATCACTGCTTCAAGATTTCAATGGCATAAAGCAAGCATTTGCTGTGGGATTTAGCACAAATACCAGGTTTATTCATTTCAATGCATTATATCGGAACATTTTACTGGGTTTGATGAATAATGAGAAATGATGTTTAGTGTTTGGTTAAATTAGAACTATCGTTGAATTACACCGATTACTTTATTTCTCTACATATATACATTTTTGTATAAGTTGGGCATGGTCTTTCCTTGAGTTGATGCTATCTTTATTGAACAGGAAAAGTTAAATATGGTACAGAGTAGATATGCTTGAATAAACTTGCATTTTGCTAAGATAGTAATAGTTTTTTTAGGTTCAATAATGGTGAGTAGCAGGAGATGTGTGGACGATAATAAGCAATGATTTGAATGGTGGTTAATATTGGAGTAGGAGTCTGGTTAAGTACTAGATGTTAAATTTGTAGGCAGAAAAAAGTAAAATGAACAGAGAAATGGACATCATATGTTGTTAAGGTTGATGGAGAGTAGTTTTGTGTTTGTGTTTTCTTAACAAAACCTTGTTTTAAGTTAGAATGAGTCACTTGAAAGCCACAAGAAAATCAAATGATACTCAGAAGTACAATCCAACAACCTAGGGTTACACAAGTTCATTCTTCTTATCACAGTTTCAGTTTTTCTACGAGAGATTTACTGTCAAGCCCTTTACTGTAGAAGTTCTCTGTGTATTCTTGCTTTGAGAATGAACGATACTTAGCCGGTCTTTCAGGTGAAATCAATTCTGGTAGTGGTCCATACTCGTAGGACTCTTCCCAATTGCCAACATCAAACCAATGAACGATTGATATACGTGGTTCCTTTTGCGAATTAGCTTTCACACGATGCTGCACACTTCTATACTCGCCATTAGAGACAATCTGAACAAAAAAAAAAAAAATCCCTTATTACCATTTGTATCTGTATATATTAGGATTTTCGTCTACCGTATTTCTTGATCCGAGAATAAAGAATAAGGATAGAATATACTAATCGTATGGTAGTTTTGTGGCCATTAATATTGGTGATAATGTAATGCAGAGATGACAAGTGTCTACATCACAAGTTTTATGTTCAGATCATTTGTAGACATAGCATGATTGTAATAATAGTGGCATCTAGCATCATAAGGTTTTAACTTCTCACATGAGTGTAACTTTGTGTGTACTATGAGCTGTCTGTGTGTACGAGTAGCATTACCTGGAGAAAATCCCCGATATTGATGATCAAGGCACCAGGGAGAGGCTTTACATCTACCCATTTCTCCTCATGCTTGACCTGCAAGCCTGGAACTTGATTAGGCAATAAGATAGTCATGACCCCAGGATCAGTATGATCCGAGAGTCCCACAGTCAAGTCGGGTTGTGGGCAGTACGGGTAGAACATCCCTCCAAATATCCTAGTGTCCAATAGAGATGACCCTTTAAGCTTCTTTGAATTTAGTCCCAATCCTTCTGATAACAATTCTCCGACAATGTTTCCCACATCGGCCGCATGCTTGTCCCATTTGACCTGTCCGTAGATTAAACTTTAATAAGGAACCGTGTTCTTCACAACCATCTTGAGTAGTCATGATAGTCGACTAGAAAGAGTTGAGTTTCTAAGATCAAGTCTCACCTTGAAAATTTAAGTGAATAGTATGTGTTGAAGATTCAATTTATATAGGTGTTCTTTTTGTGCTTCAATTTTCAGTGCTGAGTTTTGATTAAATTCATTTTCAATTTTCTGTTTTGAGTACAAAGAACAGTGGCGTATCGTATTCTCCAAATCTTGACGAGTTCTCTCTGAAAACACTCCAACTATGAGTTTTCTTTCCAAAATTTTCAAATTGTTTAAAAAATCTGAAAACTGCTCGAAAACAGCAAACAAAATGTACTCTTAACTTCTTGATGAGATGATTCAATATTACCAGTTGGTTGCGGTATATATCAGGTATCTGATCGACCGGTGGTGCTGTCGGCCCCATCCAGACGGAAACATAATCATGCCATGTAGCAACATTTGACTGAAACAAGTCATAGTTGCTCGAATAAGTCACCCCACTTTGCCCTCTTCTAATATAATACTTCGCCTTTGACTCTTGAGGTTGCTCATGGAATGCCTTTATAGCAGAAGTTATCTCATCAAGAACTGATAGAGGTACACAATGGTTTATAACTTGGAAGAAACCCCAAGAACTAGCTGCTGCTCTAACTTGCTCAACGATTTTTGGTCTATGATTGCACGAGTTTACTTGAGAAAGATCGATTATGGGAATTCCCAAAGATGAGGATGATGATTTAAGGTCAGAGATTTTTTCTTGTGGGTGAATAAAGATGCGAGGAATGGTTTTTATACCGGAATCTAGTAAGCCCTTGACGCCAGTTTTGGCTTCGTCGAATTCCTTCACTTCTTGCAGCCGATCATATGATGGTGGTGCAGCCGTGACAACCTCCATTTCCGCCACCGTAAGGTTTTAAGTGTTTTAGTAATTTGTACTAGCTTGTGCCCTTTATATATAGTTGTTTATAGTTTGGTGCATCTAATGGACACTCATGCTCGTGACTACCAAGACCATATTTTATGTTATTAGTATATTGCTTGCAATGAAATCCGACCTAAATAGAAAACTTTCGCAAGAGAGAGACAAAAACCTTATGTTTGGAATATTTGACCCACTTCCTCAAACTTTTCCTACCCATAGAATTATTGTATGTGAAACAGTGAAAGAAATTTAAACTCTACTTTAATGTGAAACGTTAGAATTTTGTCCTTACTTGTTAGCATCGGTTTTTTTGAAGTGTGTGGCATCTTGAGGACAAAAAAAATGAGCTGGCTGGCAAATATTATTATATAATAGTAAAAATAAAAAATGTTATTCTCATTGTGACATTGAAAGAATAATTTATTAATAAAATTAATTTTGTTTTTTTGCTCATAGGACATGGCCAAAATATGGAATCTGGCTTGGGGCTACAACGGGAATCAAATCCTCCCTGTCATTTTCTGCTCTTTAATTGGCCAATCTTTTTTATTTTTGATTTGATTTATTTATTTTGATTTTATTTTATTTTATTTTTTGTTTTTGAAGCGGGACAATCTCTAATATCAACTAGATTGATTATTTATCTCTTGTTGGGCGAAGGAGAGTGGGTTGGGTAAGGAACGCCCAACCAGATTAATTTTACTGTGCGTCTGTTCCATGTGACTTTAATATTAAATATAATTATTTGAAAATCATCTGATTATATATATATATGGAGGTGAGATGCATTCTATTTGCACAATATTAAGCGGTGTGTACATGCGTATTAGATCACTTTTGGTGTGTCAGAAGGAGACTTACGGGGAGATTAAATTGCTGTTTTTTTTTTTTTTTTTTTTTAAAGTTGGAAGTACTTTTTGTTGTTGGCATACTAATTAAAGGCATGCACAATAACATTATTTCTTCAACCTCTTTTGTTTATCAGCACGACCATATCATATTCAATTCCAAAGTACGTACTAATCTCAAATTGTCATGAAAAACTTGGAGACTCGATATATAACTATCATCGCTTGATCAAGAAATTCGTGATTTTTTAGGTCATATTCTTTTCGTAAAAGAGATGATCAACAACAATCAATTTATTACTTATATCACCTAAATAAAGTCACACACGAGCTTGTAATTAGGAAAGAAACTACGTGAACGTTCAGTAACCAATAATATGATAAATTACAATTTCAGTTATACGTAACATCAATACAAGTTAATTATATCAGGGAAAAAATATATTTTCTAATTAGTCAATCCGACGACTGTTCATGCTCCACGCGTCCAATGTCTCAATCATTATGGTCTCGGTGCCATTGTTGAATGCATGCAAATGAGCATGGTCATAAATGGCCATGGTAGGATAAACCCTAGATGTAATGCAAGTCTTTCCTCCACCACCAAAGCTTTCCACTACTGAATGATCAATCTGCAGAAAATTAATGGATCCATAATTGAATAAGAAAGAAACAAATATTACTTTGAATATTAGAATTTAAATTAATGAAAGTGAATTTTTTCGACAAATATACCAAACTCCTAAGAGAGAGCTTCTTGTCTTTTAGGTCGACGTCGACAAACCCTGCGAATGAGGGCTTGTACAATCCTTGTTTCTTGGATGATCTAATGAAAAAAAAAATGCAAAATATCAGTGTTAATGATATATTTCGATCAAGCCTATGCCCGTGTAAATATTTTTTATATAATTTTTTTTTCACAATTTAGTCAAAGTTAAACATCACAATCTATCATTATCTTCATATCTCGTGTTCACTCAACACTTTTGCTTCTTTCTACAAGCAACTAGTAAAGCATCCGGTGGTAGAAATATAACTTATGTTTGGATGGATTGGTTATTTAAAATTTTTATGTCTATTGCTCAGTCAAATTCAAATTCTAATTTTAATTTCATACTCAAAACCTTTGGTATCCACAATTCAACTATTCGAACAAAAATGTAATGTGCTGTTCTTTTTATATTTCAATTTTGAGCATTGAATTTATTATTATTTTTATATATTTTTGGTGTAGAATGAGAAGATAAATTTTTTTTCAGTATTTTTACATGTTTTAACTGAAAATACAAAAAAAAAAAAAAAAAAAAAAAAAGGGGATGAGTTCCGTCACGAGTTTTCCTAACAAAGTGTAGAAATGTGTTTTTGGAAATATGAAAGTGAACTGTTTTTAGTGTCTTAAAAAACTAATAACAGCCAAAAAAAAAAAAAAAAAATCCACCCCTGTTTGGCAAAATAAAAGTTTACCCAAACACATTACAAGCTATGGAAGAAATTCAATGAGCAAACCTTGATGCATCAGAGCACATGAGAACTAGGTGCTTGAATTTGGCTTTGAAAATTCTGAAGAAAACAGGAGTGGATTCTTTCATATCCACTGAAGCCAATGTCAATAACCCAAATGGCCCTAACCCTCCTGGGACAGCTGAACCCTTTTGACCGCAAAGCTTTTGTGGATCACTAATGGAGTGGTCAATTTTTTCTGCCTTGTCCAAACTATTGAAAGAGAAGGTCACTTCCACATCAGCCTGTAATTACGTACAAAAAAAAAAAAAAAAAAGAGAAATGAGTGATTGAAAAATAGACAGTACTTATAGGCCCCACAAAATATTTGATTATTTGTTAGAAAATATCTACCTGGGCTGCTGTTATTCCTTTCACTTCAACTTGCTCGCCTTTCTTGAGCCATTTCTTGCTTAACTCGACCTTTTTCCCTCTTAGGGTTTCTAATTCTTTGACGGGCCATTGCTTCAATTGTCTTCCATTGGGATCGACCAAAATTGTACGCGGAATTGTCTAAAACAACGAAACTGTCACTTGTTTTTTCTTCTTTCAATATTGTCAAGTCGATAATAGATAACATAAGTAGAAGGGCTGTACTATTTGTACAGATAATCTACAAATAGCTTACAAAAAAGTTGTGACAGATTTACAATCATTGATTTATCCAATAGTTATGTAAATCAATGATTACAAAATTGCCATATCAGTTCTATAGATATTCTGTTTAGATTTAATTTCTATATGTACAACCAGATTAATTTATAGGTACGTACCTGAATTCCAGCCCAACCCTTTTCTACGTCATCACTAGCGGCGTCGGATTCATTCGACCAAGCCCACAAGATCCTCCGTTTCTTAGTCGGATCAAAGAACGATTTCGACGCGTAAAAATTACCATAATCATATCTTAAACCCCTCAAACCATCGACCATGTTCTTGTCAGGAACATACCTATCCTTTTCAGGAAAATACCTACCAAGTGTATAGTAATCATACCTAGTACCATCAAGACTAACCTTCAAAACATGTTTCACCTTGTCTGGTTTTCCTCCCTCCATTGCTGTCACATCCAATCCATTTCTACCATGCAACGAAACTGGAAAAAAATCAGGGCATTCGCAATTTCCGGTATTTGCAGAGGAATGTAATGGATGTTTAGCCTTGTCCCATTTCAAGAAATCTTTACTCTTGTACAAATAAACAATCCCTCGACGCTTTCGCCTACTTCCAACCAGGACTCTCCACTGCCCGTCCTGCCCGAACCAGGCGGTCGAGGGGTCACGAAAGGCGCTCGTGTTGACTGACCGGTCGGCGACTATTAATGGGTTGTTGTTGGGCTTGATCCATTTATGGAGATATGGGTCCGAATAGTTGGATGGGATTGCATAGTTTTGGACTTCGGTGACATTTTCATCGACAACTCCGGTGTAGAGAATGATGGGCTTGTTTCCGGGGAGGAGAGTGGCGGATCCCGACCAACAACCGTAGTTGTCGAATTTCTTTGATGGGAAAATTGCTGGTTGTAATTCTTTCCAGTTGATTAAGTCTTTGGAGACTGAATGGCCCCAAACAATGTTGCCCCAAACAGCACCTTTGGGGTTGTATTGGTAGAAGAGATGATAAACTCCATTGTAATACATAGGTCCTGTGGATATTAGGGCTAAATGTTGAGTATATCTTATCTCCATTATATGATTGTAATGAAATGAAAGTATTGTTATTTATAACCAACAGCAATATGACACTTTGTAATATTGATCAGTATTGTAATATCCATTATTACACTAATATATGAATACTATGACAAAAACTAATACTGAAGTGTCATATCACTGTTCATTTTATTAACACTGTTGATATATAGCAAAACAAACGTTGTTCTTTATATAAAGAGTAGGCAGAAGAAATTTAGCTAATGCTTACCATTTGGATCTGAGAATGTAGCATCCCGAGGGCCATGCGGGGAAAAACAAAATGAATTCATCAGTAAACAAAAATTATCAACAAGAATTGTTATTTAGAAGTTGTGCTAATAATTTGACAAATGTGGTATGTCATCATTTATTGGTATTGTGATACTAATGCATGAACACTACAATACCAACCAATGCTAATAAATAAGAATGTTGAAAAATAACATTATTATTCTCTGAGAAGCATTTTTCAAGATACTTTAATTTTGTCACACTAGTAAAACATGCAACCTAGCTAGTATAGTTAAAGAAAAAGTGCAGACATGCATGAAATCAAGGAAGGTTACCATTGATCCAATTCCTCTTGGATTGAAAATGGAAGCCAGTTCTATGCACTTGCTTCACATCAGCTGCGGACAGGGATTGTAAACCGGGTATACTCTATGGAATGCGTCGACCCCATAGTCAATAGTAAAACATAACAATAGGAGCAGCAGCAAACTCCGATTGGCCAACTCCATTGTTCTTTGAGTTTGGGAAGTTGAGTATTGAGTGATGTAATTGGGCGAAGATGGTTTGGGCATTTATAGGGAAGACCTTAGACGTGGTAGGGGTGGAGGTTGCAAATATTAGTTGGGCAGAGAACAAAGATTCTTCAATGCTACAACTTGGAAAAGGGAGATGCTTGTGGTACACACAAATGTGTACCACACAATTATCACACCCTAATAGGGTGTAGGCCCTCCTCCCAAACTTTAGGGGAGCATTTTGGTCATTTCATACCACAACCTATTAGGAAAAGGTAATTTTCCATAACATATTATGTGTACTGATAATTTGTATACAGAAAATTACATAGGTAAATCCTTTAATATAAAAATGTGTTTTACACATTGCATAATCTCCTATATTAATGATTCCAAAGCTGTTGTACTGCATATCACTACCAAAAGCAAGACTTTTAGGAGCGATAGTTGTTCCTATAATTACTTCGTGCCTCTCGAGTAATAATAACGACATACTCGTTTCTGTAGAGCAATAACATCGACATGCGTAGCTCCTATTACTCTATAGTGCGACACAATAGGAACGACTTGCCCCTAAAAGTCCAATTTCTTGTAGTGATATCGATTTCTATGCATTCACCTAGACAAATCATCTCTGTAAAAATAATTCTTTTCATTCTCTATAATAATAAAGTTATTACAATTAAGGAAGACAATGAAGATATATAAGAGTGATGATTCTTGGGCTATTAGTTTCGAGTGAAAACTTGAGATGTAGGGTAGGCAGACAATTAGAATGGGAAAGAGGTAGGGAAATATAGCTCACATCAACCCACCTCATCATTTTGGTGTAATTTTTGAAATTTATATATGTATTGAGGTTTAATATTTGGACAAGTGTATTCACATATTGTCGAATTCTATTCGTGAGCAGCTATCAACTATCAACAGTCATCACGATGGTTATTGCAGAATAATTTTATCCACATATGTTTTTAGTTAAACATAAGATTATAATTACTACAAAAATAAAAAATCTATGACGAAAGCATAGATATTATGGCCGTAGAAGTTGTCATGATTATATATCATTTTATAACTTATATCGACAAAAGAAAAAAATTCATTGATGTCATTTGAAAGGGCAATAGTAATGACATCATATATCACCGTTGGTACAAGATCGCTGAGTTGTACACGCCTATCTAGAAGATGCATGTTTTTCTTAAATAATCGTCATTTTTTTTGTTGGGTGAAGTTTGAAAACTACCAATTTCATTCTCCTTAATGTACAATTCAAACAAGTAAAAAAATAAAATAAAATCATGAGTTGATGGAATGTGTTACATGGAAAAGTTCATTTTCATTTTTGAGAGATGTTTATTCTTTTTGTACCAGAATAATGCGAAAATATTAACTGTATTCAACATACTTAGCTTAATAATCAGGATGACATTTTCTATCATTACAAGAAATCATATGCCAAATTCAATAGTTACCATTTCAAGAAAAAATTTCCAATGAATAACAATCACTTGGTGAGTGGTTTCTGAGTATATTCACTCTAACATTTATAAGTGCACATTATCGTGACAAAGTTATTACATGAATAACATTGTTTATCAGTATATATACACTAGTACACAAGTGACATTAGGTGACGCCCCATTAGGTGGCGTTTTCATTGAAACCGCCACCCTTGATGCTCGAAATTAAGAAGGGTGGCGGTTATAGCAAAAATCCGCCACCCTAAACCAACGTTTAAAAAAAAAAAAAAAAAAAAGAACAACGGGTGGCGGTTGTGTAAAAAAACCGCCACCCTAAGTAGGTTTCGGGTGGCGGTTGTGTTAACAACCGCCACCCTTAACCAACGTAAAAAAAAAAAAAAATTAGTAACGGTGGCGGTTGTGTTAACAACCGCCACCCTAAACGAGTAAAAAAAAAAAATTAATACATAGGGTGGCGGTTGTAAGCTAACAACCGCCACCCGTTTATTTTTATTATTAAAATACTTTTGGGTGGCGGTTTTGTTACAACCGCCACCCTTTCCCTTTAAATATTCCACCAACTCATCGGGATCCAGTATTCACGAGTTTTCCTTCTTTGAAAATTTTTAAATTTCTTCAAATATTCATGGTTTGAAATCAGTTTCTTCACAAATTGGTGCCATAATTTAAGTAAGGTAAACTTCTTTGATCTTTTGGTCATGTAAATCTCGTTTATTTTTGTATAATTGTTAATATACATTTTTTCGAATTTTTGAGCATGTAAACTTTAAATGGTCATAACTTTTGCATACGATGTCCAGTTTTCCATTACGAGTACATTCGGAATCGCTGACGAGATCTCGACACTCCGCTTATCGCCAGTGACCCCATGTTTCAGGCCGATCCGAGGTCGTCTAAGGCCCGAAACGCAATTTTTAACTTTTCATCTTATAGTTTTGTGTTTTCCTTCTTAGATTGTTCATTTTGTTGTAATTGAATGCAATTGGTTTTGAATAAAAATTATTTAGTGTTTTTCATAGCTATCTAAAAAAAAAAAAAAAACCATGGACTTTGGGTGGCGGTTTTGCACCAAAACCGCCACCCAGTGCTTTTTGAAAAAGGACAAAGGGTGGCGGTTGTTGGAAACAACCGCCACCCTAAATCGACTTTCGGTGGCGGTTGTGTCCAACAACCGCCACCCGTCCTTTTAAAAAAAAAATAATAAAGGGTGGCGGTTGTTTTTAACAACCGCCACCCTAAGAGTCTATTTTGGGTAGCGTTTTTTCAACCGCCACCTTTTCGACGACTTTGGGTGTCGCTGGTTTGGGTGGCGATAAAAAAAACGCCACCCTAAGTCTAAAACAACCGCCACCCAATCCCCTTTTTGTACTAGTGATAGAAAGTAGCAAATTAGTATTGATGCTTTTCTAGTTCTCAAAAAAAAATCGAGCTCAGGAGACAATGGCCTCCTTGACTCCTCCGCTTCAAAGATGATCGATCTTACCTAAATATTATAATGGCCCTTTGCATTTAATTTAATTTATTTATGTTTTGCTTGGTTTAAATTTGTTTTGTTAGAGATAAAGGGGTTCTTATGGATGAGGTTAATTTTGCTTGCAACTTGGGAAGGGGGAAGCAATGTCAAGTCATCTTCCAAAATTAAGAAAGCAATAAAAAGAAGTTCAATTATTTGGCAATGACCTTTTTGTTTATATTTAGGAAAATGGTGTAATGGAACTTATCACTTAAAGTTGAATTTCTGTTCTTTACAAAATCATGAACAAAATATGGTCACTAAATTTTAACATGGTTTCTTCATTTGCATGTAGCATATGGACAACAAATGAGTAATTAATCCTTCAATATGGAAAATTGTACAAATGTAACACACAAATAATGTTATTTACTATGAGTATTTATCAATTATGACTCATTTACTGGGCTCTAATTGATTTTCTAACTTAACAATTATTTTATCAATGATCGATAATAATCAACACGCCCTATAAATATATTACTAAATATCTTTTATATGATAAATATACTCGCCTCCCATTTCTTACAAATGCCACATATTGGTAGGTGATCACCCACCCAACTTTTTATCATCACATTTTTGTCCAAAATTATCTTTTAATAACATAGTTTGATAGCAACGACAAATTATGTCTAAAAATAGAGCAATCGACTTTTGCGCCACTCATTTCCCACAGGGCCAAAAGCAACAAATATGAGTTACGTTGCTAATAAATATTTATCTTCGTTTTAAAGAACGAAACAGAAATCATCAATGCAAAATTCATGAATCAATATGTATTGTTAAGATTTAAGAGTGAGAACATAATTTTAAATAGACCTTTAGGGACAATCCAATTTTCCTTATAGTCTCACGCCTATAGACATGAGTATGTCACTGCTATTACTCTATAGGCACGAGACTATAAGAACGACTATCGTCAAAATCAAAATCATATATATATATATATATATATATATATATATATATATATATATATATAATAAATGCCCAATATCGATATGATATATGTTCGGTGAACACACTACGTTCATACCCATGTAGATATAAGATCACTTCTAAAACTCTAGTTTCTATTGATATTTCTTGCCGGTAGTATCCATGGTATAACATATTTCATATAAATAGCAAAATCTAGATGTGGAAATTATCTATCACAAGCAGGTGTGGAGCAATCTTTAGTACCCCTTCACCCCTAACTTCCTAAATTGAATACTTCCACTTGTTTAATGACAATCTTGAAATTTTGCACAACTCAAATCAAAGATTTTAAATCTTCCACGTAGCATTAGACAGTGAACATCAAGACACTGAGTGCGGAGTGCCCAACTTTGATTCTTGACATATTATCTTCCACTTACTAGAATTCCCTTTCCCAAACAATCCCAAAATTGAACATTCTTGAATAAGGCATGACAAAAGAAGAGAGAAATGTTGTGTCTTTTTTATGTTGATATTTATGGTTCATAATCATTATAGTCAAATTACCTAGCAATCTAGTATCGATATTCATGTTAGTTATACGATATCCTTTTAGTTTTGTTAATAAGATCCTCAATGATGAATCTTGATTCACTATTCCACTCACATTTCCAAAAATTTACTTCATCGCTTTACATTTTGATGGACATGTTCTATCATACATCCATGTAGGTAGGTAAATTTCAAGTGCCCACTAAAGTTGAGTACATGTAGAAAATGGTGTGATTTGAAAATAGAGCTCCAAGTTGAATTCATTTCAGGATGAATAATTTTATAGTTGCGAGTAACTACACGTATTTAATTGACCACGCTTGATCTGGTACCCGTGACGGGTACCAGACCCAATCTCTACAGCCCCCCCTGCAGGGGGGGCCCCACACAATTTTCCTCCTTTTTTTAAAATTCTTTTGTGTCTTGTTGGGTATACTGTTCCGATACCCGCGAAGGGTACAGGAACAAAACTCTTTAATTGACCTTATTTTTCATTGCAGTTTGATATATTACTTCTAATGGTAAAATATGTATTTAATTGAACTTAATTTTTCTCGAAGTCAGATAAATTACTTCTAATGGGGAATAGAAGGCGGGTTAACATGATCGACCTAACTGTTTGAGAATCTATTTTGTAGAGACTAGTAACAAGTGTAATACAGGACTACAGTATTGTTATGATTTTGTATCACGTGAAAATTGAATTAAGATAATTATTTAATGTGATTAAATATTATTTATAACATTTAGAACTGCTACAAGAATATTGCGAATTCTGCATATTCGATTATGTTGATTTGAGATCTCAGCAAAAAAGAACTGACTTATGAAAATGATTTTCGAATAAAGCTTATATATCCGAAAATGCGTGATAAAATTGACAAACTTTTGACAAGAAAATATTATATTGTTTGCATCAGAGTCCAAATTCATTTCACATTAAAGAAAAAAGCTATATGTACTCTGGGTTTATTGCACGGTGTACCGCACTAAATCCAAGGGAACGTAAAACGACTATATATCTTGCATTTCTCTCATCATGAGAGGATAATATACCCGGCCACAATAAATAGGAGGAATAATACCAAATTTACAACTAGTTGGTACAATCAACTAGTACAACACTCTAATAGAACTATAGAAGGGCGGAAAAATACTATTTTTACCTCAATTATATCGATGGGATCCATAATTTTATTAAAATATTAAACTTGTTAATTGTATATCTAATACTGTTGAAATAGGCGTATACATATAACATTATCCTATTTTAAATAGGCAAAAAGATTTAAGGCAACGTGGGCCCAAACCGCCTGCCCCAAAAACCTCTAATCCCTCACAGATGTGTATACTTGAGTGACTGAGTTCCCCATCTTGAGACTTGAGGTGCATTTACTAAAAATTCACAGGTACACATCTTGTGGGTTCTCCTAACTGTACAGGTATGACAAAATCATCTCCCGACAACAAATATGAAAAAGATGTGAAAAATACGAGAATAGTAAGAAACTCGGGATGAGAATGTTATGAACTATATATTTACCACCTTTGTCATCAGTTCCAATTACATACGACCTCCGTTGGAAAAACCGAGATTAGATTCAGAATCAACACGATGAAACGAAACTCCAATAATCCTTAAAATTTTCCAACAATGATGTTGACCAACGATCAAAATTCAAGGGTCGCCGATCAACAAGAACACTTGAACAATCCTCATAAACCCTAACACGCAATTTCATAACAATTGATTTTCCAAGTGATGTGATTTGTAAAAAAAATAATAAAAAAAATAAAGTTCTACCACCTATGCTCGTAAGCCTATTTGTACACTTACTAGTACTTGTAACAAAATCCAATAAAATTAGAACTTCCAATTTAATCAGTTCTCCTATATACAATACAGAACACACCCTACAAGCATTTGTATAAAACTGCAATATCATGGCTCTCTCTGGTTAAATGGATATCTCACTCGGAAGTATTTGGTAACATATTACAGATCTCAAACAAATACCTCCGTATTTTACAAATAAACAACTGGAACCGCAATAAGTTGTTCTATATCCGTATACAAACTCAGCTAAATCCCAAGGTGGGATTAGTTAATCAACTTAACAATCCTACAACATTCTGCATTGCAACACATTTAGCATTCCATGTATCTTGCATAGAGGTGAATAGTATACATGATAACTACAAAATATGCTAATCAAATAAACATATGATATCAAAGTGCATAATTATTAGTTAATCTGTGAAAGTGGGGAACGAGGAATTAGGGATGGCTGGAGTTCATTTACTTTAACAGATTCATATGAATGGTTTTCCCGAAATTCTTCTTGCAGAGTCTCCATTGGCATTGCTCGAAGTGCATCAATGGTGCCCTTGCTGGGAATTTCTGGCTCACATCTAATAGGTGTAGTACCCATTGGCTCATAATCCTAAGCACAAGTTACACAAGTTACATATTTTTTTCACAAAAGCACAGTCTCATAAATGTGAGCGTATTGGTAGATGCTATACAATGTACTTTAGTGTCTAAAGAAGATAGAAATGTAAAAGCAAAAGGTGACAGTTGAAGCTTATATGGAATTATATAGAGGATTAGTGACTGTTGAAGCTTATTGTAAAGTAAACGCTATATTATAAGGGTGTTAGGCAACCCTTTTTAAACATTTTTACCACTTTTTTATCCATTCTTTATTTACCCTAAATCAATCATATCCACATATCACATCACATCTATAAATCTCCACCATTCAACTCTACTCATTCTCTCTCCTCCTTTATATTAAAAACCTTTAAAAATCATTAAAAACCAACCCCTATCACCCTATATGACTTCAAAATGATAGAAGAGCGTACCATATAACTATGGCTGAAAGTATCAATAGCATGCTGTTGAATTGAGCCTGATTGTTGAGAATGATCTTTTCGAAGGTTCTCGAGAGTCTCTGAATGCGCTCCAGAAGTTGTCATAATTTCTGATATACATGTTATCTCTTGCTCTAACATGCCTGCACATGGCATTAAAACTTGCCAGCCATCAAAACGGTACAAAGCATTCATAATCTCCAATAGTGAGTTAATTAGCTTCAGTTAGAAAATTCAAGTAAATTTTTGAAAAGATATTCTGAAGTAACACATCAAACACATAGGTCAATCAGTATCGGTTAAGCCCTTCCAGAAAAACTTTGGTTCATTATGAAGTATTTGTATTTTCTGACTACATTAATGAGTTGAAAACATTATCTAACTAAACATGCGCTTTAGTTCTAAAACGATCTAGTCACAAATACTTGCTATTTAAGTAGGTTCCACTACTATGTATCGGTTTTGTGACCTTCTTACTATATTTACAACTCTAAATCTTATGAGCTTGGTCAGCCTTGCCTGTTTAGGGGAAGTCCTAAGGTTTTGGGAGAATGTGTGTTTAAGAAGTGTGAAGTGTTACGAGTTACAATCTCTACAACCAAACTATCATCAATTTATTCTTCCATCACTGCATGTAATTTTACTTCGTTTCTGTTTTCCTCTCTCATTTCTGTTTTGTTGACATTATGGAAAAAAAGGATTTTTGAATGTGAGATTGAAAAGTATAGAAAAGTCTTTGAAAATATGAAAAAATTGTCACATCAAACAATAATAAATAAACAGATGGGCGGTTGAAAATGATGTTCAAGAAAAAGAGGCAAACAAGCTCCAAAAAATGTCTTGAGGCAAGAAGCTCTTGCTTATCATTAAACTGATTCTATATTTGTTCGAACTCTCCCATGAAAATCTGTTGAGAATGTATAACGACTGAAGTTCGAAAAATAAGAGCACATTTAGTTCATATTATATATTATATCAATATCTAGAAAAATTTACTAGCATAATCAGTCAGGAGTTAATATCAAACTAATGTCATATTGTTTAATGTTGATCCTCGAAAAACACTTGGATCATTTGATATGTTCCAATTACAGAGTGACCAATCTTTAAACTGAAACACGAGGGAAACTTAAAGGAAAAGAAGAACACATATTCACCTAAGGGATTAACCATATCAGCAAGAATTGTGAAAGTTTAATAACGCTTGAGTGCCAAATTTATTGCCGAATTTAAAGCAGTAAGAATTAGAGTTTTAAAGAAAAAACCTACCACCAAGACACTGGACAATGTTTTCGCTGTGCTTTCTGATATCTTCTTCAGCCATAACCCTTGCAGAGTCAATTTCAGTATCGTGTTGTTCGTTACCATTGCAAATGTTCCTAAACAAAGAGAACCAAAAGCAAATGGATATGATCACACAAAGTTGGCTCTCAATGGGATAAGCATCACATAAGTAATTTAGAAGACATCAGTGTTTGCAGCTACTTGAAACTAGAAAATATGAAGGGAAATGAAAAAACAGGTGCCACGTGTTCATATATAGTAATAGCGATTCAATTTTCATCTTTCAGAAACCATCTCAAACTAAAAGAGAAAAGCCTCAAAATTTTCAAGACTAACCTAACACTTGAAGCAATTGTTGATGCATGTTGATTTGCCATCTCATTCAATGATTTTTGTGTTCTTTGCCACTGCTCGAGAGCTGTTTCCGCAGTGTTTGCACTGGATAGAGAATATGCACAAAATTCAAAACCAGACAGAGGCAAAAAGAAGGAATGCATATTTCTCAAAACTAAAGAGGAAGATTTCAGTTGAAAAGTATGGTTATAGTATTTCTCACCATTTCTGTGAAAGTGACTCCATGCGACAGTGCTTGGCAGCAGAGAAGTCAGCACTATCTTTTAATTTATCCTCTGCTAGCCTATAAGAATCCTGCCATTTCCTTTTAAGGTCCATCGCAATTCCTTCCATCGATAAAATATGCCCATCCATAAACATCTTATTCCCACTCACACTTTCCTTGATATCTCCAAGCCTTGCATCCACCTGTCAATCATTGTTCAGATATTTATAGGAGAAAAAGGAATGTATTTGAGAAACGAAAAACGAAATTCATACCATCTCCTTCTGACGGCGCATGCAACCAGAGACCAGAGATGTCACATCAGCAATAAGCTTCTCTGCATCAGATCTTGATTGTTCCTGAAGACATCAAAATTAGAATCTTCAGCCAACTAAGAAAAACTTACACTTTTGAATAGACACTTTAGTACAATATACCTCATAAGCCTTCTGAAATTCGGAAATAGCCGTCATCTGAATTTCATCAACTTCAACTGCATGCCTTTCAAGGTTTTTTGATTCACCGAGAAGCTTATCAAGAAATCCATGAATGGTATCTGAGGTGTTCATCAAGTGTTCAACACTAGAAGTGAATCTCTGCAGGGAATCAAAATCAAAAGGATTTCCTGAGAAGTTGTCCAAATAAACCGCAAGTTGTTGAATAATAGTACTATCCTAATAGAACTTGTAAAAACTGGGCTGAACTCAATTTATTCCGTACAGAATCATTCTTATAAATACAAGGATAATCCTATATATAGAATCGGAGGGTAAGGGCAAGAATAATTCCTTTGACTACGTTAATTCGTAGCTAGATAAGAGTATAAGATATAGATCGTCTATTTTAACTTAACTAGGCACTGCAAACTGTTGAAAAGAATTGAATTATTCACTAATTTCTGTGTTCATTCAACTGAAACATGATATTTTATGCATCGTGTGCACCCAGACGCTAGCAAAGTATTTTCGCAAACCTGGCGAAGCTCTCTAGCCAAATCTGTTGCTTCTTCTTGGTGACTTGATAAAGAGTCCTGAAGATCATCAAAAGCAGATTTTGCTTCTACACCACCTGCAGCTAAAAACTACAAAAGAGATTGTTAATAATGAAATGTGAGAAATGCATACAAAATTTGGTAAATACAATCTGTCCAACAGGAAAAACTTTTTGTTCCGTACTTCTTCAATGGAGCGTGAATTTGAAGAAGCTAAAGCTGAAACTTCCTCTAAGGCTGCATTGCTGTTTGCTTTATGCAGCCGCACCACATTTTGTACAGCCTCAAAGTGAGAGACATACAGTACCCTTGAAGAATTTACTTTCTTCTTTAAATCTATAGCTGCCTGTGAGTAAAATTTAAGAAATGCGTTACAATAAATTGATGGACTATATTTGGCTCTGAAAGTACTCTCAAAGTTGAGAAACATGAACAAGAAAGGAGCATAAGTTACTTGTTGCAAAAAATTTTAAAATAACTTGCTTAAATATTAGAAGAACCTTATCATGTACTTCCAAGAAACTATTACAAAGTTTCTCAACACATTGGAGGTGATCTCTTTGCCGAGACATTGATGTGGTCAGTGTTTCGCAAAGGGAACCAAGCTGCTGAGCAAGCTCTGCTTGAAAATTGTTCACCGTTGACTTGTTATCCGCATTCAGTTTGTCCTCTCTTGCTGCAAAAATCATAATTGACAGAAAAATGAGTCGTACCAATCAAAAGCACAAGACTTCAAAAATTCAAACCGACTACTGAGACTGTGAGACTGAGACTGTGAGACTGCGTACCAATCTTAAGAAACAATGATGTGTTATCCTTCCGGGTTTTCTCCAACTCCGCACGTAAAATACATGCTTGATCAGCCAGTGCGTTTTCTACGGAAATTTTCAACAACATAATTAAGAGATCAAATTGAATAAATACCCAACTAAAAGTCTAGTCACATATACCTGCTTTTTTCTGTTTCGATATGATATAGTCACGCTCTTTGACAGCATATCGGCATTGTTTTAGTTCTTGTTCAGTGTTTGTCAATAGTCTGCTAGTTTGGTACAAATCTTTCTGCAAACAGCTAAAAATAAGAACTTCTAAACTAGCAATGTTAGCATAACACTTGTGAAACAGTATTTTTGCAACTTACTTCAGTAGCATCCAGTTTGTTGCTCAAGTCACAGCATTTTAGAACCTGGCTGTCATATTTAGACTGCAGCTCTTCCAGTTGCTGTGTACCAATACAGGGTAATACGGTCAACAATCAGAAAACAACATGTAACTATTTGCTTTGCTGTGCAAGCAACTAGGGTAAACAGACCTTCCGGTGGTTTTCAATCATAACACCCGTTTGTTCTATTTGCTCAGCCATTGCCTGTGAGTCAGAAAAGCATATATTACTACACCAGACTCAATCTCAGGCTCACAAGATAACTTATTCACTGTAAAACTATTTATCCTGCCTAAAGGCAACGATCAGCAACATCTGAGGATTTGAAAAGATTCCACATAACTAAGGCCTTGTTTGATTCACAATCTAATTCAAAAAAAAAAAAATTTCTCACTCCTCCTTTTCAAGCACACACACAATTACTTTACATTTTTTGATACATTATTTCTCATTTTCAACCACACAACATTATTTCTCATTTTCAACCACACAATCTACATGCAATTTGAGTAAATAATATTTGTACTACAAAGAACAAGGCCTAAGTTGTTATTGATAAAAATTGCACTGCATCCAATATTAGTACCTTCTTCTCACTTTCCTCCAGATAGTATCGGTCTTTAGGTATGTACACTCCGTTTTTCTCCCTCGCAGCATAAACCTCTGTGAGAAGTAACAGATGAGACCAGAAATTATGACCTCTCCAACCATAATTAATTGCCTATGAATTCAACCCACTAAAGCCTAAAGGATCATACCTGATTTAAGCCTTTCAATTTCACCATAGAGATCTTTAATAAGTGTTGATTTCATCATCTTCTGATTCACCTACAGCGTAACATGAAAGTAATAAATTGAAGGAACACCTACAGACTTGATCTTGTTGAAATAATTGCATTTGTTTTAAGCTCTGCACCATCAAAACAAGGCAGTTCACCACTTAAACCAATAAATCTACACTAATCTCAGATAGAGATGAAACCGAGTTTGTGAAGCAACGTGATAATACATGTAATTCTTCTTCTAATGAAATGTGATATTCTTAACATAGATGGATCGATAGTATTTTACTATTCTTAGTTACAGATGAGGCTGTGGTTATGAATTCTCTAGAAGAAAACTACCCAGACCAAATTAGTTCGTATAAACTTAAAATCCAAGTACACAGAATCTGAATGAAAAGGAAGAGTAGAGCATCTGTTGACATGATTTTATCGGGAAACAAAGAAATCTCTGCAACAAACCTCGGGCTTATTTCTAATATTCTTAGCCCGGTGGGCATAGTCAAGTGTGCTCAATGTTTCCTCGAGACAATGAACAGCTGGTGACACTGTTGCAATAATGCAGGTCTTGGTTCTCCCACCCAGTGAGTCACGAAGTAAACGTGTGAGCTTGCTATCTCTGTGAAGAAATTTAGAATTTAGGGGTAAAACATAAGACTCTAAGGAAATAAGGTTAATGAAAAATGTAAAATTTGTATGAATATTCAACCTGTAAGGAATATGTGCAAGATGCTCCACAAGAGCATTAATCACTCTCCCTAATGTAAGTAAGCTTTTGTTTATCTCTCCCGCTTCTCTAGCACGACCCTGAAAATTTCAGAAATAAAATTGAATAATAAAACAAATAAGTAAAGAGTAATTCAGATATTCAGATAATGATGCCACGAAACACATGAAAGAAGAAACTAAAACTTGCATAATCTCCACAAAAACAAGTGGAATCCCATGGAACCACAACGAATACTCCATGACTGCATAGCATATCAACAAATTATGCAGGTAAAGAAATAATACCTCCCTCGCCCCAGAACGAGATATGTTTTCCGAACCAGCTAAATCAACCAAGTTCAACTTGCCACTTTTTATCAGTTCTTCGCCTTCAGGTGTTGCTTCCTTAATATGTATTGTAATGGAGAAAAGAGAGTGTGAACGACTGAAAACAAAGATAAAAAAGGATTACTTTTTAACCCCCCCAAAAAAAGGCATAATTTTCGCTTCCAGAAAAGGTGAGTGACCTCGATTGTTTATTTAGTAATGTTTCTGCAGTCCTACGTTTAGCAGAACCCCTTTCAAGTAAAGTGAATATCTCATTAGCACTTGTGACAATCTCCTCTTCTAGTCCTCTAACAAGAACACCTCCTTTCCCATCTTCCATTAGTGGCAACTGCTTTTTCTGCTTGTCTTCGACAGCAATCCTAGAGATATCTTCAGGAGCTAACAAGTCTGTAATCTCCTCATTATATAGCTCTAAAAAAGTGACTTTCACACTGTATTCAGCATTTTGACCCTCCAATGTGTCAAAAATCTGCTTTACTGCTCTGGGTATGACTCCTGCTTCAGGTGGCAACTCCCTGTTGGGCCCACTCTGCAAGATGAAGTAAAACTATGGATCACAATGCAACAGAAAACTAAGCGACATAGTATATTGATAAGTCCAACCTGTCAATATCATACCTTTGACCTTTTACATTCCCCCTCCATTGTATAAGTTTTCCCCGTGCCTGTTTGTCCGTAGGCAAATATAGTGCAGTTAAATCCTTCCAAAACTTCATCAACTATCGGGACAATTGCCTGCTCATATAAATCTTTCTGTAGTGCATTTGGTCCAAAAACCTGAAAAAGAAGATAATTATCAAATTGTAGCAACAAAGCACTAATTAAGCAGAATCCTCATTGCTACACAGAACATTTCAACACTCGAAAGAGGCTAATTTTTCTAACTTTTAAACCAATATAACTGATCAATTATTGATTTCACAACCTTTTAATTGGTTTAGGTGGTACTTTGCCTCTTGCTATTTGTGAGTTTGCACATATCCCATTTCAAGCATTTCTATGTAAGGGGTTGTTGTTTTGGGTATAAAAGTTATCCAAAAGATTTCTCTCTCCTCTTTTCAACCACCCACACACTTTCCAATACAATATTAATCACACATTTTACACGAAATACCGCACGTAGTAAAGTTATCCCCAAAAGAACAACCCCTTAATTTCATTACATTAGTGATGATATTGGGTATTCAAACTACACGAGGGCTTCATATTACAATATTACAATACATATATAAACCAAGTTAAGCATTCTTGTGAATCCAAATCCAATAACAAAGACCTCAAAAACCATAGATTTTCAACTAATTTGTTAAAATTACCTTGTCGAACATATAGACCTTGTCAAATTGCTTGCCAGCGATATTCTGTGATACTGAAACCTCGCGATGGTACTCATTACATTTAACTACCTCTGGCGCCTTGCTCCGCAACTCATCAGCACTAAACGGCCTGCGAATTACCAATATTCGAACACACGCCATTGAAAAACCCCAAAAAAGAACCTCAAAATAGAACAATCTCAGACAAAACCTAAACCTAGACATCGGTAAACTATAATTAGTACTAACATCAGCAAAATAGATGCATTTACCTACAACGGAGAAGAACCTGGACATTGACGCCCTTCTCTTTCTCGTGTCGACTTGACATTTTTGAATCTGTATGTGCGAGAGACGAGAGAGTGAGTTCGAGTTTGCTTTTTTGGATTACAAGTCTACAATCATCAAAACTCACTTCAGTGTTTGTCTGTGAAGTCAAAATGAAAATGAAAATGAAATTGGAGCGGGATGAAAGAAGATTTGAAATGTTTCTCTCCCCCCGCTGTCGTTTCTGATTTTGATCCAGCGATATAAACAAATTTGAATCGGACGGTACCTAACCGGACCCAGTAATACTACGGGCCGCAGTTGGGGATCGAACAAGGCTACTTTGGGAGAATTATTATTACTAGTAGCGTTATCATTATTACTAACGTATTTCCCATGCAATGTACGGGGAATTGTTTATTATCTAATATAAGTTACTGGTGTTATTTTTAATTACACAATACATGATCTAAATTGGTATAAATTAATGTTATGATAGAAAAGTAATTTATTATTATTATTATCATCTTGATATATTATTACAAATTTTGAAATATTTCATTGTAATATATAACATTGGTTACTATATTTCCTGAGTATACAAAGATAATTTTAACATTTTGTTTACTTTCAAAATAAAAATCATGTGAAACATTGATTTCACATTGCTTTCACTACTGCATGTTTATTATCCACTATTTAAAAGAAACTAAGCATATAACAAAAAAAGATTAATATTGTTATGCTTTTAATTAATTTTTTTTTTGTGTGTGAACTAAAATTTTATTTATAATTTTGCAATGTTAAAATTGTGAAAAAAAAAAAATTAAAATCCATCTAATTTATAGGAACACAAAGAGAAAGTGAAATAAAATTACAAAAACAAAAAAATTAATCGAATTGAAGAATATCAAGCAACAAAACATTTGTTTCAAATCTCATCCAAAAAGGGTTACTACCACTGCCACAAATTTTTTTTTAAAAAAATGAAATAAATAATAGTAAAAAAATAAAAATAAAAGGGTCACCACCAAAAATATCTAGATAATACCCAACACAATTCTTATCACATCACAGACCCAAAATACCGATCCGTCGGCTATTCCATCGAAACTACATAGTCGTTAGAAGTCAAACTTAGATCAACGTTTTGAGCTTAATACTCGGTATGTATAATCGAGATTTAACCAAAAATGATTAGATTTCCATATTTTTAGTATAATAATGTCATAATAATGCAAAAATTACGTCATTGATAAATATTCTTTACAACTCCGAACCAAAATTAGTAGAACCCAAGCTCCAATCTAGATTTGAGCACAATACGCCGTATGTAGATTCGAAATTTAACCAAGAAATGATTAAATTTTTATTTTGACCGTATAATATTGCATAAATTACATCATTAATAGTTGTTCTTTACAAATTTGAACCAAAATAAGTAGAATTATATTGCTTTCACAATCATTATATTATATCAAGTAAAGATCTGATACTTTCGGTTGAAGGTCTTTTTAATATGCATAATCATTTCAATTACAAAAATCATATAATGGAAAAACGACCATGAAACTATAAGATATTGAAAAGATATCTTGATTTGGGTCTTGGCACCTTGTGTGGTGCATGTGATTATATTCCATTAACTATTTATTTAACATAATTAGACAAAGGCATTAGATAACATGTATGTGTAAAATTGTAATGAAAAACTAAAGAATAAAAGACAATCATTTTTTAAATATTATTACAAAACTAAATTCATTTTTGAAATACTCCTGCAGACATGAAAAAAATTTAAACAAATTTCCTTTGGCCGAGCTTGATTTTAATTAGCCCATTAAGTTTATTGGACCATGTTGATTTTAATAAATTGATCCATTGGCCTTTTAAAATCTTAATGTCTATTTAAAGACCAATTTCAATTTAAAAACCCGTGAAGCACATCCTACTTTTCTTAACTTATTTATTTGATTTACATTAAATACAATTAAAATATATTTAGTAAATCATTTAAATTAAATAAGATAATTAGTAAGTTGGGGAATAAGACTTATTCAAATCAAGTAGATAAATGTTAAGTGGTTATAAGGTTATCTCATATTTGCCTATAAATATAGGCTACTTACCCTTTTGCTAAAAATCCTAACAAGGGTCAAGAAAAAAAAGGAGCTGCAGATTCCAGGCAAATCCCAAGTGCAAGAAAAAAAAGGAGAAGAGAATAAATACTCTTCAGTTCTCCAAAACCAATCCAAAGTCAAGAAGGAATGAAGAAGAAAAGATATAAACATCTCTTCACTTCTTCAGTTCAAACTCAAGCCAAGGAAGAAACTAAGAAGAAGGGGGGTTAAAACCTCTTCAGTTCTTCACATCCACAGCAAAGCCAAGCTCTTCAAGATCAAAGTCAAATCCACATTCAAAATAAAGTCAGAAGCCAAATCAAATATGGGAGACAAAGCTCTCCTACAAAGCCAAGCCAAGTTCAACCACGAAGAGTCAAGGCAAAGCTCTCTTCAACAAATCCACACCGTCAGTAATCAAGACTTTTGGAGCGTAGGATCAGGCCACGTGGCCTATCGCCTTCAAGGATAGATCGTTAATCACAGGAACGTACAGTCGGGAGAATCAATCCACTACAAATTTTCGAATTCAATTTGTAACAATTTTTATTGTATTATTTTATTAATACAAGAGAAATTTGTCGTTACAACTTCTATGAACTCAACATTAATGTGTACTTGTATGTGTACCATAATTGTCATAAATAACCATCTTCAAACCTCTATGATTTGTTATTACAGAAATTGTAACATGTAATTATATTATATAATAAATAAATTATATTTTTGAAAATTTAAACTAAATAAAAATGTGCATAAAAATGAAAATCTAAAGACTGTAGGAATATTTTTGTGATAATGTTATCTCATAATTTTATTTTTTGTTTTTCTTGAATAGAAGCTATCTCATAATTTGAATAAATATATTTGCAAAAATTTGAATAACTGAAAATCCGAAGATTATAGGAATATTTTTGTGATAATGTAATCTCATAATTTGAACAAATATATTTTCGAAAATTTGAATAAATGAAAATCTAAAGATTATATCAATATTTTTTAGACAAATTTATCTAGTGGAAAAGATAATATAATAAATAAATAAATTTTAAAAAAAGAAGGAAAAAGAATAGGCGGGAGAATAGAAGACAGATACTTCTGTTTTTATATATTTAATAGATGGATTAGAGAAAATTACAGAAAATATGGCTTTTATGTTTATTATTTCAAAAATTATGCAAAATATGTTTAATTGTAAAAATCCCACATTCACTCGTTGTTTGTTACGAAAATCCAGCATACGCAATTGCATGTGCGATTGCGTTGTGTAAATTTGGGCTTCACCCAAATTTTGTGCCATGTGATCGCATGGCACAAAATCTAGACGACGCCCAGATTGAAGTGTCAATCTGTTACACATAATGTGTAATGGTTATGTAATGTGTATAATATTACCCAAAGTGTGCAACGGATGTGTGAAATTACACAGTGTGTAATGGATGTGTAATGAGTATGCAATGAGTGTGAAATTATACATTGTATATAATTGTGTGTAATAAATTTGTAATGGATGTGTAGTGACGATTAATGGTTTCGTATTGAATTCGTAATCGGTGTGTAATGAGTGTGTAGTAGTTTAAATTGTTTTGGGACGTAGATTTTACAGACGGTATCCATTTTGAATGGATAATATATGTTTTTTTGAGTTTCTTGATGAGCCTGGTCCAACCACTAGCTTTGCTAATGCTAATATAGCATTTTTTACAAATTGTCTTTCGTTTGTGAGTTATCGCCACTTTTTCGATCTTACAGAGGAACAGTTCCAAATCGGGAATGCAAGATTTTTGTAATTCTTTTCATTTTACCTTATTTTTGAAATATCAAAGTTAAACTTTGATAAAACTATAAAGAAGCCTTATTATTTTTTTTAAGGGTGTGATCCGATAAATTTTACCTAGTTAACTACAAAGGGAAATTGGCGCAAATGGTCCAGAAAAAGTTGGCTAGGTGCGCGTTTGATCAAAAATAAAAAAAGCGCAAATGGTCCAAAAAAAGTTGTGTAGTTGCACGTTTGGTCCAATTGGATGATTTCCGTACATTTTATCCGTTAATTTCATCAAATTTTTGCTATTTTGTCCTTTTGTGAAGGGTATTTTGGTCATTATATTATGAAAAATTGCATAAAAGGTCCTTATCTTTGAGAGTTATTAAAATTAAGTGCTCAAGTTTTAAATTTGTTTACATTAGTCCAAAATTTTAATTAAATTAAATTATTTAATATTTTATCTTTTATAAGGTGTGAATTTAGTCCATAATTAAGTTTATCTAATTAATTTCATACTAATTAGATAATTTTACCGAAAATTTTCAACTTAATAGTATTTATCTACGCTACTATTACATTTCAAAAATATTTCTTTTGCATTAAATATGTGCACATTTTGATTTTAACCAACAATTAAAAATAATTATTGTGTGTTCGTAAAATTTCAGTAGAAGTGTACAATTATAAAAAAATTAAAATTCAAAACCACACTCCACTGCAACGGTTAACAATAAATGTCATTATTGAAAATTTTCTTTTATATTAATACGCGTACATGTTTATTACAAACTACAACTAATAATTCATGTTATTACTGTATCTACATAAAGTTATAGTTCAATATTATCGAAAATATACCGGATTTAAAAACGAAGTGTAAAAATAAAATAATAAAAAATTCAAAAAAAAATAGAAAACCCCGCCACCCCCACCTCCAAAACCCACCCCGCACGCTTCTTCTTCCCTTCTCCCACGCCCACCCGCCCCACCCCCTCTCGAAATAGTTTTGCAGGTACGATGGAAGACGTACCTGGTACTGCTTGCTTGCAGAAGGGATGCCAAATTGAACTTTTCAAGTTTCGGATTGGGTTGGAAGAATTGTAACCTATGGAGAATCGAAGGAAAAACAGAAAATGAGATGTTGAGATGTTTATATAGCGGGTGAGCGGAGACGCACGGTTTGATTTTGTTGACCGGTATGCTGACGATTGTTTAACGATTGGCCACTCCACCGACCACACGGTCGACACGAAAGAGGGGGTGGGGCGGGTGGGCGTGGGAGAGGGGAAGAAGAAGGGTGCGGGGTGGGTTTTGGGGGTGTGGGGTGGCGGGGTTTTCGATTTTTTTTTGAATTTTTTATTATTTTATTTTTACACTTCATTTTTAAATCCGGTATATTTTCGATAATATTGAACTATAAATTTATTTAAATACAGTAATAACATGAATTATTAGTTGTAGTTTGTAATAAACATGTACGCGTATTAATATAAAAGAAAATTTTCAATAATGACATTTATTGTTAGCAGTGCGATAGTGTGGTTTTGAATTTTAATTTTTATAATTGTACACTTCTTGAAATTTCTGACGAACACACAATAATTATATTTATTTTTAGCTGTTGGTTAAAATCAAAATATGATATTTAATGCAAAAGAAATATTTTTGAAATGTGATAGTAGCGAGAGAAATACTATTAAGTTGAAAATTTTCGGTAAAATTATCTAATTAGTATGAAATTAATTAGATAAACTTAATTATGGACCAAATTCACACCTATAAAAAGATAAAATATTAAATAATTTAATTTAATTAAAATTTTGGACTAATGTAAACAAATTTAAAACTTGAGGACTTAATTTTAATAACTCTCAAAGATAAGGACCTTTTATACAATTTTTCATAATATAATGACCAAAATACCCTCCACAAAAGGACAAAATAGAAAAATTTGATGAAATTAACGGACAAAATGGACGAAATCATCCAATTGGACCAAACGTGCAACTACCCAACTTTTTTTTTTTATTTTGACCAAACGCGCACCTAACCAACTTTTTCTGGACCATTTGCGCCAATTTCCCAAAAATATTATTATATATAGAAATAAAGAAAGAAAGAAATTAAGATAAATTGGGTTGTTTTCAAAAATACATTTTGAAAACATGAAAGTAGATATTAAAGACTAAAAAATGACTCCAAAAAAATAGTAAATTTGGTTGACTATTTATTTATATTTTTTTGTAATTTTTTTTTTACTTCTCAACTATACATTTTAATAGTAAACTAATCATGTTTGATTTAATTTAATTTGTATCAAATAGAGACCCTGAAAGTGGGACTGTGAGTGGCCCCTTAAAGCTATAAATAGTATACAATGTGGAAATTGCAAGGAATGTCCAAATTTAGAATGAAAAATTAAAAAATGGAAAAATTTTAAAATGGCCAAAAGTTTCCATTTTCCATTTTCTTGGACCAATTTGCACATATGGCAATTTTGTCATTCTTGAAGTTCATTACATAAAATGTCAAAAATTACAAACGTTAATCTTAAAGTTTTAGATGTCCAGATTATATCTTTAAGAGCCGAGATTTTACAAGCTTTACTAAATATAAAATAATAACATTAAATTGTTTAGTTCATTAGTATGTATCGTTTGGGTGACATTTAACAACGCCCACATGTAACTATATAAATCACTTTTATCATGATTAGCTCATTCTTTTAGCAATATTATTTTATGCAAATGACCACACATCATCCTCATAGGTGATTAGAAAAATACTATCTCCGCTCTTCACTTAATGCACTCTTAATTATCTAGCCGATCTATGATTATACATAATATTGTCTGTATGTGAATAAAAAATATATCATTACAAAATCATCTTCATCAACTATCTTCAAGAATGATATGTAATTTAAAATAGCTTTTCTTGGTGAATAATGATCGTCTAAAATAGCATTTATATCAAATAATGTCAAAAATACATTTACAAATTGTAAGGAACGCCATTTCGATATAACATTCTTGGTATTTAGATAATGTCAAGAAATACATTTAGATACAAAATAATTTTTATATTTATAAATGGCTAAAAAGATATTTCAAAGTCATATAATCTCAAATGGAAATTTAGATATTGTGGTAGTAAAATTGGATATTTTTGTTATAATTATCAAAATTAGACACATTTAAAGTGACAAGATATTATTTGACCATTTTTTCAATTCTCTCTATAATGTGATTGGCCAAACCACATTACCCATCATTTCGATACAACTACAATAAATATTATAAGCGTAAATTATTTTTAATGGCCCCCGATCTTTTCATATGTATTTTGGTCTCTAATTTTTTAATTTTCACTATTGATCCTCTAACATTTTAATGTGTTGTTGATCCAAAAACTATTATTATCTTGCATTTTTCAATAGTCACTCTTATAATTTTTATTTTTAAAAGAACAAAATTTTGGTAACTTAGCATCTAATTTACCGTTTTATTAACAAATAAATATTAAGTCTTTCTTTTACAATTTACACTTTAATATGAAAATTACATTCAAATCCCTCAATTTTCCATTTTTTCAATACAAATCACTAACACCTATCCGCCCCCACACCCTACCCGTTCTACGGTGATAAAGGGATTAATTAATAATTAATTTTTGAATATCCCTATTCTTTTCACATAAATAAATAATATTTATCGTTATAAAAATATTGATTACATTTATTTGTCCATAGCGGGTGTTAGACAATCATTTTAAAAAATTTTACCACTTTTTACCTATTTTTTCTTTATCCTAAATCAATCATATCCACACATCACATCACATTTACAAATCTTCACATTCAACTTCACCCATTCTCTCTCCTCCTTTGCATAAAAAATTTTTTAAAAATTATTAAAGACCAACCCTTACCACCTAATAATTTTCATAAATGTCAGACTTTAAAATAATGAATTAGTTGATAGCACACGACACATGATTGATGACCTAGCACTGTTCAATTTTAATGAACACAATCGTGTTCTCTGGCTTTTCAAATTGAAATACATGTCACTTTAAGAGTTCCGTTTACTCAATCCAAGATGGTAATATTTAAAATCTAGATTTTGTCAATTTCGTGTTTAGCTTGAGTATGCACTTATGCAACATCATTTTCTCACGATATAGTTATTATTATTATTATTATTATTATTATTACAAACAGAATCTGTTTTACAGAAGTCTTTCAGAAAACCTGGACTTTTTGGAAAATTTAAAAAAATGCAATAAGCTTTGTCCCCCAACAAAAAAAAAATAAAAAATGTAAAAATGTAAATTTTCATTTAATTTTTACTAAACAAGATCTCAATGCGCAAACAGAAATGATCTAGCACCATCGATGGTTGTAACTACGGCACCATCGATGGTGTTTGGGATCGATCCGACCTCCATTTTGAAATCAACACGGTGCATGGTAGTTCCAGAAAATTTTCGAAATTTTCGGTGACACCGTGGCCGCCGTGGCCACTTGTAAAAGTTCTAGCACTATTTCCAGAGTCTAGATCTGATCATGGATTTCAAAACAGAGGTCGAATCGATCCCGAAAATACCATTGATGGTGTCATAGTTACGGCACCATTGATGGTACTAGATCATTCTTGATACACTTTGCTGTGGTAATTTTTATTATCTTAAATTTGCCATCCAACTAAAATAACATATTACATATACCATTGAATTAATTAATATACTACTGTCCTAATTAAATTATAAATACATACATATCGGGGTCATCTTTATATTATAAAAAGAGGAGTGCCACGTTGACAGTAGTGCCTACATGATACTCATTAATATTTTTAAAAAATACATAAAAATCAATTTTGTAGTTAAAAAATGAAATTCTATTTTTGGAAATGAACCAATATTAATTGGTAGTTTTAAATAGGACAAATTCTTTCAATATAATTATTTTTTAATGAAACATAAATTTATTATTAAATGTGATAAATAAAATTTAATAAGAAAAAAATAGTTTTGGAAAAACTTTAAATGTCATTTTATTTTTCAAATTTCTAATTAAAAATATTAAATAATAAATATTTTATTTTCACCGTGTTAAAAAATATTATAATTTTAGATAGTTTTGATTTGTAATGTGCATTGAATTATTCAAATAGTGGATTATTCTTAAATAAAATATTGAGTGCTAAAATTATAATTGAATTTGCACTGAATAATTTATTTATTTTTAAATAAAAAGTAATTTATTACTCTTTATCTTTATATTTTGAGTTTTTATATATCATACCATTAATCTTTATATTATAATTTGTGAAGTGCCACGTAGACAAAGATGCAAATGTGACACACATTAAATATTTTAAGAAAATTATAAAATTAGTTTTGAAAATAAACCAACATTAATTAGTAGTAATTAAAAATATAATTGAAAATAAACTAATATCTAAAACAAACATCTAACGCGAAGAAAATTATTTTGGAAAGACTTTATATATAACTTCATTTTTTAAAGTTCTAATTCAAAATATTAAATAATAAATATTTATTTTTTATTTAATTTTATTGTGATAAAATTGTAGGTTTTAATAGTTTTCTGGGTTACGTGAATTGGTCTATTTAAAAATAGTGAGAATTTTTTATTTTTCTATTTTTTTTAATCAAATAGTGAGTGGTTAAAATTATAATTGGATTTATGTTGAATAATTTATTTATTTTTAAGTAAAATAGTAATTTATTAATCTTTATATTATTATAATTGAAGTGTCACATTTGGCGAACGCCTTATTGGTAGTGCCAACATGACACACTATTTCTAATTAAAAAAATTGAATGATGTTTTTTGTTTTTAATACGGCTGATGTGATATACTCATTAACTAAATTTTGCATTTCATATTTGTTCCTTTTCTAAGTATATAAAATTACAAATAAAAAGTTTTTCATTTTACAATTAACATATAGCTTACGTAAATGAAAAGAAATTAAATGAATTATGTAGATGTGGAAAATTATCGGTGTTACTACAATTTAAATTACATAAAATTAAGCATAATACTTCATATACAATAGAGCTAAAATTAAGTAGCAATTACAGCTAATCACTAAAAGAATGCATAAAATCATAAAATTTAGAGTGCGTAATGTCCATTTCAGAAAGAAAAAATGTGTTTAATTTAAATTTGATATGTACCAACGAGAAAGACACGTTTTGACAATTAAAGAATTTTTATATATTCATTCCCAATTATTCATTTGCAATTAATTAATCTCCACGAGCATTGTTGTACAATGTTAGGCACGGTAATTAGAATTAAAGTAACATGTTTTGATAAACTTTTTAATTATGTGATGCATATGAATTTTTATAATTTATAATTATGAATTTACTCTGTAATTTTTGCATTGACTATAATATATAATATTATAGATTTTAATAATTTTTTATAATTATGCAATATCATATACATAAATTACATCAGTTATATAATTCAATATTTATATTTATAATTTTATATCAATTATTTATCGTATATAAATTTAATTATTCCCGTGCATGGCACGGGCGTGATACTAGTGTGAACTCATTCTAAAGATCTTGCCTTGTACATTAATCTAATGCTTATGTCAACTTTAATATATAATATATTGGAGTGTCATGATATCGCAAAATTTGGATCTAAAGATAAGTCAACAATAATTTTTATTCAACCTAAATAGCTTCAAATTATGGATAAAAATTTACTTGCCTCGATTAACGACAATGACAGATTTAAGTTCATTTAAATTAAAATATCCCGAAATTATTCCCCAGAATTAATAAACACATTACCCACATCAAATAACGATTTAAGATGTTACTATACTATATAATAGCCAATCATGCTGCTTCATACGTATCTATTTAATTAAATTATTATTATTACTTGCAATTACATTGGAGTAATATGATTTATGCGATAAACTTGTGTGGGATATGAAATTAATGATCAATATTTTTCGTTTTTAGAAAGGATCCATTCTGTCTTGAGGCAAAGGAGGCTGGCCGGTACCTTAAGTGCCATAAAAAAATAAATAAATAAATAAAATCCTCCAAACACAAAATTTAAACATTTAGGTTGAAAATTCTAAAACTTTAGTGCCAAAAAAGAACCAAAAGTCAATACAACGTTAAAATTCTTAAAACCAACGTTATTCTTAGTTCAGTGCTCTTTGCACACAGGGCGCCACGTCATTTATTTTTAATTTTTTTTTGAATCTACGTTAAGTGAGATGAATAATATATAACTCCCACCCGATGGGGGCGACGGGCCTCAAGAATTTTTGAACCAGGCGTGTGCACACTCTCCTGCACAGGAGAGCAGGATTGGTTATTCTTTGTTAACAATTGACATATGGTTCTCACATAAAGAGAAGCGCGTCAACGTCTTTCCATAACCACCATGTAATGATGAAATGAAAGAACCAAACAAACCACGCATAAGGGTGAAAACCACAAACAAATATAACATTATTAATAACTTTCACAATTTTGAGCAGACCTATTCTAGCGGAGGTTACGTGCTAATCACGATGGTTCAATCACTGTTGATATTTAAGAGATGGGTTCTGATTGGAGTGAGTTAAAAATAAAAAAAAAATTCAAATTGTGAGCAAGATCGATTGACATCCCAAATTTTGCCTTCACAACAACTTGCAATATATATCCTAGCCAACCAATAATTCCTATAAATAATGATATTCTCATTCATCTTTTACAGGGTCCAAACCTTTTACACAGTCCAATTCCTTATCCTTTTCAAGGATTTCCTCCGCTATTTCTTCCTTATATATTTTTCAAGATTTAATATTCTATTTTCAAACAACATCGATCGAAATTAAAGTCAGTTGTTAACAGAAGATTCTCTCAACAAACTCCATTAATTACTACTTCTTCTTCTTCCGAAACAACCTTAAAGACAACTCGTTCCATGGTAATTAATCACGTTGTTCTTCCTTAAACGATTTAATTACGTAAAATTATATTTACTTCTTCTATATTTTGTGTAATGAAATTACAATTTTATTAGCTCTTCTTTATAATCATTACGTACAGGCGAGTGAAGACGGCAGTATCAGATTCGAAGAGGTATAGAGATAATGATTAATGACTAATTATTTATAATTTTTCTTTTAATTTATGCATGATTTTTTATATCATTACAATATTTTAATTTTCTGATTGAAATAATTATGTAATTCAGGAATACATAGTAAATTCTCGAGGAGTAAGGCTTTTCACGTGTAGATGGATGCCCGAAAATTCACAGCCCAAAGCCTTGATCTGTTTATGCCATGGATATGCAATGGAAAGCAGCATCTCCATGAAAGGTCAATATTTGCATGAACCATAGTCCATATGCATAAAAATTAACTTTTACTACTCAGTTAATTGAGGGCACAGTATTTACAAATTTCGTGGTTTCCAACATTATTCTGTCTGGGAAATGACAGAATAAAAGTTTATCTAAAAGGACGAATAATGTTAATGTTATTTGGATGAATTTGTGATTAGGTTGTGCTACTCGACTAGCGAATGACGGTTTTGAGGTTCACGGGATAGATTACGAGGGCCACGGGAAGTCGTCAGGGCTACTCGGCTACATTCCTAGTTTCGACGATCTCGTCGATGATGTCTCCGAACATTTCACCAACATTTGTGGTACGTAAAAAAAATCGAGGATTTAAGAATTAGTTTAGTTGTATAACTTGACCATTGTGGATTGGTGTATTAGATTAGTTCAATAATATTTTTTCAAAATAATGATATTACCATGAACACTTATCGATCGTTGATGATGTGGGACAGTTGGAGTGAGTTGACAGATATTAATTTATCATCTTAAATGTAAGATTTAAGATGATCACAAATTACTGATTACAACTATTTCTAAATTGCATGATTCTATATATATATATATTTTTTGAATATTTGTAAGGATTGATGGATTTGACTTTGACTTTTCAAATTAAACATGCAGAAAGGAAGGAGAATGTGAAAAGGATGAGGATTATAATGGGAGAATCAATGGGAGGGGCAGTTGTTCTGCGTATACACAGGAAGAAACCTAATTATTGGGATGGAGGCATCCTCGTTGCACCCATGTGCAAGGTGCGTATAAAGTAAATTAGTAGTATTATTTTATTCTTAAGTGGAGTACTTAATAATAATAAAATGGTGGAGGACTTAATGCTTAAAAAAATTTCAAATTTATTGTTCACTTTCCTAAGATATTAGCTGATTAACTCGATCACAACAACTCGTATCATTGAATTGATATACCTAATTGCGTATGTTAGCTGATTAATTCAATTAGAATAGCCTGTATAATTGAATTGCTACACGTAATTATATATGTAAATTGTTTTTATTGAGTCAAAATGCAATCGTCAAATAAAATAGCAGTTTTATATTGAAATATAGTTGGTACTTTTTCAGATCAATATAAAAAGTCACATTTGTTAATTAATTATATGTTCTGGTATAAGTAAGGTACAAGTAATATTGAATAGGAGTATCAAGTACTTACTGCTCGCAGCTTGTCCCTATGTCGTTCTTCTAAATTGTGTGTTAAGTAGATTCAGAGAGTTTGTTCGTAAGGTTGTGTTTAAAGAAAATATAAAAGACTTATCACATAAATAAAATGAAAGCGATAAATTTAAATAAATTGTTACATAAATATTAAAGAGAAATAATAATTTTACTAAGAAATATTTCCCACACACGTAGATTGCGGATGATATGAGACCAAGTCCAATGGCGATCAAAGTTTTGACTGTGCTCACCAACGTCGTCCCAACATGGAAACTTACCCCAACTCAAGATATTGTCGACCTCGCCTTTAGAGATCCTCAAGTGAGGGACGAGGTAAAATTTTCTTTTTCTTTTCTATTTTTTTCTTTTTTATTTTGGATCCATAACGATGATAGTCTCTTCAAAGGTTAGAGCCAATCCATATGCCTACAAAGGACGGCCTCGTCTTCAAACTAGCTACCAACTATACAATGCTAGTATGGATTTAGAGAAAAGACTCGACGAGGTAAGATCATCTAATTAACATCACTAGCATCACAATTGACCTACATGTTTAACACATATGTCGATCAATCAACTCGATTTATTATTAATTTAAGAATTCAAATACTAGTAACACTATTAGAATTGGTTATTGACAACAAACATAAAACATTATTAAGAATCTACAATAGGTATAATCGAGATTTTAATAAAGATAAAATTTTAGCCGCAAAGACAAGAAAGGCATGCCCCTTTTTGATAACCTCATTCATGTCATGTTAATTATGTAAATGACAAATCTAGCATAATTTTCAATTTGATGACTCGAAAATGCCCTTCATCTAGCTGTTGCTGAGTCAACGAAGGTGTACTTTGATTTAGGTTTTTTTCTTTTCTAACTTGTCAACATTAGTTTCCCTTTCTTGCAAAAAGCATCCTTCTTCTTCCTTACACAGCATCTCAACATCATCGGCTTCAATTCTTGAAGAGAGACATTCAATTTTTTGCATTAATTGACACTCTCATCGATAATTAATTTGTCTCTATCTTCCAAATACCTTATATTTACGGAGTTACATAGAACCTACACGTGAATATTGAAGTTTATAGCTATCCTTGAAGAGCTAATCCATCATTGTTTGGTGTCCTATTTGTTGGCAAAGGTATTATATAGGTATATGGATTCCTAAAATGTCGTTAATAAAGAATATTATAAACATTGAAGGGTACATCTCGAGTTGGACCAGCAGCTTGTTGCTGCTGCTTCAAAAGTCGGCAAAAGTCGAGACGAATTCTATTAGAATACTACTAAAATTCTACTAGAATTCTACTAGAATTAGCACCAAAATTTACTAGAATTAGCATCAAATTTTAAATTTACTAAAAGAATTCACAAAAGTCGGCAATCAAATAGAAGAAATAGTGTTGTTTCTTATTCTATTCCGGTTCCGGTTCCGGTTCCCGGTTTTTACAACGGACACATTTGGTTTTCATTCCGGTTCCGGCTCGGTTCAGCTTCTTAATGTTTTTTTAAAAGAACAGTTCGGTTCCGGTTCTTTCAGTTCGGTTCCGATTCTACCCGTTCGGTTCCGGTTTTTTTCCCCACCCCTACCAGCAGCCGAAGAAAATGAACCAGTCTCTAGAGAAAATGAATATTCGCAAGATTCTCTATCTTATAATATCGAATATAGGTTTGATAGTAGGTCTACTAAATCCAAGTCATCCAAGGGTATTTTGACCCGTCCATAATGAGAATTTTGTCATTAGTGTCTTTTTAAAAATCAACTTACTCAAAATGTCTTTATATTTTTAAACAATGCCATTTTTGGTGTTTTTTTCAAAATTTTATGACGAAGTGTTTAGGTAAATTTTTATTTCGTTGAAAACTAAAATTGTAAGTGTGATATTAATGGAACAAAACGATACATAATAATGAGGTTTGAAGTGCGATCTATGATAGGCATGATTTTTGACTTTAACTTTTGGTCCGCACAATTTGTGTACAAGTCACACCTTAAATTGCAACTACATGACTCAAATGTATGTTGTCGAGATTTATTATAGGTTTCGTTTCCGTTCTTGGTTCTACACGGAGAAGACGACAAGGTAACCGATCCATCGGTCAGCAAAATTTTATACAATACGGCCCGAAGTGAAGACAAGACTTTCAAGTTGTACCCGGGCATGTGGCACTCACTTTCGTACGGCGAGTTGCCCGAAAATCTCGACATTGTGTTTTCGGACATTATTTCGTGGTTGAACAAGAAGGTTTCCTTGGGAAGTTCGAGAATGGAAGAGGAACAAAAGCTTGCTAATGATCTAAATTCGCATAAAAAACCTGAAACCAGCACCAATTAGAGGTTGGACGTAATTTGGTTGGTGTTATTCTTAGGTTTTTAGAGCATCTCCAGCAATCTCTTTATTTTTAAAAAGTATCTTTCATATTATGGAGGGTGTATTTTGATTTAGAAAGTAAAAATTTTAATTAACTCCAACAAGCTCTCTATTTATACTCTTTATTTTGCTTAAATCAATAAGCAATTATTGAATTCTTTTATTTTTAATCAATATTTATAATTTTAGTTGTATTTGACTAATAAAATTAGTTGTAGTTTAGCAAAATCAATAAAAGAGTATTGAAACTTGTGAACATTAAATAATAGAGAGTGAATTTGGCTCTCCAAATTTGAAGAGTCAAACCCTCTCTTTATTCTAAAATGTTAAAATAAAGAGTCTATTGGACCTTAATTTTACCCGTTCTCTCTTTATAATAAAGAACATCTTGCATTTAAAGAGGCTGTTGGAGATGCTCTTATGTTTCATTGTGTTAATGTTTATGCAGCAATATAGCTTGTGTAAAGTAAGGGCTGTTTGATTTTTAGTACTTCAAAAAACAAATAACGCGTCTTTCAAAAAAAATTATATAAATTTTTTTTTGGAAAGTAATTATATAATATTTTTATTAACCAGTATAGTTTAATATTCTGTTGGAATTGATAATTTAGGGTACATTTGATACAGATTATAAAAAATGATTTTTGGATTATGAAAGTGAAGAAAAGTATTTAAAATATATTAAAAAAGTTATTAAATTAATGTAATGAGTGATTGATAATGATGATACATAAAAATATTTTCTTGAATAAATTGTATCAACCAAGCTTTTAGTCTTTAGAAGCCTAATTAGAACCTTGTATATATACTTTGAACCCTTTTTCAACCCAAAACTAAGGAGAAATTATAGTTGTAGTTTCAAAACTTCGGAGATAGTACTGATCACGTCTTGAAACTTTAGACTCTAGCAATTGGAGTCCCAAACTTCTGAACCACATGTATTTGAGAATAATTCTCGAATCAGGTATGGTGTTAGGTAAAGTTTTAGGTAAAGTGAAAAAGTGAACCTAATTATCCCTCCCCCCTGAATACAGGGTGGGGGTGGGGTAATTTGGTCAACTTTTGCACTTTACCTAAAACTTTACTTAACACTATACATGCCCCTATAAAAGTCCTGTATTTAAAGCCATTTTTTGGACCAAAAAAAATCAATTTGGAAATTAAATTGGTCGAGATAATTCACGTGGTGAGCTTGAAAAAGAAAAAATTGAAAAAGAAAAAATGTTTTTCTCTAATATTCATATATTTGAAATTTGAATATAATAGGCAAGGTGGGAAAATTACATGAGACCCCCAAGGCCCTAACACATGGGATTCCAAAAATTAAGAATTCCCAGTGCTAGAGTTTAAAGGTCATCGTGATCCCGTCTAAAGATTCTGGAGTCCAAATTGCATTTACCCAAAATTTAACTTTTACAATACATTCAGGACTCCTTTTATTTTTATTTTATTTCTTTTAATCATCTAAACACTCAGTATATTGTCGCTCTCGTTACATTGTAATTTTCAGTTTTGAATTTGAAATCTATTTTTCACTTTTATTTATGTTCATAAAAGATCGTCGAAGTGATGGTATATGGGTTTATGGATTTTCACATTTTAACATGTCATCGAAAGCACTCAAAAATGAAATAAAAATTGTTTTCAGTTTCCATTATAAGATTTTTCTATTCTGAGAAATTCATATTCGAATATGTGAAAGCATCAATATTAGGAATTGAGGTTCCATTTTAAAAGATTAATCTACTGTGAGAGTAATTCAATCCATTATTAACCAATCGATTAACCCATATTTAGGCAATAAGAGACTTTGTTCACAAATCCTTAACAATCCCCATACTGAATGAAGTATCATCTCTACTTGCTCTCCTTTAATCAATAACCCATACATCCAACTTTCTTTTCAAAGCCCAACTTAGCACTGCGGCCGGGTCATCGCCTTTCATGGCACAACCGCCTTAAGAGCCAATTCACATACTCTATCAAGGCCCAACACTTCCACTGCGTATCGACCACCGCCTTACATGGACACAACTATCTTAAAAACTAACTATAGATTTTTTTTTCTTGGTCTCATGATCCACCTCGGAGCACGCTAACTTCGTAATGGAATTGTCTAGCACGTATATGTGGGTAAATATGGGCCATGACTCTGATAACCATTGTTAGGTTAATATTAACCTCCAACACATAGTAAATAAGATCAATAGCAGAATTAACATATTAAATAATCAATAAACAAAAAAGAATAAATCAAAATAATCAAAACTCCATGTTAATTGCTTTAACGTTGACAATTGAGATGTGTCGTAACAACCAATTCGGTTTAGATAAACTTGATCCACAATCAGAAGAGTGTCTCCACGAAACATGCAAATATTAAGCACTAAGCCCATAGTTATTTCTCACTCTTTTGAAAAAAAAGAGAAATTTTGAACACGATGAGTTTCAAAAAGAATTTTGATTTTCTTAAAAAAATCTCAACATGAGTATCCCAATAGATGGTCTGATAAATCAAAAAGATTGAAAAGTTATTTTTAAAATAAAACCCATGTGTCTCCTTTTAGTTAAGGCATTTGAACATCGAGCCCAAACAGTAAGCACTAAGCCCAAAGGACTAATTTTCTAAAAAATGTCCGAGCAAAAAATTGGGTCACTTCTATTGTGATTGTGGTATCTCACTTTTCTTCAATTCTTGGGAAAACCTATGAAATTTTCGGGGCATGTTTATCATTATTGCCTTTATTAGGCTTATTTGGTATCGCAAAAATACCTAACAATCAATGTCAAAAATATACACGGTTAATGAGTAATGACTATTAGTAAAGTTGGACTTTTCACTTAAAAGTCTCATGTTGGACGTTTACGTTTGGCCCTGACCCTGACGGACATCTGAGCCAAGCTTGCTGAAATGGGCCAAAAGTAGTGAATTGGGCTGTAGATATTTTCAAGTCACTATCTTTATTCCCCCTTGTTTACGACCAACGGAACACTCACTTTAGAATTAATATTATGGTTGACGTCGTCTTCTCATAGAGGATAAGACCATTTATTATTGAAAAAGATCTATCATTCGTATGTGAGGAGGATATAAACTTCAATGTCAAATCGAAGGTGATTTTAATATATAATCTTCGGGTATATTTGGTAAGCCAAATAAATTAATTTATAGTTTATTCAGAAGTTTATAAACTCTTACTAGTTAAATAAGCTCTGTTTGGTTGGAAAAGCTTATTTGAAAAGCTCGAGTTTATTTGAAAAGCTTTTTTTACTAACTTTTCAAATAAGTTTAAGAGCTTTTCACTTTTCGTTCAATTTTTTGCCCTTACAATTTTCTAGAAATATATTTTAAACATATCATTTTGTGTAATTTTCTATTTATGAGCCAACTTATTAATTATTTTGCCAAATATTTTTATTTAATTAATTAATTAGCTCATTAGCTATCAGCTATAAGCTATAAGCTATAAGTTATAAACTATCAGCTCTCAATTAGCTTATAGTTGATAAGCTAGCTTATCAGTGATAAACTAGCTTATCAACTATAAGCTAGTTTATTAGTTATAAGTTAGCTTATTAACTAACTCTACCAAATATACCCTTAATGGTTGAAGGATAAAGTTTTCACTATTTCATATACACATAACCAACACCGAACCCTTGTCTTCTATCTTACATATCAAGTCAAGATGAGATGTCAACTATCGATTAAAATAAACAGTCCACCTCATTACTAAGTCCATATAATGGACAAAGATTCGTTTTCCACATTTCCACACTTCATGGTATACCTTTGTCTTTGACATTCATTCATAATTGTCTTTTGAATAGGCTATAGAAGCATATTCCTTTGGTTTTTCTTGTGTAATTACTTCTACGAGGAATGGTTGTTGAGTCAGAGAGTACAATTAGTTGATGTACAAACAATTAGTTGATCCCCTTATGACTATATCAAACTCAAGAATGATAACTATTATTTTCAATGGCAGAGCAAAACGATGACTCTTGTTCTAGTGCTCATGTGTGGGCATAATGGGGAACACTTTTCGGAAATCAGCCCACACATATGGGAATTAGAGTCCTTCTGGTTGAGTAAGGATCATAGCCCAAGTTCTCATCTCAAAGCTCATTAAGGGTGATAGGGAATAGATTATAATGGTTTTTAAAGGTTTTTAATGTAAAAAAGGAGAGAGAATGAGTGGAGTTGAGTGGTTGAGATTTGTGGATGTGATGAGATATGTGGATGTGATTGATTTATGAGAGAGAAAAAAGTTAAAAAAAATATTTAAAACACTTTTAATGGTTAGCCTAACGGGGCTTAAGCGGTAGTGGCAAAAAGATTTACTTTTAGTGAGGGAAAAACAACATTGAAGAACAAATTCACATTTACATATATTAAATAAAATTTGAAAATACTGCAGGGGCAGTCGTCACTTCAAACCTCCGCTAACTCCACTCAGGCTTGCTTTGCACAAAAATCTACCATTTGCGTTAATTACACAGAAGAATGGAATTGTAGTGATGCTTCTATAATTTCCTTTTATTTTTTTTTATTAAGATTATCTTTTTTTATTAAAATCTCGGATGGAATTTGAGAATGGAAAGATTTATCACTATTGGGTCTAAGCCATCTCTGACGATTAATCAACAATTGAGCGCCTTTTTATTGTTTTCTTGCTACGCCAATGAGCCCTAAATGTACGAAGCATTATTTTGGCAATACGAAGTTCTTCGTCTGCAAATAATTCTCGATATGAAAACACAGAGCCAGGAAAGTAAACAAAAAACTTACATTGCCTTGAACAAATTCAAAAGTCAAAACTTTGTGGTACTTATGATATGCTTGGATTTATACATTACATATTGATTCTTGGAATTGTAATCCAATCCAAAATCATATGATTCCTAACTAGTATAACTCAAAAAAGTTGAGTTTTCATTTTTCTCTCTAGTAATAATCATTACAAATTACAGTCCTATAAAAACTCCTCTACCATGTCCCCAAAGTGAAACTTCCCATTACAACATTCAACTGCATTGACCACTTCTTGAAATGCAGCAACACTGCATGGAACAACCAAGCCATTTCTTTGCCCAAAACCAAATTCATTATATGCCTTTTCTAACAACATCTTGAACAAGGGGTGGGACAAGTACCCAGTTGGCACCACGAACCTTTGTCGCTCATCGCCTACATAAACCACAAAAGTCCCGGGTGGCGTCTTGGTGGACAATGGGGAACCCCCGTAATTTTCTCTTAGTAAACACTCATTTTGCGAAGGCTCATGTCCTTCGTTAGCGACGACCTTGATCTTCTTGGCTAGTTTCTTCATTGAACCGATCTTTTTTCCAAGCATTTTGTCCTCAGATTTGAGGGAGAGAGAAGAGAAAAGAATTGGGGACCGGAGATGGACGAAGAAGTTGATGAGAGAGTGGTTTGAGTGTTGCATTCAAGAGAATGGTGGGTGGGGTGTTCTTGTAGTGTGTTAGGAGGGAAATGTTGCAATGGGGTCAGCTTTTGACTTTAAATTAAAATAGTTGAGAACCTACGATTTTGGTGGTTTATTTTTATTCAATATCTTGCCTTTGTTTGCTTTGACTTATCAATAGTTAAGAGCAATTAATAGATAACTAATTAATTACTTGACATGATAACATTTAATGGAAAGGCTTATAATAATAAGAAATGTTATATGAACACTTGTCTACCAAGTGGATTACCATGTCTTCACAAACCACAATAAGGGAGGACAAAATTGTCATTCAATCCTCTTGTGTTTAATACTATACATCTCACGACACAAATGAGTGTTTACATAGCATTTTTATATTATAATACTCTAAATTTTTCTCCGGCACTTAATTATAACAACCATATATGAGACGACAAGACACGACCGACATCGATTAATTTTCAATTACTAGTCACATAATTGTGTCAGAAAGAGGAAAACATTTTAGTATTCCTAACCTAGCTACTTACTTTTATTAATTTGTGTCAAATGAACAACTACTAGCTACATATATGAGATCATATTATTTGCTTTATGTTAATCAATCATGTCCATATTATCAACATTTATAAACCCGAAATATTGAGTTTTTAGTAAACCATGAGTATTTAGGAATTTTGTAAGACGAAGGGATCAAGAAAGGCATGAGAGGCAAAAGTTGAGATCACAGGAAGTTTCATTGATTAATAAGAGCTAAGCCACTCAATCAAGAATGAATATATATATATATATATATATATTTGAAAATTCAATCAATAATATTTTAAAGTAGTAGAGTGGGGACAAAATGCCTCCAATTGATTTACAAAGATTGGGAAGTCCTAAAGCATGATGAGATATAACTTTAAATTTGTTTATTTTTAAGCAAGTCTTAATTAAATATATAATCAATACATTACATTAGACAATTACATTATACTATTATAGATCACCAAATTCATTATCTGGTTTATAATTGTATAATGTAATGTAATATATCATATTCATTATCTGATTTATAATTGTATATATTGATGTCTCGTATATATTTGGACTTGGTTTTAATATAACTTATCAAAACATATGTAAGAAATCTATATACTGAGTATATTATTATTATTATTATTATTATTATTATTATTATTATTATTATTATTATTATTATATAAACTAATCACATTTAGTTCTCCTTCATTTTAAATTCTCATCTTTGATAGTGTAAATAAAACAAATTATGGCTAGTTCCACCCGTTCAATAATTCAATCAAAAATCATATTTTATAACAGAGTCAACTAACGGGTGGACCAAAGAGGAGAGCAAGTTTGACATAGTTTTCCTTGAGAAGATAAACGATGTTCCAAAAAACCCAAAAAAAAAAAAAAAACTCTATCACTTATTTTTAAAAATTAAATCTCTTTCTACTTCAAATTTGAATTGAATTTAAAGTCGATTGTTATATCCAATTCTCATATGGTTGGATCTTAGGGTTCACTCATGTGTTAGTCGGGTTCCAATCTGACTCGGATAGAGAACACATTCAATTGAGCTTTAGTGTAAGAAATAGGTTTTATCGGATTGATATGGGCTTGTTTCTATACACAATAACAATAATTTCCACTAGTTTCATTGATTTTTCCTCTCAATCATTTTCAACTACTCATATAATTATTTTATATTTTCAATATATTTTTCTCAATTGTTAACTTCACATCTAACACGTCGTTCGAGTAACTCTAAAATATATATTTTGTATAGAACAAGGCCATGGAATTGAAAGACAAGCGAAAAATGATTTTGGTGGCTCCCATAATTGAAGTGGGAAATTTTAAGTGTAGCAAGAAATTATTACTACCAACGTCCCACAAAGATAGGCCTGGTTTGAATTTCACATAGTTTAAAAATTACAATTAATATTATTAGAAAAGCAAATTTTAGGTGTATTTTTTCAAATATACCATTGCATTAAATAATGCTAACTAATAACAATGTATATTAAATAAGGGTATAATTGAAAAATAGAAGAAATTAAATGTAAACAAAATGAAAGTGGTCTATATGTTGAGATGGACAAAAATAGAATATAAGTCTATCTTTGTGGGACGGAGGTAGTAGTCCATAAAATTTTAGTCAAACTATCAAAATATATAATACTAGAAGAGTAAGCCAAAACGGCATGTTTTGTACTTGATACAGGCATTTGCCTATGGCATGGGTCGTAGTGGTTGACATGCTAATTCCCTTCACAACTGTACGCGAATTGTGAGTGCCTTTGGTCCAAGTGACAATGACAATGACAATCCTCCACAAAAACCAGTTGACTTTAGAGGAGAACATTTTCTTACCCTAGCTATGTTTGATTAGCACTTTCTGCGGTGAATTTATGTTTAATTATTAACAATTTCCTTTTTTTTCCTTTACTTTTGGCGATTAATATTCTTCATTGTATATGTGGGTTATTTTAACTGGATAAAATATTTACGTATACAAGAATTGAGATGCAAATATGGACTTTTGGAATGAAAGTGGTTTTAACTAAATTCTAAGATTGTAAATGAGTGGTGATTGTCGCTTCAAAGAAGTCGCCCTTTCGGCTCAACTTGTCTAAATTCCCACCACTGACGTTTTGTCTTTTTGTTTAAATTTCTATTTGAAATAAGTTTGACTTTCACTTGAAGAAAAGTAAACTCATTAACTACTCCATCGGTCCCAATTATATAAGTCACTTTGACTTTTTACGTGGATTAAGATTTACTTTGGAAAAGTAAATGGTACAAATGATTTTTCTATTTTACCCTGATTAATGAGCCAAAAAAATTATTGGAACTATAAAAAATTTTGAAGTGTGAACATTAATTAGGGATATAATAGTAAATGAATATGAAAATACATATATAATTGGGACATAAAAAAAAAGAACAATAACCTATATAATTGGAATGGAGGGAGTATATAATTTGTACTTAGAAATGCAATTACGCTTGAATTTATGCTTTCAGTTAACAAACGTGTTGAGAATAAAGTTGTGAATTAGAGAGACAAAAGTTGTACAATAGAGAGACAAAAGCGTGTTTGAGAGGCAGAATGTGAATGAACCACAAGAAAGTGGAAATGATTTCTCGTTGAATGTGGCACTTTGGGTTACATATACTCAGCCACTAAAATGCATGAATTTGTAGTCCTTGGGTATGTTACTGTATCTCAAGAAAACATAGAGAGAAGTAAAATAATCAAATGTTCGTTATATGGTCTAAGTAGAGGGTAGGGGAAATTTAGTGAATGACCATTGAAGTTTAAAAATATAACTTTTTACTCATTATATTTTGAAATATAATTAAATATTCATCAAATTTTATTTAATGTCAACTATCAATCACTTGTTAACTCAATATTTAATTCTGTTAACAGATCGGACCAACATGATAGACGATATCATACATGAAACTAACTAGACCAATTACTTGTACAAAAAATTCACTTGAATTGGAAAAACAACTCTATAAATCATAAAAACCCGATACAAGTATTGTTTACGAAGTTGGTGTTTCTGGTAGTTTATTTAATTTTTCCTCTGAAATGGTCCGTAGAGATGAATTTTGTTGGCACCCTGGTGGCGTGGCACAGACTCACCACAGGTCATCAGGACAACATGGACCCCCCGCTGACGTGTAGGGCCACCAGGTCGGCCGGTGACGTGTCCAGTGTCCCAGGTCGGATTGACCCTGGAATTCACCTCACCAGAGAATAGGTGGAGGGTCCCAGTCCAGCTCGGCTGGGGCCGCCTAACTCGGCCAAGGGCCCAGGTCGGCCGAGCTGTGGAGAGCTGTTCCCATCGCTAATGTTTGACCGACGGTCCGAGGTCAGCTCGGCCATGGTGTGCGTCGGGCCCCGCCGCTCTGATGGCAACAAGCGACAATCCACCGCTTATCCGACACATCTGACACCACCTGCAACTGACAGAGCATCTTCTCCCCTCATAAATGCAATGACGGCTACACCCAAGTCCCGAGGTCAACGCCTTAAATGCAAGACGGCTTGCAGGTGCAGCAAGTGCAATCATCATGCCTATTCTGGCGCTCGTACAGTTGCCTCATGATGACCTACCGCCGCCTACCCCTTTCTTGCACTATAAATAGAACAGTTAGTGATCATTTGAAGATGAGGGGGAACACACGAAAAATCCTCTGTAATCAAGGGTTAGCTCAAGCTCGGACATAAATACATATTTACATTCTTTACTTATTCAGTTACTGCTAATTATGTTCTAACACTCACCTCAGTTGATACTTAATTGATCCTTACTGATTTCGGCATCAACATTTGGCGCTAGAAGGAGGGCCCTCTCCCTTTGTATTCTAGCAACACGTCCCAACTCTACCACGGAGTATTCCTCCCACGAGACATGAGCCACAACCCCACATTCCTCGCCTCCACGGATGGGAGTACTTCGATCCCAGTACGGAATACGTCATCTGGCTTAGCCGAGAACAACCCTCAGGCGCGGGGCAGCATTCCGCCCAGGATGTCACCCCGGCGCAGATTCTGAAGCGACTGGATGACCTTACCCAGGCCGTTGCCACGCTCCAGCGCGACCCCCGCAAGCGCACCGCCGAGTCCAGCGTCATATCACCGCAGGGCGCCGTCTCGGCTGCCGCTACGCTTCAACCGCTCCGCCGCCCCTACGCGACCACAATGCCGCTGCAGACCCCAACCTTGTCAGAAGCCAGGTCATCCGGAAGAACTCATAGCTTCTTCGACCGGCTTGGCCCCCGCCACGACCGGAAGTGGCCAACCGAGGGACAGGGCGAGAATGCGAACGACCATCCCCCGCAGTCCGAGCTCGAGCTCCTGCGGAAAAGGGTCGCCGAGTTAGAGGCACGGGAGATGGCCCCCAACCCCTCGATCGGGGTGGGGAAGGCCTCACCGCTGAACCTAAAGATCCAGGTCGAGCCTATGCCTACCAAGCTCAAGTTACCACAGTAGGGGAACTATGACGGAGTTAGTGACCCGACCGGCCACGTCGACAGATATGCCGCTTTTTACGGAGCTTCAGGGGGTCAGTGACGGGCTCATGTGCAAGTCCTTCCCGCTGACACTAGGGGATAAGGCCATGAAGTGGTTATAGAATCTCCTGCCACATTCCATAAAGACATGAGATGACCTCGCGGCCAGGTTCCAAGCAGCTTTTATGGGGTCCCGGCTGAGGTCGACCCCAAAGCAGAGGCTAGTAGACGTCAAGTAGGGGAGAGACGAGTCGCTGAAGGGCTACGTAGAGCGGTTCAACAACCGGTACATAGAGATTGGCAGTGTGTTGGACGAAACCGCCCTGGTGGCCGCCCTCGCTGGCCTCAGGTACAGGTCCAGGTTCTGGTGGTTGGTCCATGAGTACAGTCTGGAGACATACCATGAGTTCCTAAGACGCGCGGAGTGCCATATTGGGGCTGAGGAGGCCTCCGGGGAGCCAGAAGCGAATCCTCAGAACCCGCGACCCGACAAAGGCAAGGAGAGAGATGCGATCTCGGTCCAGGCGCTACGCGCCCAGCAGCAACCGGGGCGCGGACGTGAGGCAGCTCGACCGCTCCCTCAGAGGTTCCAGACCTTCCACGTCCTCAACACCAGCCTAGAAGGCGTACTAATGCACGTGAAGGATCGGGGAGTCCTACCACCACCGATCCCGATGAAGACCCCTTCTTCGAGCTAGAACCAGGAGAAGTACTGCCGGTATCACAGGTCAGCTGGGCATGATACCGATGACTGTCGGGACCTGAAAAATGAAGTTGAAGGCCTGATCCGGCGCGGACAGCTGCGCGAATTCGTTGCCCCACCACCCGACCACAGTCGACCTCAACATGGAGTTCCTAACCGACCTCAACCCCCATTAGGGGCTAGGAACGAGGTTCACACGCTGGTCATGAGCAACGACGCCGTCGTCACGGAACGGCGGAAGAGGTTGGCGAGAGGTGCGCGACTACGATTACTCGCGCAGAAGGACCAAAACCAGCTCCACTCCGTTCGAACCTCATGAAGAGATCACCTTTACAGAGGTCGACGCAGCCCACGCCCGCCATCCTCACCAGGACGCCCTTGTCATCGGGCAGATGGTCCTCAACCCGCACACACGCCCACCGGACGCCGTTTAAAAACGGGAGCGGGGCTAACTTGCTGTACCTCCGGACCTTGATCCACATGGGCCTCGACGAGCGGCACCTGAACCCGTGCCCCCTTGGCCCTGTGGTGGGAGTGACCGGCCATGCAATCGAGTCCGTCGGGCAAATATCGATGATGGTAGAACTAGGGGAGAAGCCATGCCTACGGGCCGTCATGACCACCTTCATCGTGGTAGACCTCCCAAGTAATTATAATGCCCTCCTAGGTCGGCCCTTCCTGTACGAGCTCAGGGCCTCGACCTCCATCTACCACTACGCCATGAAGTTCCCCACGCCAGAGGGGGTAGCAATAGTTCGGGGAGACCAATCCGCAGCTCGCCGGTACGACGTCACTCAACCGGTTGTCCGCGAACGGCCGGGGGGCTGACCGTCGCCTTGGCCGAGCTCGACGACCCTCTTAGCCGACCTGAGAACCGAAGTGCACAGCAGATGGAAGGACCTGAAAAAGTATTTCCAATAGCCCTCGAGAATGTGCTGTAAATAAATTGTAACATTTACCCCCAGTAATGAATGGAAGCTTTTCAATTGTTATTTGCACTCGGTTGTTCAATCGTCCAGTTATTTAGTCAACTTAGGTCCGCCACGGCGGACCCCTCTCCCCAACATAGCCGACCTACGAGGTCAGGCTTGAGGACAGATCCACTAAGGTGGCATCCAAATAAAATTAAATTAAAATATCATAGGTCCGCCACGGCGGACCCACCCCTTGACGTGGCCGATCTAAGTTGTCCGGTCTGGGGACAGATCCACCAAGGTGGCATCCAAACAAAATTAAATTAAAATATCATAGGTTCGCCACGGCGGATCTACCCCCTGACATGGCCGACTTAAGTGGTCCGGTCTGGGGACAGATCCACTAGGTTAGTGCTTTTGTTTAAGAGTTACATCATTAAGTCTTCCTATGACCCCAGCGCGGGGACGACCTAACGAGGTGTCCGGACTTCGAGTACGGATAAAACGAAACAAAGCGCGCAAACACACATACATTACGAGCTAAGGACTTGCAGAAAATAACCGCATGTATCAAAAGTAAGCAAGAAGAGACGAGCTGAACTGAAATTACATTCATTAAACATAAGTGTAGCCGAGCCCGGCATGGCCGAGCCCGGTAATGTCATTACAGTACGGAATAGTAATAATACAAGCAAACAAAACAAAAGAGTGAAAGAGTGATGAGGCCAGATCACTGACCGCCCTCTACCCCATCTTCTGCTATCCCATACTCAGCCCTCAGCCGCTTGACCTCGTCCCTGAGGAACCCGACGTCCCAGCCAGGCCGCTTCTCGATGATGTCGTCGATAACGTCCTCCGCAGCACTAACAAAGGCGGAGTTGAGCTCGGAGGTATACTCCTCCGACCTCTTGAACTCCTCGATTATCTCTTCCCACGACTGCACGGCCTGACTGGGTTGGGCCTCTTTCAAAGCCGCTACCTCAGCTCGGAGGGCCTCCACCTCAGCAGCGTGAACCTTCTTGGCGTCCTCAGCCTCTTGGGCCCTCTCCCTGGACCTCTGCTGGGCCTCTTTTAGTCTGCCCTGGGCCTCCCCCAAACTCGCCTTGACCCCAGGAAGGATAGCGTCGCTCTCTGCCAGGTTTGCCCTCAGCTCCTGGGCCATCGCCCTAGACTGCTCCCCACTCCGGAGCATATGCACCATAGCTCGGCTGCAGTGGGCCATGGCAGTTAGCGCGTTGTCCTCCGGGCTCAATACGCCCAGGTAGTGCTTTTGGGTTGGGGTCTAGGACCTTCCTAGAATGGTCGCGGCGTTGCCCACTGACATCGGCAGCACCGGATGGCCGTCGTTGTGTGGAGGCGAGTTGGCTCGGAAAAAGTCCCGCAGCAGCTTTGGCGCCGACCCCTTCGAGGCTACGAACTCGGCCTCCCTCGCAGAGGTGGAGACCAAAAACGGTAGGTCGGCACGAGCTTCGTCGACATCCGTCCCGACGGGCTGGGACGGTTTGGGACCGGTCATGAGCCCTTTGCCGACCCCATGCTTTGGAGGAAGGCCGGGCGTACTAGTAGAGCCCGAGGGGCGAAGCTCGGACGGCCTCGAGCTCGGTGACGCCTCAGTGTGCACCTTCTTCACTGGGGGCTGAGATGGTTGCCAACCTCGCATCGTCGAGCGTGAGGATTATTGGGCTGCAAAACCAGGAGTCAGTTAGTACAAGGGACACGAGTAAGGTCGGAAAAGAATAGCTTGGCATGTTACCTGAAGTGGAAGACGACCTCTGAGGACGAGCTCGCGTAAGGCGGGCGTTGAACAGATTCTCCTCAGTGAGCAGCGTGCGCCAATCACGGTCTTGGACCGACCTTGCTATAATCGCACGCTCAGTCCAGTCCTCAGGCGCTCTGACCTCTTTGTAGTCTGCACAAAAGGAATGTTGGTTCGGTTCGAAATAAGATAGCAACTCAGATCGGAAAGACACTTACCCAGGTCGTGGTAATTCACGGGAATTGCGATCTCCCCCTCCAAGTCATCCGGGCTGAGCAGACACCCCTCCGAGCAGAATCCGATTACGCTTCCGACCCTTGAGTCGGAGCCCGTGGCGAAGGCACCTCTCGAAGTTCGCTGATCGGCGAGTACCGGCCAGTGCTGTCCATCCACTTGAAGGAGTAAAGATGGTTGAACTCCCACACCGTTAACCCGCCGAGGCCGGCCTTGTGCCACAGCACTAGCATCCCCACGACGGTCTTCCACGTGTTGGGGGTGAGCTGAGTGGGCGCCACACCCAACGCATTCAAGAACTCCTTGACCGTCCTGGGGAACGGCAGCCTAACTCCGGACTCGAGCATGGCCTGGTTCACGGCCACACGCCCAGTCGGTGGGTAGTCAGCCCGCTCATTAGCCTCGGGGACAACGAATCTCACCCGAGGTGAGATCTGGTATTTGGAATGCCATGAGTCCAGCAACTCCGCAGTCACCACTGACTGCACCTAGGAGCACCCCCAGGGCTTAGAGACATTGCGCCTGACCGACTTCTTCTTCCTCCTCCTGATGAAGGTCGGCGGGGAGGCCACCGGACCGGACTGAAATGAGAGGCCTGCCTCGGATCCAAGGTCTGCGGATTCAGCAGTAGCCCTGACGGTCTGCAGCGGCACGGCCTCCAGGACTTCTTCGACACTCGAGGAGTACTCCATGTGCGGAGAGGGGGAGGGTTCTGGAGATCGGTTCCCGTGGTCGTAGTCATATACTTCTTCAGAACCCGACGACATTTTAGAAATTTACAAAGTTTCTAGTACGGAATCTAGCTGAATATTAGGTCTGTAACGAACTGAAGGCTAGTATGGTTCCGAACTAGGCTTGAGCTCGAGAGTGAATTTTTCACAAGTGTAGAGAGCGGAAAAGTGGAAATCGAAGAAATGAGGGGGTATATATAGGCAAAGGCGGTGGAAGTTGAAAAGACGTGACCTCCTCCAACGGTCGGCCGACATGTGTTCCATGTTCCCACCCATGTGCCACGCGCCTGCCAGCCCAGGTCGGCAAAGCGTCAACCCCGACCAAGGTCGGTATTCACGCTGAGGACAATTGTCGGCACCTTGGTGACGTGGCACGGACTCACCCCAGGTCCTTAGGACAACATGGACCCCCCGTTGGCGTGTAGGGGCATCAGGTCGGCCGGTGACGTGTCCAGTGTCCCAGGTCGGATTGACCTTGGAATTCACCTCACTAGAGAATAGGTGGAGGGTCCCAGTCCAGGTCGGCTGGGCCCCACCTAACTCAGCCAAGGGCCCAGGTCGGTCGAGATGTGGAGAGCTGTTCCCATCGCTAATGTCTGACCGACGGTCCAAGGTCAGCTCGGCCATGTTATGCGTCCAGTCCCGCCCACTACAGTAGCCGACAACAAGGACAATCCACCTGCCATCTGACACATCTGACACCACCGACAACTGATAGAGCATCTTCTCCCCTCATAAATGCAATGACGGCTACACCTAAGTTCCGAGGTCAACGCCTTAAATGCAAGACGGCTTGCAGGTGCAATCATCATGCCTACTCTGGCGCTCGTACAGTTGCCTCATAATGACCTACCGCTGCCTACCTCTTTCTTGCACTATAAATAGAACACTTAGCGATCATTTGAAGAGGAGGGGGAACACACGAAAAATCCTCTGTAATCAAGGGTTAGCTCGAGCTCGGACATAAATACATATTTACATTCTTTACTTCTTCAATTACTGTTAATTAGGTCCTAACACTCACCTCAGTTGATACTTAATTGGTCCTTACTGATTTCGGCATCAATAAATTTATTTTGTCAACAATCAGTCTAATTGTCTTTATGAATAATATCTTCACTCATATGCACACATTTCATAAATATATTTAAATTTTGAGTTAGTGAATGCTTGATCGTTGACAATAAGAAAAGTTCGATACGCATTCGGTTACATTTCAAAGTATAGCGCACAATTAGATACAATTTCAAAGTTTGGTGGCCATTGCTTAAATTTGCCCTTGGACCGTAACATGCACATGCACATTCAAAGATCCTAAAAGTGTTTATAATTTGGGTTGTGTAGGAAGAGAGTAAATATATGAGGCATTTGAGCTTGCGCAAGTAAAAGTATTTCTAACATTGGGTGTAAAAATTTAAATTTAGGTTTTTACAACCCTCAAAATCAAATAATGTATAGGAGAAAAAATAAATAAACTTATATTTGGGGGTAGAAAGAGCTCCTAATGGTGCAAATAGTATTTCTCCATTATTTAAAATAGTTATACCCAAAATTTTCCCTACATTATTTAAGAGTAGGCTTTTTCTTTAAGGGTGTGTTTAATTGCAAAGTCAGAAAATGGTGGGAATGAAAATATTTTTCGGGTAAATAAATTTCTGGAAAAAGTTTTCCAGGTAAATGGTAATTGTAGGTGTTTGGTTGCATCAATTTGCAAGTTGGAAAATAATGTTATTTTCCTTATTTTTATATTTTTTCCATAAAATTTGAATATTTTTCTTATCTTTATGGTTAAAGCAAATTGTCCATACAAAAAAAATAAATTTTTTTCGAAAAATAAAAATCACATCCCCCAAGGAAAACGTTTTTTTTTTAAATAAGGAAAAAAAATGATTTCAAGAAAAGTTAGAAAACGTTTTCATGGAAAAAAATATAATCAAACAGACCAAAAGTCAGAAAAATGTGAAAAAGTTGGTTTTTCTGGAAAAGTTTGCCCAATCAATCACATCTTAAGGTTTTTCCATTTGGATTTTTTATCCCAATATTAGAAATACTCCAAAATCATGTCAGTTTCAACTATGTGCGTCTACTATTTTGTTGATGTGTTCGCAATTGGAAAGGCTGTTCCAAAAGGCCCCAGCGAATTCTTAATTGGAATTAAAGGATCCTTTGTAATTGGAGTAATTGGAATTGATTCTTTGTGATATTTTATTACATCGTTGAATGGACCCATTCGAGAACAATTGATGTCTAAACATAATTCCAAGTTTATTTAGATTGGCAGGTAATGTTCTCCTCCTAAAAGGGGAGGGTAACAGCTTTCCACTACAGTGCCACAACAATTAAAGATGATCACGTGACACTACCGTATCATCATATTTTGATTTCGAATGATATCATCGGAGTACAAATTTTGATCATATTAGGGTGTTAGCAGATGAGTTTTAATGTATTTTTATAAGTAGGAAGAGAGAGAATAAGTGGAGTTGGATGGTGGAGATTTAATGAGTGAAAAATATATGAATGTGATTTGTTTGACCAAATTTAAAATTTGAAAAAAATACATTAAAATGCATTTTGTTTTATTTGTTAACAGACTCAAAAGAGAATTTTGTGAAATGTGGTGGCATTGGAGTAGTTTCCTGCTTCTCCGTTTTGACCTTCAAGGATAACGAGTTTTACAAAGATGCCCATCCCCCATCGTTTCTGTCCACTCCATGAGTTTACCTTTGCGGCCTCTGCGCACCAAAACCACACTGTTGGCAACTTCCCTACAGCAACTTCAAGCCACCAAATGGAATATCCACTTGAGAGAGCTCTCCAAAGCAGGTCAATGCCACCAGGCCATCACATTCTACCGCCAAATGCTCCGCTCCGGCGCCACCCCCAACGCTTTCACATTCCCCTTCATTCTCAAGTCATCCGCCGCCCTCTCCCTCCCACTTTCCGGCACGCAGATCCACTGCCACGTAATCAAGTCCGGTTGCCAATCAGAACCTTTTGTACAAACTGCATTGATTTCAATGTACTGTAACTGCTGGTCGCCTGATATTGCTTACAAGGTGTTGGACGAAAGTCCCAAGTCGTGGGAGTTAACTGTTTGTTACAATGCCTTGATATCCGGGTACGTAAAGAGCTCACAATTCTCAAACGGATTGCTTTTATTTATTGAAATGCGGTTGAGAAGAGTGGCGTTTAATGCTGTTACTGTGTTGGGATTGGTTCCTGGGATTACTGTTGCATCGGATTTGTGTTTGGGGATTTCATTGCATTGCTTGATTGTGAAGTGTGGGTTGAACTGTGATTTGGCTGTTGCGAATTGCTTCCTAACAATGTATGTACGTTGTGGGTCTATTGAACTTGCAAGGAAGGTGTTTGATGGAATTCCTTTGAAGGGGTTGATCACTTGGAATGCATTGATTTCTGGGTATGCACAAAACGGGCTGGGAAAAGAGGTTTTGGATCTTTCTCGCGAAATGGAGTTTTCAAAAATGCAACCTGATGAAGTGACCTTAGTTGGTGTCTTATCATCTTGTGCTAACCTTGGGGCGCAAAAACTTGGTATCGAGGTAGAAGAGAAGATCAAACAATATGGCCTCAATTTTAATCCATTTCTCAAGAATGCCTTGATCAATATGTATGCTAGGTGTGGCAATCTATCAAAAGCTAGGGCTATTTTTGATGAGATGAAGGAGAAAAATCTTGTTTCTTGGACGGCTATTATAAGCGGGTATGGAATGCACGGGCAGGGAGAGATTGCAGTGAAGCTCTTTGATGAGATGATTAGGGCAGGCATTCAACCAGACAAGACGGTCTTTGTAAGCATCTTGTCTGCATGTAGCCATGCTGGGTTGACAAAAAAGGGGATTGATTATTTTCACTCTATGGGGTGTGATTACGGGTTGAGCCCTAATTCGGAGCATTATTCTTGCATTGTGGATCTTTTGGGTCGTGCTGGTCGACTAGAAGAAGCCCATAAACTGATCGAGTCTATGCCGATGGTGCCCGATGGCCCCGTATGGGGAGCCCTTTTGGGTGCTTGCAAGATCCATAAAAATGTCAATTTAGCGGAGCTAGCTTTCGCTAAGGTTGTCGAGCTTGAACCTACGAATATTGGTTATTACGTGTTGTTGTCTAATATATATACAGAGGCAAACAATTTAGACGGTGTTATGACAGTCCGACTGATGATGAGAGAGCGAAGGTTGAAGAAGGACCCCGGTTATAGCTATGTCGAACGCAAAAGCTCGACTCATCTTTTCGTGGCTGGGGATAGAAAACATCCTCAAACAAATGACATATACGCGATGTTGGATAAGCTGGAGGAGTTAGTGATGGAAGATGGTGGAGTAAAGGAAGACGAAGAAGCTAAAAGAGACGACGCTATTGTAGGTAGCTCGAGAGTGCATAGTGAGAGACTGGCAATTTCATTCGCCCTTTTAGATAGTAATGATAATGATGAGCCTGAGAAGGAGATCCTCGTGATAAAGAACTTACGAATATGTGGAGATTGTCACAATTTTGTAAAATCTGTCAGCAAGATTCTAGGTCTTAAGTTTGTTGTAAGAGATGCAACACGTTTTCACCATTTTGATGGGGGACAATGTTCGTGTAACGATTACTGGTAAACTGTGCTTGCTTATGATTTTGAGACCTACTCATCTCATTCTAAACGACATTTTAACATAATTTCAACATTTGAGAATATAAATCCCCAAATGCAGCAATATAAATTTTTCAATCCTTAAATTGAAAAGGCTTACAAACTCCTAGTAGTAAAACATGTCGAGAGGTTCTTACGCTATCTTGTGACAGTCCAAGGCTCCAAGCCTCCAAGCAGCTAAATTGCTGAAACCATTACTGCAGATTGTAAACTGGAGGATAAGAAATGAGGCAGTAAATCTTGATTCCTAAGACAAGCATGCATATTATGAAAACAACAAAGTACTGATTTGCTTAAGGGAAATTGGCGCAAATGGTCCAAAAAAAGTATGTTGAGTATGCATTTGGTCCAAAATAAAAAAAGGTAGCTCAAATGGTCCCAAAAAAACTTTTAGGTGCGTAAATAGTCCACTTGGATGTTTTCCATCTAGTCAAACAGGTAGTCAACCATAATTTTGCTAGTTTGTCTTTTTCTGTGGAGGTATTTTGGTCATTTGGATGTTTGGACTAAACGTGCAACTTGGCTAATTTTTTTGGACCATTTGCACCAAAATTCCTTTATTTTTTCTATGGGTGTTTGTGACTAACGGTTTGATTGGAAAACATCCAAATGAACCATTTGCGCACCTAAAGTTTTTTTGGACCATTTGAGCTACTTTTTTTTTTGGGACCAAATGCATACTTAACATACTTTTTTTTGAACTATTTGCGCCAATTTCTATTTGCTTAATTAACAATACTAGTATTTTTTCCAGTGCGTTGCACGGGGAGATTTATGGCCAAGTTATAATTTAAAATATGTGTAAAATAAAAATTATAATAACATATTTTCTTTTTTTTTATGGTAAAAAGATATGGATGAGAGATTTAAAAAAATCACACATGATAATAACCCGGATCGGAGGGATAAGAAGTGATTCTATCAAAAGATAAGGGGTGATAACAACATGAGATTATCCATGGGTTGAAAATTAGGTATTTGTGCTTGAGTGAGAAATATAAATAAAATAGCATTTTTTAATTCTGAAAATTATAAGATTGAGCGAGAAACTGATTTCATTTTATTAATATATAGATAATATATAGATTATGACCAGTTCTCGTCTAGCGATAGGTAGACTGAGGTTAAGCGAAAAGAAACGTGATTTTGCGAGAGAACAAGAGGTTACAAAGTAAAAGCAGTCGGAGAAATTATGAAAAATAATTTTATTTGAAGAGTGTCATGCAAAATAAAAAGAATTTGAAAATAGACAAACTAACTATACAAGCCAAAAACAATCCAATACTTGAGTACCATGCATGTAAATACACAAACCGCCGTTTTCAACAAACGCAGCAATAAAGGAGATATTCGCGATAAGATTGTAAAATCGGTAAGTAAGAAGACATAACTTGTTGTGATAAAAATTAGTACATTATTTTATACATGTAATAAAATTGATGATATTGATTCAAACCAAACAAAAAATAAATAAATAAATAAAATAAAAATAATAATAAGATTGAGGATATACTAATTCCTAGTGTCTGCAAGCAAATTGGTTCTTATCCGAATTAATGTAGGCAGATCAGTTATTATCGATATATATACGGATTAATTATCGGATATATACTTATGGCATTATCTATACAATTATATTATTACGAAAATTTATTATTAATTTCCTCAACTAATAATAGACTACTGTCTTTAATAGAGTATAGATAGATATATAGATAGATAGATATCCCTGACCCCTTCGGGTTCCACATGAATTGTGAATTAGTACTTTGTTGATGCGGGTTCCATATTATTGTGTGAGTTTCGGATTCAATAAACCAGCAGTTCTGCAAGTAATTAATTAGTAGCAATGGAAGGGGGAATTGGTGGAGAAATTAGCCCAAAAAGGCTTAACAAATATGCGTGTGCTTGTGCTATTGTTGGTTCCATGATATCTATCATATTCGGTTACGGTAAGCAGCTTTGGAATTAAATTATTTGATTATTTATTTTAAATGTATAATAATTGGTGATTTATTTGTTACAGACACGGGTGTTATGAGTGGAGCTATGATCTTCATTAGAGAAGAATTCAGTGTAAAGGAAACTCAACTCGAAGTCCTCGCCGGAATCCTTAACTTGTGCGCTTTGGTGGGGTCGATTTGCGCCGGAAGAATCTCCGATTTCATAGGAAGAAGATACACCATCGCCGTTGCTTCGTTGATCTTCATGATTGGTTCAATCTTAATGGGTTATTCTCCAAACTACAATGTTCTCTTGATCGGAAGGTGCGTTGCGGGTGTTGGCGTAGGCTTCGCGCTCATGATTGCCCCTGTTTACGCTGCGGAAATATCGGCTCCAAATAGTCGAGGGTTCTTGTCGTCTCTACCGGAAGTGGGCATCAGCGTTGGAATTTTACTTGGATATATATCCAACAATTTGTTCGGAAAGTTGACGCTAAAACTCGGGTGGCGAATGATGCTGGGGGTGGCAGCAATTCCCTCGCTTGTCTTGGCCATCGGAGTCTTAAAGATGCCGGAATCTCCACGGTGGCTGATAACTCAGGGACGGATTGGGGATGCCAAGAAAGTCATGTACAAGGTCTCTGAAGACGAACAAGAAGCTCAACGGCGATTGAAAGATATAAAAAGGGCCGTCGGAGTTGACGAGAATTGCACCGATGACATTGTACATGTCAAAAAATCTAGCGAGAGCAGCGTGTGGAAAGAATTGTTGCTGAAACCAACTCCGATGGTTCGTTGGATGTTACTCGCAGGCGTTGGAATCCATTTCTTCGAACACGCCACCGGGACCGAAGCGTTTATACTCTATGGTCCAAGAATCTTCAGGAAAGCCGGCGTTACGGCCCGGCAAAAGCTTCTGCTAGCCACTGTTGGAATTGGACTCACTAAGCTAGTATTTGTAGTTCTATCCACCTTCATCATCGACAGAGTCGGCCGGAGGAAACTCCTCTTAACCAGCATTGCCGGAATGGTCGTGTCATCGACAGGACTAGCCACTTGTTTGACCATCGTCGACCAACATTCCGGTGAAAGGCTCATCTGGGCATTGGTGATGAGTCTCGTATTCGTCTATGTGTTCATAATGTTCTTCAACGTTGGACTTTGCCCCGTATGTTGGGTGTATAGCGCCGAGATATTTCCAATTAAGCTCCGCGCGGCGGGGGTGAGTATCGGCGTGGCGGTGAATAGGGTGATGAATGCCACTGTTTCTATGTCATTTTTATCGCTGTCGAAGGCGATAACCATCGGTGGGGCCTTCTACTTATACGCGGGGATGTCGCTGGTGGCTTTGGTGTTCGTTTACTTTTGCTTACCGGAGACTAAGGGGCGGAGCTTGGAGGAGATGGAGGCGGTTTTCAGCAAACGGAAGAATTGTAATAAGCAATTAGAGTTTGCCCATACTTAGGTTAGAATCCTTAATTTTAGTCAAAGATGGCAACAACATCCTAGAATAATTGCCACATTTTCACTTGAATTTATAAATTCAACTAAATTCATGTTCATATTTTGTTACAATTGCACAGCAAAGTACAATCCAACGGTTCCAATTTGAGTTTTTTTCGCCCCTCCCGCTTGGGGGAAAAAGTGCATATATCTTGTATGCAAAAGAAGGTAATCTCGGCAGAGGTTATTGAGAGAATCACAAAATTGAGTTTTAAAATTTGTAGGGGTATTTGTGTCATTATAATGATAACCATAACCATTTTAGTAAATTAAAAAGAAAAAATCATACTATTCTTTTTTTCTTGTGAATATAATAGACGATAATATTTTGCTTTTGAATAAAATAATTATTTTCCCCTACTCATGTATGGCATATATATTAAAATGTTCACATACTGATATGGATTGTAGATTATTTACAAATTGCAATATCAGTGTGTGAGCATTTTAACATATAATCCAATTCCTTTTCATCTTTTATAATCAAACACACCCAATTGTACCATGGAATTTGAATCACTTTTCCATCTTTGCGTCAAACGCTAATAATAAAAATTTTCACAGATTAAAGTGACATTACGCCCGCTTACACGGAAAATAAATTCTAAAAAGGGAAGTAGATTTTTTCTTTTTTTTTTAACTTAGATGAAATTCAAATTCTTTTCCAATTTTTACAATCAATCACACCCATAATATTACCGTATCTATAAACATAGATCGTTACGTTAAATATTATGTAAATGTACAGTCGGTGCATATTTTTGTTAGTGTCTCACCTTCTCGTGGTTGACCACAAAATGAAAAAATTAGTGCAAAAGATGCCGTCAAAGGTGAAATGTGTTATGAATAATTGAGAATAATTTGGTGGTTATGAATTATGAGGAATAATTTGGTGGAGGAATAATTTGGTGGAGGAATAATTTGGTAAAAGATGTAATTATTATATGTGAATGACTATTATACCCTTGATGAAATTATGTAATTACGATTGTCTTGAATTCGAGTTTTCACATAAATAGAGCAGTTATTAATGAAATTCATTCACGAGAATTCCAGAATTCATTCTCTCTAAATTCTCTCTATTGTTTCTATACTTTTATAACACGTTATCGTACGAGTCTCTACCATTTGAGTAATATGAAGGGGAGTATCTTTCTGATTTGCATCTTATAGATGATCTTACATCGTAAAGCCAATTATTATAAATAACCTAATCCATCTCCAATCAATACTTATCTTTCTTTTCTCTCTTATCTTTTTCCCACTTTCTCACGTCTCACTCTCTCTATCTTCCCAATCACTCACGAAAAACATTTATCGCAGAGACAAAGAGTTGTGGGCAATTCAAGAATGAAAATGGAGGAAATACGTGCGTGTTCAATCGCTTCTCCCTAAGAAAAAGGAAAAGGTATATATATTATATTACTTTATAATATAATAATATATTAAACTATAATATTCGTTTCTCGAGATATAAGGAGCATACATTATCAAAATCAAATTTTCTCGACTCCATTATACTCGATTTAACGAGAGTTTAGATTTGACACCAACATTGATAGGGTAATAACTCGTTTTGAAATATGTTATTATCAAACTTTCAAAATTTACAAACTAGTACACCAACTTTTGAAAAAGTTACAAAATAGTCCTTGAATATTTTGATATTAATAAATTGAAGTAGAAAGGAGATAATTTTCCAATCGTAAAACATTGATAAAATATTTTTGACAATTTTACCTTTACAATTGGAATGGACAATTTACCCTTAGGGTAAAACCGACCTAATTTTGACGACAGTGAAAATGGGATAGAATATTCATGAAGAAATTCTAAATCCATTGATTATATAAAATGGCTTGAAGTCCATTTGTGTTAATAGATCGAAATATTAATGTAACTCTCGAAGAGTTCAATTACATAATGTCTTTATTACAGAAGGATAAGTGTCTTTCTTGTAAGTAATGAGTATTTGTTACAGAAGAACAAATTTGCTCCCGTCAAGCGATTCAATATTTAATTCTCACTTTATTTCTTTGCAATTTAATTCTTTGCAATACCTCCTACTTGATGATGGGTTCAACCGTCACTAAGCGGAAGGTTTTATATATTTTTGCACTTTATATGCTAAGTGATGGGTAATACCTTCTCTTGAAATGAGATCCTACTCTGAAGAAGTAGTTAAATATTATGCAATTTAATTCTTGCTATTTAAATTAGTAGATTTATATTTATTGCAATAATTCCCATAAGGTAGGTTCGACCACCTATTGGTGGAAATTTAATTTCTGAATTTAAATTTATGCACTTTATAGTTTGAGTATATTTCCAATGTGGTGGGTAATACCACACGATTGGTGTGCATATTTCCAATGTGGTGGGTTATACTACACGATTGGTTATAACGAATCCTACTCCGTAGGAAGAAGTAGTTGATCAAATATTCTAATCATACTCTCAAGTAGTAGGCGATGAGAATAAAATTACTTCCCCATATATACCGAATATTAATGGAGAAAATTGAGCAAGTGGTACTTGAAGTTACCATTGGATAAATAGACGAAAGTAAAATCTTTGAATAGATCCCATGTTGATAAATCAAAGAAAATATATCGCATGGAAAGCTTATATGAAGTAATCTCATCGATGATATGAGATTGTATTAATATGAGAATAAAATGCTCTTGAAGAAGCAAAATCACTAGATATCTGTATTTGAATAAAGCCAATATGATATTATTATTATTACTCCGAAGAAGTACAAAGCAAAGTGGAACATATTGAGAATATCAAAAGATGGCATTAAACACTTTCGAAAATATAGAAATGCAAAAGAATATACATCTTGAATCCATAAATGAGGGATGCGTCTCGAGAGTATAAATACTCCGTAACTCTACCACCATCAACATTAGGATTCATAATGAAATATTTAAAGGATCAATTTCTTTTTCGCTGACACCAGTGGTCTGTGAAAGCGGACTGGGCTTCCACAGTTCTTGAACATATGCATGAAATTTGATGAGTAGTTCATCAACAGTACTAAGCGAGAAATAAGTATTTTCTCATTGAATGAGAGATAAACTTATTATTTACACCACGATCTAGAAACGCTAGTAAGCCATCAAAGAAATTATTAATATTCAACAAACCTATTGGTTTGACATGAAAATTCCATCGTGCAACGAGGCTATATTGAATATTTCCTCCAAAGTGTGTTGTAGCCGCTGGAAGGACAATGAAAGCATCACTATTATTCATCATATACATCATGCAGTTGTGGATGGATTGCGCTTGTAGCACCAACCTGCTTTGGACCCATGGTAGAAGCGGCTCTAATTCGAGTATTAGATCCAACTAGATGGAAAGGTATTACACTCAAACTCTTATTCCCCATGATTGTGCGGCCATTATAAGTCTAGCTAAAAGTTTGTTGTTGGTTCCTCCGTATAGTATATTGATTTCTTGTCTCCCTAACTCTTTTATGAGTCGGTTTGCCATATCCACATATTGGATATGGCCTACAGCTTAGATCCACCAAGAATACATACGGTTTTAATCTGCAAGAGTAAAGGTGACTTGTATGAGATGATTCTAAAATCTCCATATCCATCTCTACTCCTATCTCTCTTTTTGCACTCTACTTTTAATGTATGAACATGAGAGATATATGAATCCCTCTATTTAAAGAAAAATTTTCAAACCAATAATTGAGTGCACTATTTACTTTTTGACAAATATGAAAGAGAAAAAAAATGCAGAAAATTTTTTTAAAGTGAAAATGACATATATCTGTCGGTGATTGAAAAATAATATATATATACATATATATATATATCTTAAAATCGAAAAACAATATTTACAATTACAAGAAAAACATTGATCTTCGTTATTACACCGAGCTTCCTTATATTAATATGAGAAAATTATTATACTAAAATTTTCTACTAAATTTACAAACAGGATCTTCTAAAGTAAGTTTTTCAAGGCATAACGCGTTTGTTGATCTTTAAATTTGGCCCATAAGGCCATTAGCTCACCTTGTACGTGTCCACTAGGATGTGTCTCAAGAGCCTGTTGAATATCATCCAAAGGCTCCTTACTCAATCCATCCTTAATGAATGCTATTTTATCTTCTCGGTTTCTGGACAAGTACCCCACAGATTTACATCGAGTGTCACATGTCCATCGAGCACACTTGTAGCATCCTCCTAATCTTTTTGCTCTCCGTTTCTTTGAAAAACTACTTTTACCCATACCAGGCATGTATTTAGAGGGAATTGAAACCTCACCAGATAATCGAACCTTTGCTTCAATCAAGTATCGGATATCTTGTGGGATACCCTTATTCATTAGCATCCTCAATCTTTCCAACCTACCTCGATAAATCCTTTTTAGGATTTTGATCGGTAGTGATGGATAGTATTTTCGAAGATTTGAGAGCATATGATCCATTATAATATATAGACCCTTGTTAGGATGAATTTTGCAATAATTTTGATGATTTATTTATAGAATAATACGATGCGTATGAAATAAGACTCCGATTTTAAATAAATAATATAAAGCGTAAGAGCTACGATTTCGGAATTAAATAATAGCCGGATGTGATGCGTATGAGCTGTAACTCCGTGTTTGAATAGTGGTAGACAATAATGTCACCAAAAGATGATGGAATATGTCGGTGAATTATTTCTATGATAAATCATGTTGAGCACTATACAGATACTAGTGAAATCGATATAAGAATTTACTGAACTAGAAGTTCAATAATACTCGTTTAATCTGGATGACCATCCCGGTTTAAATAATTATTGAAATCAATATTTCAAATGAAGAATTAAAGGAATTCTTCAATGATTGTTCTCGATAAATGATGAAATCATTACTAGCCAATATTGGAAATAAATCCCAAATATATCTGGAATAAAGGATGAGAAATATGGGCCCACTCATCCTCCATGTGGACTACTAGATATTATGATATGGATCCACTAGATAGTCACATGTGTATATGATTCGTAATTTGAAATTTACGAAATATTTGCTCACGGTATGAGTATGATTTTTAGATTTAATGATAAAGCTAGTAAATATATATCCCAATACTTGAATAAATCCCTGAAGGATTTGAGTATGCGCATACAAGTGGGATATTATATGGCAAATTATTTAAAGTCCTCAAATAAATTGCCGATATCGAGAATAGAATGCAAACGGTCTAAATTCCCATATTAAAGTTTGAATGATGAGAACATATATGATTAAAATCATACCAAGCTGTATGAGTTTCTTTGTTCTAAATTTTCTCGGTATGAGGGGGAGTATTAAAGGTTGAAAATGATATGTGAAATGCATCATGATATATCCTCAAAATTAAAATATGAACTTGAAGTTCAAAGATGCATAAAAGATGCTATGAACAATCACATATATCAGTTAAGATGCTTTGATAAGTTAGGGCTAGAAGCGTTGATATTATGAGATTTCCCCAAACATATATATCAAAGCAAATTATAAAAGATGGTCTTAATAACGGAGGCATATACTCTTGAAAAGTATATAGACATAACTATATTGTGTAATCCTACAAGAGGATTGATAATGAGATATCTCGATAAGTTATGTCGATATGGGGAAAGAAATGAAATTGAAAAGTGTCGACACGATATGAAAATGTAGCGCTACATATGATCAATGATAATGAAAATATTGAGATATATTGAAGATGATAAATGGTGAATATGAAATCCTTAACTTATGAGATGATGAGATGATGATGACTATTGCTCAAGTTTAAAGATAAGCATGGTGGTCATTATATGTTGCATGCTCATGAAAGTTAAATTACCGATCGTGTGTGTAGTACCGAAAAGGAAATTAAAGGATCGGATGAGCTAAACCCGTGTTTATGAGTACCCTAAAGGGTGAGCTAAGCCTCTGGGAATGAAATAACCTATTAAGTGAGTATTAAATGTTAAATGATATATTTTAAGTGTTAGTTAGTTATGAAGGTTTACTTATATGTTTACATGTTTTTACGATGAATTTATATGCTTTAAATTGTGTATTTGGAGACATGTGTTCATGGTGAATGTTTTGTAGTTGTGTAAGAAAATTGATGCACTCTAAATGAACGAAGAGTATAAAATCAATGTATATGATACTCATACAAATGTATGAAAGATTTTGAAATGCTTGCAGCATACTTGTATAAAATACGCGTTGCACTCTTTTTCCCTTGACTGAGGTTTTATCCCATTGGGTTTTCCTAGCAAGGTTTTTAATGAGGCAACTTTAATGGCGTATTCACATGAATAATGTACTCTTTTTCCTTCATTAGGGTTTTTCCCCTGGGTTTTTCCTAATAAGGTTTTAACGAGGCATATTCATGGTATATTGAGAACGATAGGAGAAATTGATACAGTGTATCTATTGGATCAAGTTATAATGGAGCTAATGCTTTAGATCCAAACGATGATGATATTGAAATCATTTACCAGAAGTAAAGATATCAGTTCTCAAGATATGAAATCAAACGGAGCAGCTGTACTCTTTTTCCTTCGATCAAGTTTTTTCCCACTGGGTTTTCTTGACAAGGTTTTAACGAGGCAAAGACATGAATACTCCTATACTGCATTGGAAGACATCGGGAGCAATGTTTTGATGAAGCGAGATATAACCACTCCAAGCTATCCTGCAATCGGTTTGGAAGTTTTTTTCCCACTGGTTTTTCTCCAAACAAGTCCAGAAGACATTTGTATTAATAGTCATTCAAGGGGAAGTGTTATGAATAATTGAGAATAATTTGGTGGTTATGAATTATGAGGAATAATTTGGTGGAGGAATAATTTGGTGGAGGAATAATTTGGTAAAAGATGTAATTATTATATGTGAATGACTATTATACCCTTGATGAAATTATGTAATTACGATTGTCTGAATTCAAGTTTCATATAAATAGAGCAGTTATTAATGAAATTCATTCCTGAGAATTCCTTAGAATTCATTCTCTCTAAATTCTCTCTATTGTTTCTATACTTTTATAACAAAATGGAATTTCGCAAGGCCTAGGTTTATTTTATTTATTATTTCTAGGACTAGAAGCCAGACTTTACTCCATTACAATCTAAAGTTAGTTTGGCCATGTTCTAGAAGACGGCTAAGCACACAGCAAAAAAAACCCATAGAATGAGTACGAGTATAATTGGAGCACGGATGTTTTCTTACACTTTGATATTATGGCTAGCATTCCGTTGTTTATAGTTGATATTTTTATGTTATTCATAATGGGTCGAATAAATGATACTGTACCCCTGATAATGAGGGCCTCATAATTTTGCACGTGTTATTAATTCAAGCCATTTTAGGGTACTTAACGGTACCCACATATGTTACTCTTGACATTCTCTCTGTATTTTGAATGTCAAGTTAATTTGTGATAAAATCACTTGTTCATAAATTTTCTTCGTTTTAATAAGGCTTCTGTAATATTGCTAAATAACATGAGCACTAATGATCTCTTCCCATATGGGGAGGAGTTATTCTCCTCCATCTGCCATGTGTCAGTAGATGGGGAAAACACATCAACAATGGGGCCCAGTTCCTGATGATATATTTCCCCCATCTACTAACACATGACAAATGGGGAGAATAACTCCTCCCCACATGAGGAGGAGATCATTAGTGATAATATGAGATATCATTATATAAGACATTGAAATATTAATCTAACCAAAACTATCGGTTTATCAAAAACTTGAATGGAGAAATCAGCCAGGTTGTTGCTGTGGTCACTCCCGACCAGACCACGGGCAAAGTTCGATTGCCCCGCCCATATCAAAAAAAAAAAACCTTGAACGGAAGTTACATCCTCGATCATATTTTTTAAGTTTCACCCAAGTTGCAAATACATTATATCACAAATCTCATTCTCCTATATATACGTTTTTCTTAGCCTTTAAACATCGTCAACAATTAATATTAACGACTAATAAATCAGTAAACGGTGACACATTAATTACTACACTCTTGTATTAATTGATACACTGGCTATGTCAAATCCCACATTTTAGATAATAGTATTCAAGATGATTTATCATGTACCAATTACTACCGTGAGGACCAATATATTAACTTTTTGACCACATTAAAAAGATAATAACAATAATAAGTTTCTAAAAGAAGAAAACATCTTTTATTATTATTATTATTATTATTATATTATTATTATTTTTTCAAAACAAGCTCTACTAGTCTACTGTAGAAAGCAAAATCTATTTCGATTTATTCAACTATTTAAAACATATTTGTGTGCATCCCTAGTCATCCATTCCCACCATATCACAGCTCTCAATTTTCTCTCACTAAAATTTTCCTGTTTCTCTTTTATCAATCTCCAATGCCTCAAGTTGACGTCGAAGTTCTTGTCACAACAACCTGCTCCGGCGGAGGCAATGACCAGAAAATCATCTGCGAAACCATCGTAGGTGGCGGAGTAGACAACAACGATGAAAACACTAGCGGCTCCACCAACGCACCTCAGGATTTCCCGCCGGAATCTTTCTGCCTCCCGAAAGACGCAGAATACGACTGGTACGATCGTTACGCCTTTTACGAGCGAAAAGAATCCACCAAAGGCAATTCAAACCCCGGTTCGAACTCTAACTCTCAGAGGTTTTCTGCTAACTTGAAGTCTAAAGCCTCTATAATCGGTTTGCCAAAAACCCAAAAAACTACTTTTGTTGATTCTCGAAGGAGGAGTTGTAAACCGGCTAATATTAGACTGATCCCAAACCGGACCGAGTCAATTGGGAGGACCGTTGAACCGGGTTCTCCAAAGGTTTCTTGCATGGGCCGGGTTAGATCAAAGCGGTGTCGCCGTAGATCGAATTCGTTGAAGAAGAATGAGAAAGCAAGAACCGGTGGTGAAAAGGAAAAAACCGGGTTTTACTCCAGGGTTGTGGGTTTGTTCCGGTCCAAGAAGAACCGGAAAAAGCAAAGCAGGTCGAGAAGTGGAAGAGTAGAGGAGGAGCCGGTTTGTAAGAGTGTAAGTGTTAGAGTGCGTGAGATTTCGAATACGGTGGAACCAGTAGCTGAGCCGCCCGGTTTGGGAGAGATGATGCGGTTTGCTTCCGGTCGGAGGTCGCAGTGTTGGACCGCCGATGGTATTAATCCGGGGAGTTGATTATTGGATACTTTAAATGAAAGTCATCAGTGGATTTTGACAATGAGGTCGATTGATGACGTGGCATTTTGATTTTTCCTCAATTTCTTTTTCGTTTTTGACTTTTGGCTAATTTTCTCTTCTACTTTTTTTTTTCCTTTTTTTGTACAAAGTACATATTTTTATTTTATGAATTGGGTCATGTAAATAGAAATGACTTTGGGGTGGAATGTAAATTAACTACCTATTTCTTGAAATCTGTTTTCGTTTTTTTAACCGTTCGTAATAATATTATATATGTGGTTTGTTTTTATCCACAAATTATATAAAATTATTCTCCAAAATATAGAGGATTTTAACCTTCTTTCTGTATAGTAATCTCACTCTCATCCCATTATCACGGAGTCTTTCACCAACAAGAGGTCAAAACTACAGCGCTCATAATATATTTCTTTTTACAAAAAATTTTAACTACTTGAGACATTGCATCCATTTTGTCAATTGCACCACTATTAATTGGGCACATGGATTGTTCAAGTTGGAGTTGGTTAAACTAAAGGGGATGGACCTTTGTGACCATTCTATGGAGAGTAGGATATTATGTTGGCTAATGATTAATTATGGGTTTAGTACTAGTGATAGTTTAAACAATTGAATTAGATAAACCACTAGTTTAAGCAATTGAATTAGATAAACCACTCTATTAATGTGTAATATAATTGTGATTTTTCTCTGGGTTTAATTAAATTGAAATAAGAACCAACTCAAAGGTAGTTTTCATTTAGGGTCAAACTCAAATTTCAAATCTTAGTTATTAGTGTTATACAATTTTACAAATTAGACTTCGATGGGTTACAATATCATTAATTGAGCAAACTCTTCATGTCACAATTCAACATATTCAATCTCCTATCTCGGGAAAGATTCCATGCCCACGTTGTGGGTAGGGGGTTGCCAATTGCCCATGTGGCTCAACGTCGGCGCCACATGAGTGTGGGCTGGCAGGGGAGCAACAACCCTCCTATCTATAACAAATATAAATATGGGGGGTCGGATTGGTGCTTTCAACAGATGCGGCGATTCGGGAAAATTCTAGGTGGTTTGGATTCAGTGATGTATTGAAGGATATGGTAGGGGTGGCAAACGAACTGAGTTGAGCAACTCAGCTCGTTAAAAAGAGCTCGGTTCAGCTCGTGGCCGAGTTCGGCTCGTGGTCCAAATAACCTACTCGGGTTCGGCTCGGCTCGGCTCATCTGGCACACTAGCCGAACCCGAGCTAGCTCGCGAATAGCTCGTGGGCTGAGCTCGGCTTGGTTTTTTTTTTTTTTTTTTTTTTTTAACACATGGTTCGCAATAAAAATATAGGGGTTCATGTTTGCAACTATGACATATTTGTTTTATTTACTTATTGAGTAATAAAAAATTATTCATCCCAGAATCAAGTTTCAATTACGAGCTAACAAGCTGGTTCATGATTTTTACGAGCTGAACTCCAACTGTCTATTTTCCATTTTCTCAGCTCGGTTCGAGTCCAAGTCCGTATTTTCACGAGCCGAACCCGAACCCGAATTTTTGACAAGCCGAATCGAGCTGAATACACGAGTTCACGAACTGTCAAACTCGATTGCCACCCCTAAGATGGGGAATGCAGTTGAGGATGTACGAGACGGCATGCAATTGCATGGACGGTGTGTATGCGTCTTTGTTCCATGTGCAAGGAATATACATGGTAACTCCCTGCTTAGTGGCCTTCGCAGTTGACTCAAGATGCACTCGATCTTGGACTCATTGTTTGCCGTTGTTTATTTCTTCTTGTAACGTGACGCTTTGATTTGAATAAAATGCATTCCCCGTAAAAAAAAAAAAAAAGAGAAAAAGAAAAGAAAAAGGGTATCTAAATTGTTGAGTGAAAATAAAATTACAACTTCACTATTCCGTCCATGTGATATTTATTAATTATTCAAGGAATACTACGTTATTTGCTTGATCAATACAATTTTTGTAAAAATTTTATTTATTTATTTACTAACGTATTGAGAACAACATGCACGAATAATAGACAGCCTACCAACTTCTCTTGAATAGCTGAATGGCAATTGGAACGTTTAAATATCTTTGAATTTCATAATCTTGGTCAATAAAGCAAATTGAACTAATTCATGGGTCGTATTCCACATGCTAAAATTAAGGGAGCACTCTTGTCGTTGTTTTGTGTAGTGTCTTAGTCAAAAATAATACCAGCTTTTGTTTTTCTTTTTATTATCTTTTTGAAAGTGGTCAAATAGTTTGATCACACAAATAAAAAGAAAAATCAATTCTACTATTATATTGAGTGAAATTAATTTCATCTACTATAACTGATCTAATCCAATGGGTAATGCGATATATAATTTATTTTGCCCATAAGATATATATCATCACAATATTAAATGGTAACAAAATCAGAAATTTATATCATGTCAAAGTTATCAGATATTATTGAAGTAATATACTTTGGCAAAAAAAAAAAAAAAGAAAAATTAAAGATTGGAAAAATGGATTTTACCAAACACAAGCAAAGAAAACAAACTATGTGTGTGTCTTTTTTTTCCCCCTCTTTTTTCTTTTCTTTTTAATTTTTGAAGATTCGTGTCTATTACTCAATTCAAGTGAAATATAATTTTTATTATCAGAAATTACCGGTAGTAATATTTAAATTAAAAATATTTTATTAATTACTTTTAGTTTACTCAAACCGCGGGATACGTAAAACATAGTGCGTAACATTTCGTTGGGTTAGGCGTGATTGTCAAACGGACGCGTTGGTAATTTGCTCTTAGCCACCACAATTGACTCATAACTAATGAGAAACAACAAAATTACTTTATAACACTAATGATAAAGAAATGATTAAGCGGGATCGAGAAATGTCTAGAAATTTATTTTTTGAATTATCTTATTGTAATGATGATGAATTTTAATTTTAGATAGACATTATTATTTGATAGTTTTAATTGACACAGTAATGTGTCAATTTTGGATTAAGTGATAAATATGTAGTCATATGATTTATTATTTTAATTTACTTAATCATATCCAATGAATATATGACAAATAATCATATCAATTAAAAAATAAAATTAAAATATTCGTGTAGAAATACCCTTCTAAGTAACAAGTATAATGTGTGTCATTTTGAGTTTTAATTTTTTTTAATGAACTTTGAGTTTTAATTTTGAAAATCAATAAAGCAACTACTCAATTGAAAAAATAATTATAGTAATATCCTTCAGTGAAAATTTGATGTTGCAAGCGCTGGCACGTGTCAGTGCGATTCAGCCCCCCTGATTGTAGGGGGCAGGGGCTGAGTCACGCTGGCATGTGCCAGCGCTTGTAAGAGAAAGATGCTGTATCCTTAAGTTGCTTTATGGCTTGAATTTTATTGTTTCATGAAATTGCATTCCATTGTCCAACACAGAAGAACCATTATTCATGTTCTTGAAACAATAATGCTAGAACATCAACATCGAAATGGAATTATGGTAATTATAAACGTAATACATCATAATCTGGCCAGCTAAAAGATTTAAACTGACTAAAAATAAAATCAACCGACTTTGATGTTAAGTTCGCACGAGATGAGGACTAGTGACTTATAAAAGTTAAAATAAATAATCACTGATATTTTTTAACAGTTTGATCCGACTTTTAGAAAATTAGTGCAATCTCTATAAATAACATTATTTCTCATTATTATTATGAATTTTACGGTTTTGATCTCCTCCTCACGTGGACACATACCCACACCCACGTGGGTAATTGTAATGGTGCCACGCCATTATGGAATTTTTTTTTAATATTTACATTAGGTTATGTGAATAATACATAACTATTCCCTGATAATAGAGGCTGGTGGAGCTCACACAAATTTTCTTCCGGACGTGAATTCCTAACCGCGTGGGTAGGAGATCACTGCCCATGAGTTTTAAAAGTTGAACCCATGTGTTTTAAAAGTTGAATAGAATTTGTGGTTGCCATATCTATTTGTTATAAAGTATAAACATTTAATAACCCTATGCCCTAGCAAACATCTCATGCAAACACCACCACACATGAAATAGATCTGGTGACAGTGTTTTCCATCCAACAGTACAACCTGCAACCAATTATTTTCCTTAAAAACTACCGAAGGTCTCATGTAGTGTGTCTCTATGAAAATTGTTTTATGCAAACTTCTTGCATTAGTTATATTCTGTTGCCCATATGTGGGTACCGTAACATGGGTGGATGGGCACACCGCTTCTTGTATAGCTCCACATGTCGTTCATTCTCAAATCTTGTTCGGTGGCACTTTTTTCCCAAGCTCCACAAATCACGTAAATCAGAGTAGAAACGAAAAGACAGACAAACAGACATAAACTGAAATAACGATTAACTCCTTTCACAAACAGAACAATACTTAACAAGGTGTTTTTACAAATCAGTTTTCAAAATAATTACTACCAAGCGACCAAAACGTGCTTTTGGAAAAAAATTATGTTTGAAATAAGTGAATAACAAACTTGAGCAGAAATTGTGGAGATACCGCGCAAAAACAGTGAGTAAATGGGTCGGCCAACAGACACAAACAAAGAGCACTGACCATAACCAGAAATATACACAATCCTTAACAATGAAAGGAAAAAAAATATGGAGCACAAACTCAATGCACCAACAATATAAGTCTTCCAAATAAGTAACACGATTGGATACTCAAGCCTTCAAAATCTAAGTAAATAAAACAGTTTCTAACTTTCTACTCTCACACTATCCTCCAACGGTACAAGCAGCCAAATTGTTAAACAATTACTGCTGACCATCAATTATAGTTAACTAAACCGAGTCGATTATAAGAAAACATAAATACTTGTTCAACGATATTCTTACTTGTTTATGTCTTCTCTTCTCAGTGAAAGGCAGACATGTCTTCTGGTGCATCGATCCAAATGTAATCATGAACATTTTGTTCTCCCCAATTATAAGAGCGATTAATAGGAAAATATCTTCTACTGTCAAGAGAGTATGATACACATCGTTTCCCATAAAATCGAACTTTAGGGAAAAAGATATTGTTTCTCATCGGTCCATAGAGATCAATCCTTCCTTGCGATGACAAGTAACTTACAAATAGAGTCGACCCTTCTAAAGTTTCCACCTCTTCCCATACTTGGTTTATTTGGTTGAGCTTGCAGATTGACGGGGTATAATCAGAACGAGAGTAGACAAAATAGAGATCCCCGTTACACTCTGCCAAAAATCTAGCTTTCCACCAATACTTGACGCCAAAAACATCGGGATGTATCACACTCGCAACAGAAGAAATAGGAAGAATGGTCCAAGTACGGGCATCGTGGTCATAAACCCCCAATGAACCATTAATATCCATACAGTAGAAGAGACCGTTGAAGAAAACCACCTTGGTCCAAATCTTGGTAAAAAAGTGGGAACTACTGTGGTAGAGAACGGTTGTCCATTCTGTATCTCCAGGACAATAAGTGCTAATGGCAACAGTAGTGGGGCTCACAAAAGCGTTTATGTTAAAGACAACACAGTTCGGAGATGTTGGAGCGGTAGAAAAAGCAATGATTTGGTCTTGATTTTGTGGTCCTCTTTTCGGCAAGTCAAACTTTTCTTGGGTATAAGGACTGAAGAAGAACATGTCCCTTTCAATTGTGTTGTGCATAAGCAACCAGCCGTCCTTGGTGTAACAAGGCTTACTAAGACGCAACTCCGGTAGCTCAAGCGAATGAAACTTACGGTTGTAAGGGTCGTAAAATAAATAGATGTCCTTGGACTCGGTGAAACACATTAGCCAGGGTGTTTTGTTAAGCTTCCTCACAGCCTTACACACAGCAAGCCATCGTCTACACACAGCAGACACTCGGATATTATCTTTGAACGACAGCTGAGAAATAATCACTTCTAGAATCTCGGTTGGAAGCTCAGAACACGAGTCTTGCTCGTCTCTCTGTCTAGTTGAAGTTCTGTCATTGTCTTTGATTTCAGTCAATCTATATGCAAGATATCCAGACAAATTTCAGTCAGAGGCATTCACAGTTTCAATTAAAAACTAGGGTGAACATGTGCAAAGCACGTGTGTTAACATATTCGTATTTATTAGCGTAGTACGTCAATTCGTCAAAGTTCCGAATATAATACCTTGCCTAGAATAGAACAGTTTTGACTTTTAACCTAAAGTATATTTTCCTAATGTGGAGTCCTTTATTCACATTCAATACTATGATTAATGGTAACTGATGATCAAAATCAATGGTCTAACAAAATTATAAAACAACTAAACGAAAGTTCCATACAAAAATTAAACAACGTTCAATTTCAAAAGTCATAGAGTGCAAAATCATGTAAGACAAAGGCGCTTCCCAAGAAAAAAAAAAAAAAAGGAAACAGGCATCACCACGCACAAAGAGCTGCAAGCAGAATGAAAACAAACAACTCCATCCTGATCTAGGGTTTAAGAGGTGAAGATGGCAAGAGAGGTGAAGAGAGAGAAGGATACAGAAACCCGGATATATGGTGAAGAAAGACAAAACACACACACGCACAAAGTAAAAATGTGAATGCAATTTAAATGCGTTATTTTTGTCCAATGCGAGCGGCATCTCTAAAGAAAAAAATAAAAATTAAATACTATTTAAATGCGTTGCTTTGATCAAATATGAATGGCGTCTTTTGCTTATCGTTTATGAAGTCAGAATGCGAAAACTACGTTATTTCCTCGCACAAAGGAAAGAAAAGGTAAAAGAAATGAAATTTTAATGACAATGTAAAAACATAAAAGAGTGAAAGAGTGAAAGACAGGTGAATAATAATAATAATAATAATAAAGAGTGGAGAAGTGAAGGACCAAAGATAGATAGTAAAAACACCCCTTCACTGTTTTATATTAATAAACAGTAAAATCAGTGAGTAACAGAATCCGGAAAAATATAACCAAACTTAAAAGGAAAAACAAAATCATGGACAGGTTTTGCACTTGGGTTATTTATAATTTCACGGAAAAGTGATAGACAAGACGAACTGAACCTGAATGCCAATTCTTACATGCATATAAGAAGGCTACAAGCAAGAACTGAAATTTCTTCTAAATGCAGAGTGCTAAGAAGTATATAATACTGCTTGCAATATTAGTGTATGTTTGGGAGAAATTTTTTGATCTTTTTGAAAAGTCAAAAGTAAGTTTTAAAAGAAAATAAATGGTTGTCACTTCAATGCAAGAGGTGGTTGAAAATAATGTTCGGCAAAGTTGAGATAAAATTTTTTTGTGTCAAACAAGCTCTATGTTTTTAGTTTGAAATCAAAACTCCGGGGATATCCATGTCAGAGAGTAGCAAATATGAAGTCATCTCTGAAGACAATCATAAAATCCCAAAATTAGATTTGAATTAACATAGGACGGATGATCAGAATAGTTGCATACGATACGAGTAACGATGAATATGTCTAAAATATAACTTATTCTGAACATATACAGTTTGGAAACAAAAACTGATTTTGTAGGGGAGAAAAGAAAGCTGCATTGTTTTGGTTCACAAATGGCGTAAAATCTTGTCAAGCATGTCATGAAATATTTATTAACTACAGATTGTTGGAAAAATATTCTTAAAAATCAGGGAAGTTAAAGAGGGCATCAAGTGTAACTAGAAACATAATCAAGAGATGAAGGTAACTATATAATCCAAATAACGTAACAGGAAAATAAAGCTAGGATAACGTTCGCCATAATCACTTCCCTTTATTCTAGCATCAGCAAGGTCTTCAGGCTACATATGGATGAAATAGCTTAAAAGAGCAAATGGAAACGCCAAAACATTGATTCGGAGTATCTAGTAGAAGTAATTACTTGATCTACAAACAAGAGTGACATGTCATCGAACCATATTCCAAGACGACAATGTCCATATTAAATTATCTATAAATATCTTAGAAACAGCAAGGAATCAAAGTAATATAAACGCTAGTCAAATTCTTGCTCTTAAATTCTCGGGTCTCTACTCGCTGCAGTTATCGCCATAATCCACTGCAACTTTAATAAAAAAGATCTAGGGAGACAAACGAACAAGGAGGTGACTAAGATTTTGTTGGCTTCCGTTTTCGAGGACAACATGGGCAAACCAGCAAACCAAGGCATTGATGTCTCTACTCCCAAACTAACTTACGTATAGACTCTCATTAGGGTTTTGAAAATTGGGTGCAATATACATCTAGAAAAAGCCCTCAATTCAAATGCATTTCTTTCTTGTGATTTCCATTTCACCATTTTAACCAATTAATTGCTGGTTTTTAAAAAAAAAAAATCTACGGGAGAATCAGTGAATTTGAAGCCTCATAAATACTCCATTTTACCCAACATCGTCTTCTTTAGGCTCTCAAATCAAATTCTACACAGAGAAAATGGTAAATTCAAAGGGGAATGTACTAATTTAATTTTCTTGAAACCCATAAGCTTCAGTTAAAAATTTCAATATTTTGTCATTTCTTTCATAATTTTCAATCTCCGCAGCGCAAGAAAATGGTAAACCCTACTATTTATGGCAAAAAAAAAAAAAGAGATTAAAAAAAAACCTACACTCAGAATTACACAATGAGATTTACAGACGTTAACTATTGAATTGAATTACTAAAGAAAAGTGAACAGAAAAACTTACAATTTAGCCTTCTTTAATCTCCTCCTAGCCATGAGAACCCAGATAATATATTTGGGGAAAAACTCCTTTCCCTGCGTAAGTTGTTCTATGGGTGTTTTCGTATGTGACTCTGTGTACCAAAACAGTTTTATACTTTTAAGGTTCAATACAATACATATAACTGAGTGACTAGTGATTAAGTAAGGTAAGTGCTCAATGCAAAACTGAAAGCATTAATAGATTAAAACATAACCTCTATGCAAACAGCGGCGTAGCAAGAAATGGGCCTTACGGAAAATGAAATGCATTAACTTTTTATGACATAATACATGAATAAGTTCCATTTATAACAAAGGCAAGTTATAACGCACATGTATCTGTTGAAATGGCTCCGCCTGTTATAACAATAAGTTTCATTTACAAGTGATTAAATTATAGGGGATGAGACTACACGAAACGGAATGGAAGGACTTCGGGTTTAGTTGAAAAATCCGTCATTCGTTTTGTCAAAGTTTGAAAAGAAGAAATCTCAGTACTTGTAGAATATTGTTCTCATTCCACTTTCAATTCTGCTGTAAAAATATGAACTAGTTCAAGATTTAATCACCTCAATTGATAATACACATTAACATTTGAATACTTTCAAAACTCTATTTAATCGTTCAATTTATAATCGCAAAGCTTTTGCACATCCTATTTATAATCATAGTGTATAAATCATAATGCATGCACGGAGACAAAAATGTATTTTCCTGAAACAAATCATAATTCCCAAATGATAGAGTAGTTTCAATTTTCAATAAAAGGAACTGCCTCACAAATCAGTGGATCACAAGTCACAATAGAACTTGAGTTGCAATATAAAACAGAGAAAATTGAGTACCTAAAAGTCAGGGACGGTGAAGAGAAACAGACGAATCACAGTCTTCCAATAGTGCCACTGGGCACCGTGAGGGCCAGGGACGAACTGCCGTCTGCGTGCGAGTTGCGATCGTTCCCAAAATTCAGACACTAATTAGTTCGTATAATTCACACAAGAAAATAAGCATGCGAGTTGAGATTCTATTTAATTGCCAGTTACAGACTTACAGTCTAGCAAAAGCTTCAATTTCGATTGCGAATCGGCTATAGATTCACGCGGGCAGAGACGATAGAGATGGAATTAGCGATTCAAATGCAAAATTCAATTTCAATTTCGATTTCGATTTCGATTCGCACAGAGAAGAAACGATCGATCGATTCAGCGGGTGTAACTGGTGATTTTGGTCAGTGCTGAAGGCATGCTCACCGGCTCGGGCTTCGCTTGGTCAGGATGTTCATAGCCTCACTCACACTTGATTGTGGAAGTTGAGTGAAATTTTGTTTTCTATTCTAAATGGGAAGTGATACTCACACCCACATAATTAATCCATACACCCACCTCTTTTTAAAAAAATTTTAATTTCCAATTTTACCCCTTAAATAACGTGGGTGCGGGAGACGGATCTCGGCCAGAGCGCCGAGGATTCAAGAGGCCTCGGCCAGCTTGGCCGAGGCCCCCATGAGGACTGGGCCTCGCCAAGCCTGGCCGAGCGCCTCTTGATCCTCGGCCGCTAGTGGTCGAGGATCCAATTTTTTTTTATTTCTTTAAAAATTGATTGATAATATAATTAATATTTTTTATATTATTTTTGATTTTGGGAAGGAGCATGTGATGTATGAGTTGGGCCGAGCAGACGAAATCGTATTTTATAGATTTAGTGTCCGAACTCCATTTTGGACAAATAATATCGATTTAGTGACGGCCATTTAGTCGAACTCATTGCTTTGCAATGATGTATGATGGATTTTGGCCATCAGGCTAATAATTTAATTTTTTCATTTATTTGTTTTTAATTTTATTTTATCACCATTTTCGTAGAAATTATCGTTTTTCTATTTTTCGAATAATTTAATTTTTTTCATTTATTTATTTTTAATTTTATTTTATCACCATTTCCATATTTAAAACGCTAATTTCGCTGTCTAAACGCATTCGAATGGCCAAAATCCATCGTACGTCATCGCAAAGCAATGAGTTCGACTCGTGACGTCGAGCTACCCCAAATCGGTATATTATTTGTCCAAAATGGAGTTCGGACACTAAATCTATAAAATACGATTTCGTCCCGTTCGGTCCAACTCATACATCACATGTTCCTTCCCCAAATTAAAAAATAATATAAAAAATATTAATTATATTATCAATCAATTTTTAAAGAAATTAAAAATGGATCCTCGGCCACGAGCGGCCGAGGATCCAAAAGGCGCCTCGGCCACGCTTGGCCGAGGCCCCCATGAGGGACCTCGGCCAAGGGTGGCCGAGCTCCATCAGCGGCCGAGGATCCAATTTCGTCACCGCACTCACCTTATTTAATGGGTAAAATTGGAAATTAAAAATTTTTTAAAATAGGTGGGTGTATGGATTAATTATGTGGGTGTGAGTATCATTACCCATTCTAAATAAATGTTTAAATTTTTCTTCAGTGTACCCTTTTTGAGCTGTGGAATTCAAACGCATGAAAAAGCTTAGCCAATGGCCGTGGAGAATTGGTGATTGAATAATTGGAGAGATTTCTGTGAAATCCTCGAGTGATGGTTGCAGAGAATTGGAGATTGAATCGGATTTTTGAGAAATCCTCCCGGTAGAATTCAATTATATGAGAAAACTTACTTGATTGTGGAGAATTGGCGATTGAAGTTAGCCCCCGTTAGTGTATCTGTATTTATGAATATTTATGAGTTTTGATGTGAAATAGGAGAGAGAATGAGTGAGGTTGAGTGGTGGAGATTTATGTGGTACAATGGGTCCCAGAAAATATGTGGATGTAATTGGTTTGACTTTTGATGTGAATGTGTTAAAATGTGTAAAAATTTATTAAAAATTGTAAAAGAACGGGCTGTAATTGGAGAGATTTTTGAGAAATCCCCACGTGATGGCTGTGGAGAATTGAAGATTGAATCATTGGGGAGATTTTTGAGAAATCCGTCCGATGAAATTCAATTGTATGAGAAAGTTTACGTGATGGCTGTCGAGAATTGGAGATTGAATCATTGGAGAGTTTTTTGAGAAATCCTCTCTCTAGTCGGGTGACAAGGAAAAAGTCGAAATTTTAAATTAAAACATATATATATTATTACGGTAATGATCAAGTGCCCCCAAGAGCGACGTTCCTGAGAGCATGCGAACATGCCTAATATTATTATACATTTATATTTATATATGGGTATTGATTTTGAAAATCAATCTTATCTAAGAGGTTTGACGGGGCTATTAAAGAGTGGCTGTTGGCTGGGGATGGAACAATTGGAGGAGGCGGAGGGGACTAGTGGTGGTGAGATGACGGGATGGCGGAAAGCGATTTGGGTTTCGAATGTCCCACCGCGAGTGGCAAAAGAGCCAACATATCTGCAATATTTGTCATTGTGGGTTTTCTTCCTCAACTCTTGAGGATTTTGAAGGCCCCACATCAATTTGAGTCATCCGATGATGTGTCCCCTCAACTACAGTTACGATCCGGTACCCATAGTCGGAAAAAAAAATGATAGGGGTTGGGTGAGGCCCCCATCATTAGGAGGCAGTTATGTATTATTCATATAACTTAACGTAGATACCAAAAAAAATTCAAAAAATAAAAATTAAAAAAAAAATTTGGGGTGATGACGTGGCGCCATGTGGTGGCCACATGCCCACTGTGAGTACCATATGGTACCCACTGTAGGTATCTGATCAAAATCGGACTCAACTAATTAGCTCAAAATAATGTCATTTAACAGTAACCTTATTTCTGTCTAGACATGGTAACAGTTTTCTAATAAACCATACATAGTTCACTTGACAAATATTGATTTACTTATTTCACTACGCTGTGATAAACAGTTTTGAATTAAAACAGACAGAATACCAATTATGTCATATAAATGAATCAGAGGGGCTTTGTGTTTTCTGAAAGATAAAAATCACATTTTTATGCATAACCAAACCAAAATCCTGTACAGAGATATTGACTCAAGTCCAAGGAAAGTAAAATTTTACGTCTACGACCTTGGAAAACGAGAGCGTCCTTTCTTCCTCAAAAACTCGGGGATCTCCACAGAACTGCCTTCCAAGGAGGATGTAGATCGCCGATTAATTCCAAAGCCGGTGTCGCCCTGATTTACCTACATTGCAACCATGGGTCGAGGAATATTATGAAGCGACGGATAAATAGACACTCCTACCCCGATGTAGTAGGATAACTCATGCCCCACTGATGATGTGGCACACATCATAAGATAACTGACATGATAGTGCCATGTAATCAGTGGACATGGATTATACGAGATCGTGTGTGTGTGTGTGAGAGAGAGAGAGAGAGAGTGAGGACCTGAAGGGTTCGCGAATCATTTTCCTCTTGACGTTTAAAACCAGTGGCGATCAAAGTTATACTCACCTAAATCAACGCAAACAAAACCAAATTATCAAATTCCTACAAAATGGTTACTCTTGATTTCCCTTTCACAATTCAAAACAAACAGGGATATCAATGCATAATGCATATATGGGTTCAAAAGTAACGAGTCTTATGCTAATATTGAAGTTTGACTTTGACTCGGCAGTGGAAGGTAACTCCCAGGTAGAAAAAAGTTTAAACGACCACAGACTAAGGCCTTGTTCTATTTGGTGTTAACCAAATCCGTACGCAATTCCGTATACCTCATACTCATTTTCAACCACACACATATTTCCCAAAATAATATTAACCACACATTTTTACACGGAATACCGCGCGGAACAACTAAACCCCCAATCAAACAAGGCCTAAATTGATGCTAAAGAATTCAACTTTCTTATGTTAATCTGCCATTTCTAGCACCACGGTTACAGGTTTCGCAATATTAGCATGCATTTCCTATTGCATTCTTGTAAGTGCATAGACAGGTGAATAGCGTCTCAAATAGTGGGGTTGTGTGTAAAAATGGAAGTTCGTTCGACTAAATCTGTAAACAGATGATAACTTACTTGCCCACTTAGTGATGGATCGATTACGGCACCAAATATTAGGTTAGCACTTGGATCGACAAGATCATAGATAACCTCTGCTGCAGCATTTACCTATCATTCCACATTTACAAAAACAGAAACCGAAAATAGGAAAGATACAGTCATGATAAGAATTATTTTAAGTACCATCGAAAACCATAAAAATCATAAAATAAAAAATAAAAAATAAAAAAACAAGAAAGAAAAAAAAATTATAAGTTTGGGCATACACATTATAACTTTTAATCACACAATCTTCGAAAAAATTTCACTTTTGTTCCTATAAAAATTTTATCAAACCTCCGATAAATATTGTAATGAAGAAAAGTTTGGTGTCCTTCAAAAATATATTCTTGTTCAAGTTATTGGAGATTCAAGAAATATTGTGATTGGAAATATTGTTTTGAAAATAACATAATATCTAGGAAGTCTAGTATGGATTGTTCAACTAATTTCTAAACTTCATTAACGAGGAAACAAGCAGCAAAACTGAAGAAAGTAAAAGAAATAATAGTTGAAAAAAAAAAAAAAAGGTAACATTCCAAGGTAAAAAAGGAGAGCAGAAAAAAAATTAATAATAAAAAAATACCTCAAACAATGTTAAGTCGCTGCCTCCAGTTATATTCCACACAATTCCTGTTGCCCTCTCGATCCCAATATCCAACAAAGGAGATTGAATGGCATTTAATGCAGCATCTCTGGCCCTGCTCTTTCCTGTTGAAGCAAGACAACAATACTGCTAATTCTAAGATTTAGTGGATGCTATTCTTCTAATTTTAATACATTCTCTTTTAAATTTGAAATTGGCAGTCAACCAACAAATCTACAAGACATGGCTTGCTGGAATTTACCTGTTGCTGTCCCAATCCCCATCAATGAAGAACCAGCATTTGCCATAATAGCTCGCACATCTGCAAAATCGACATTCACTAGCCCAGGAACCTGCAAATAATGCAAATTTCAAGATTGTTAGACTCAAGCTTTTTAAGTTTCAAAGAAATATGCTATACAACACAAGTCAAAATCATGCATTGCCTTCTACATCTTTCTCAATCATTGGTTCATTATCAAATTAATGAATCTTTTATTGGTCGTATGACATCATTTGACAAATAGCCGAGAGGTACACGTTCCAAATCTATTAGCACGATTCTTAACCACCTATCCCAATGTTTTACTTAGGTTATTTTTGAGCAATACATGGAAAAGGAAAATCAATTCCATCTTCCGTGGCCAAAGATAAGCTTTAGGGCATTGTACCTAGAAATGGTTTCCATGAAAAAAATTGCAATCGAACAAGGAGGATGGAAAAAATCTATTGATGGGACAGTTTTCCATCGAAAAAAGGAAGGAAATCAAACACACCCTTGGGAAAAAGAAAGCTCGTTGAGAGAGAAAGAAATCACAACCAGCATCATGGTTGACAGATAGACTATAATATCCCAGCAAGTGAAAGGCAATATCAGTCATCAACGGATAGAAATTGAATTCCTCATGCATATGCATTCATACCGTGATAATATCCGAGATTCCACGAACACCTTGTCGAAGAATGTCATCGGCGAGATTGAATGCTTCTGTTACTGGAGTAGATGGGGAAACTGCAGTCAATAGTTTATCGTTTGGAATGACGATCAGTGTGTCAACATTCTCTCTCAAAGCTGCAATTCCTTCTTGTGCTTGTACAGCTCTTCTTCGTCCCTCAAAAGAAAAAGGAGTTGTCACTATACCCACGGTCAAGATACCCATTGACTTAGCAATTCCTGCAATTACAGGAACTCCACCAGTTCCTGTTCCCCCACCCATGCCAGCCTGCACATTAATCAAAATCCTAAGATAAACATAAGCATTATTGGCCACATGCGTGTTGATCTCAGATGAACGTTCATGACAGTACATGGCGTTCAGTGCACTGTGGCGCAGACCAAGGAGCTTGTTAAGCATGCATGCCAGAAATGTACTAGAAACTAAGGTTGTGTCCGGATAAACTTTTTTAAAAACTAAATTTTTTACATGAATAATGGTGGGGACCACGAGATGTGTGGTTGATATTGATGTTTAAGTTTGGCTAGAAGTAGAAGTTCATTTTGAGATAGAAAAAAGTTAACATGAACAGATTACTCCAATAAATTAAAATAAAATAAAATAAGAATGTTGATTTTACAATTAGGAAAAGGTCAAGGTACTTGAGCAAGATATCAGATAGCCGATCACCTCTCATTATAGTTAGCAATTTTCCAAGTGACTATGATACATAATAAGATTTGTATGAAGAAATTAGAAAACCCATTAAACAGAACAAGGGGTCTGTAGCGTAGCAGATCCCCTTTTGATTATTGTTAGATATAGGTAAGTGATTATAATCCATATTCGGATCTATGAACAAATTAGAAAAACCACGGAAAAATTTTTCCCCCACAGGTCTCTCAACTTTCGGATCGAAATTAATGTAAAATGCCAACAAAGATAGAGGCTAATAAGTAAAATCAACTGCAGAAGAATGAGGTCGGCATCAAGATTACAGGTTACTCAGCCAATATTAAGTTTTAAACTCAAACGAATGAGCTAAAACCTTGAAGACAAAAAAACATGAATGGAATAGCAAAACCATTATGGTCAAACTATCATTTCAAACAAGAAGGCGAAACTTACAGTAACAAAGACCATGTCAGATCCATAAACTGCCTCTTCTATAGATTCTTTGCTTTCTTTAGCAGCATTCATTCCGATTTCTGGGTTCCCTCCAGCACCAAGTCCTCTGGTCAACTCTTGACCAATTTGCAACTGATGTTGAGACACCACAGGGGACATCCTCATGGCCTGAATATCGGTATTCACAATCCAAAACTCGACACCCTTCATTGCACTCTCAATCATACGATTAACCGCATTCGACCCACCACCTCCAACCCCGATAACCTTGATCTTAGCCTCATTGTAATTATTCAAACTTGATGAATCACTCACACTCTCAGTGAAACTTCCACTAAAATTCTCCTGTCTAGGGTTGGTAATCATGGCATTCGTCTCACCTCTTAGTATTGAAATCTCTGGGTGTGAATTTAGAAATGGGTTATTTCCTTGAAGTTGATTGACACTCTGAGAGTTGGTTGAACATTTCAACCTAAAAGCATTTGAACCACCCTTTTGACTAATACCTAGAAGCCCACTCTTCTCTTCAGCCATTTTTAAGGGTCCAATTCTACCTCCAAGAACATTAAATACCCCCACTGGTCGTCGTGCCTCTGGTGGCATCAAATACTGGGGCGAACACATAGCCATCGCAAAAACAATTTTTTTCAAGATGATTATTGATCAACCCAATTCACTATATCTTCAATTTGCAGACGAAGATTTACTTTCAGAACCTGCAATTTGATTAAGAAAATAAAACAAAAAAATCAGCCAATGAAAATAAACCGCTTATAGAAGTAGGCAAGTAGCAAATATAGCTAAGAGTAAACCCCCCGTGGAATATTCATTCTCACAATTTAGAGCACTAAATTGCAGTATATTGAAAAATTGACAAATTATAGCATTTACCAAATTGCAGTCTATTACAAAAATTTAAAATGCTCTAACTAAACCAGATAAGAAATCCTCTCCAAGCCTCGATAGAACAAAACGAAAGGAAATAGATTACAGAATTTAACAGTGAAATCCCAAAGCATGAAGTTGACTCACAGCAAAAATAACTCGGTGTTGCTCTTACGAAGAAAAAACCTCCACAGCTCAACTGGCAAATTGGGAATGCAAGTAGCTAATTACAAATGGGTTTAATCTGTACAGAATCGAGCATTAATTAAAGTGGAAAAAGGAAAAAGATCTCCAGGGTTCACACGAGTCTCACTTCAGTACCTTGTGCTTAATTTCAGTTCATCTCCCATGGCATTTTCTTGTTGGGTGGGGCTAAATGCAGCCCAGTTTTTTCTAAAAACACCAACTTTTTTCCCATGTCCTTGTTTTACCCCCAATCGAAAAAAATAAAAAATAAAAAAATAAAATTTATTCTGCTATTTCCGAAAATAACTTTATATATTGTCATTTTTAGTAACAATTACGATCGAATATAACAGCATAAGAAGAATTGTTGTCGGAAATAGCAACCAAATAAGAGATACCAAAAAAGGGGAGGGATGTGTGTTTTTGTGCTTTTTTTTTTTTTTTTTTTATTTATGGGAATGAGGGGAGGGGTGTGTGTTTAGGATGGGTAGTACAGGTATTTTGTTTTTGAAATTTTAAAGCGGGCGTGTCTAGAGATTTTGAGTTGTATTTAGCCACACCTTGCAATTTGTTTATTCATTTTTTTTTTTTTTTGGTTGTATTGAAAGAAAAAGCATATGTGGGCCTCCAGCCTTGTGGGCTGGGCTGAAACAAACAAAATTAAAAGAAAGCCTTATCGCTTTGAGTCTTGTTTTATTGGCTGATTGTTTCAAGATTTTCTAGTTTTTGATTATGATAGCTGAAGACCTGTGTAACGTGAGTCCATCCAGACTCAACTAGTACTAGTATAGCATTTTTTTGCGGTGAAATCGGATGGTACGAAGAAGATTTAGGGGAAAAATGGCAGATTTGATTGAGTTTTTGAAGAATTTTATAAAGAAAATAGAGTATTTTTATATAAATAGACGTGAATGAAAATTTGGGTTAAGAGCAGAGAAACCCTCATTTCGATCGGGAATTAAAACAATCTACATTATTGAATTAATACACTTAATTTTTTTAATGACCTTAATTGTATATGTCGACTCGTTTAATTAGATTAAATTAACACATTCGATTGTGCATATGAAAGAGAGAGAAAAAACATCGGTAGTTTGTTTGTAGTGACTTGGCGATCCTCTCAAAGCCTCCACATCTTTCGATAAATGACTAATGAACAAAAGAATTCAATGAATAAAATGGATGATTGTATTGAAGACTCAAAACTACATCAAGTGTGTTTAGATGATTATGCATGCCACTGCAAATATTTTTCTTGGCCCTTTTTCTCTTTTATCCTTTTATTTTATTTTATTTATTTTTGCAGCCCTTTCCAATATTACATAGTTCTAATCATGCTATACTAATTACACACATAACTACATGTGTAGCAAAGAAAATTTCCAAATGAACCCTTGATCATTTGTATTAGAAAAAGATATTCATAATTCATTTTTCGCACGGTTAAAAAGTTGTCTCGCCTCTTGAGAAAGAAAATTTCTCCAATTATATTTTATTGCACAAAAGCGTATCCAATAAAAGTCCGATGGTAATATATACAAAAAGGATTTTTTTTTTCTTTTCTTCTTAATTCTTAGTATATACTGCGAGTTATGATATGTGCATGTATCGGTGGATTTGAATTGTAAAAATACATGCACTTCCAGTACTTGAAAGTAAATAAAGAGCATTTTTAATAATTGAAAAGAAATTCAGTTTGATAAATTCACATGATTTATTATTTTTATTTAATAATAATACTTTTTGAGTTCCAAATATTTGAAAGTGGATTTCTATATTGAAACATGTAAATTTAGTTAGAGAGTGTATTTCAAAAGAAAAATAATTTAGTTAAATTATTTTCTGTACTGAATTTACAATTTACCTTGTCAAAAGAAAAATGCACAATTCACAAGAACAGGATAAAAATTCAAATTAGAAAAATAAGAATTTGTTACCGCTTAAGTTAAAAATTATTTTCAACTGCTCATTACGTTTATTTGACAACTTTTTCATATTTTTTAGTACAATTTTTTAACTACTCAACTGTTATATCTAAAAATTATGCTATAGTATACTTTCATATATAGATTTTATTTGGTTTGAATTATTTAAAATATTATCATCGGCCTATTAAAAGATTTTCTCTATATGAAAGAAAAAAAAAAAAAAAGAAGTGAGATGACTGCTCAGCTACACTTTTTTCAAAAATCTCTTTCCCTTTCAGAGATTGATCCAAAAACTCTCCAACCTTATTGATTTTGCGTGAACAATTATCTATATGATCGGATTCCATCAGGAACAAACGGTATACTCATTTTCTCTATCTTATTTTTATCATTTAATTTGGAAACTGTTTATTTTCCTTAAATTATTTTCTTTACTTCTGAGCAACAAAAATTATTTATTTTTCCTATTGCCCATAACCTTAAAAGATGCGCTTTGAAAATGACAAGAATTTCAAAACCCTTTTTGGTTTTTTTTCCTTGTATCAAATATTTTTGGCACAAGCACTAAAATGTTGAATCATTGTGTTCTATTCCCATTGAAAACAGAAAACTGAACATTTAAATTTCTCTTGAAGATGGATGGTATGATGATAATTTTACCCTTCAGATATAGCACGTGAGATGGACGAAATTAAATTAACGGTGGCATTTAATAGTTGACTAACAGAAGTCCTTACTCAACAATGAATATTAAGTTTGAATACTGAAATGTCAAGGAAAAAAGCATGGATCCTTAATGCACATCGAATTAAAACGTTGGCTTCTAATTATGCTAATAAACCCACATATTTTCTATGCTAGATACAATTCCAATTTTTTAATATATCAAGCCAATAAGCTCACATGTATTCCAATTTTTGAATACATTCCAATTCCAATTTGAATATATTTGGGATTTTTTTGGATGAAAAGAGTGTTCTAAGGTAGTTTGTGAGATTTTTTTGGATGAGAAGATCAAAAGAGTATACTTTTAAGAAGCAGGGCAATGGTAGTTTGGTTACGTCAATTACATTTATTTTGGGAGTTTTGTATCACTGCATGTTATTTTGGCTACATTTATTTTTGTTACTTTATGACTCACATAAAAGTAGGGAAGAAATGTAAATTATACACTTTTTCATTCAAACATCGATACAATCGTAACTTGTAGGTCACAGGATAAAATTGTACCACCTCAAAATTTGCCAAAAAGTGCTTGTTCTTTTAGATGAATTGGAGTGTACCCGGCCAGGTTACCACAGGCAAATAACAACTTACCCTTTTTTTCTACGACACTTTTTTTCCTATCTTAATTTACAAACAGTAATGTTGTTCTAAATGAAACTAGGGATCCAGTATCATAGTTACAAACTTAGAGCACGTGATTTTTTCTTATTTTATCTCATTTTAACTCATTCTCTTTTAAATTAGAATTTGGTCAACTCATAGAACATGTATACCCCACACAAATCTTCAACATTCAACTCACTTATGTATTTCACATAAAAATACATAAAAATCTGAATCCTAACATGGGTTTAAACTAATAATAATAATTAAGTCTTACAAGTACACAACACTATAACACATCATAGTTACAAACTTCAAGAATATTCAACCTTACAAGTATATGCACAAGATAGATTAAACAAGAGACAATGCTTTGAATGTTGAATTAGAACAAGACATGTGACATGGGTGATTAGGTGAAGGAGAGAGGGCCTGACTAAGCCTTCTATTTCTCCAGGATATAGACATCTTCTTTATGGGAATGTACTTCTTGTAATGCAATTGGATAAATAAATAACAATGAAGGGATCGGGTGGTATTGCATAAAATATAAGTCAAGGCAAAACAAATGGCATATGTGGGCAGGCTCACCAATGTAGAAATACCTTCGGCTATGCACTGATTGGAATTTTCTAGATTTTTCATCTTGCCATAGTTCATTTGCCTTTTGTAATTAGATTTTTCGATTTTTTTTAGCCCCTCATCTTCAATAACATGGAATTTTCTAGAAAGTAGACGGCCGTCCAATCCCGAATTCCTTTAGTTTTGTAACTAGGAACACTCGGTGCCCCAAAGTGGAGGTTGCATGCATTATTTTTGAAATACGATTGATCCAAATTCCCTATTTCAACTCTTATTTCCTCGATGACTGCCGCTTCTATTTGGGTTGCAATTGTTGTCAAGTTTAAGTCAATAATAATAATAATAATAATAATTAATAATAATAATAAACAAGAGGGTGCAGCTAAAGACACCCCATAAATCTTCTTTCGACACCCCTTTACTTCATACACCCCCCATTGACCATTTGACATCTTCACAATTTCATGACGCACCCCCCTAATTCCCATTTTAACCTTCAAATAAAAATAAATAAATAAATGTTATGAATAATAATTGAAGAATAATTATTAGGTGTTATGAATAATTGAGAATAATGTGGTGGTTATGAATTATGAGGAATAATTTGGTGGAGGAATAATTTGGTGGAGGAATAATTTGGTAAAAGATGTAATTATTATATGTGAATGACTATTATACCCTTGATGAAATTATGTAATTACGATTGTGTCATTCGAAGTTTTCTATAAATAGGGCTTGATTATTAATGAAATTTATTCACGAGAATTCATTGAATTCATTCTCTCTAAATTCTCTCTATTGTTTTCATACTTTTATAACAGCGTTATCGACGAGTCTCAGCCATTTGAGTAATATGAAGGGAGTATCTTTCTACATTGCATCTTATAGATGATCTTTCACGTATCGGCAAACAATTATTATAAATAACCTAATCCATCTCCAAATCAATACTTATCTTTCTTTTCTCTCTTATCTTTTTCCCACTTTCTCACGTCTCACTCTTTCTATCTTCCCAATCACTCACAGAAAAACATTTATGCGAGACAAAGAGTTGTGGGCAATTCAAGTGGCGAATGGAGAAATCGTGCATGTTCAATTCTTCTCCCTAAGAAAAGAAGAAAATGTATATATATTATATTACTTTATAATATAATAATATATTAAACTATAATATTCGTTTCTCGAGATATAAGGAGCATACATTATCAAAATCAAATTTTCTCGACTCTATTATACTCGATTTAACGAGAAACGATTTGACACCAACATTGATAGGGTAATAACTCACTCGTTTTGAAATATGTTTATTATCAAACTTTCAAAATTTACAAACTAGTACACCAACTTTTTGAAAAAGTTACAAAATAGTCCTTGAATATTTTGATATTGATAAATTAGTAGAAAGGAGATAATTTTCCAATCGTAAAACATTGATAAAATATTTTTGACAATTTTACCTTTGCGTGGAATGACAATTTTACCCTTAGGGTAAAAACCGACCTAATTTGGCGGCATGAAAAATGGATAAAATATTCATGAAGAAATTCTAAATCCATTGATTATATAAAATGGTTTGAAATCCATTTGAGTTAATAGATCGAAATATTAATGTAACTCTCGAAGAGTTGATTACATAATGTACTTTATTCTAGAAGGATAAATGTGCTTTATTGTAGAAGTAATGAGTATTTGTTAGAAGAACAAATCTGCTCCCCGTAAACTTGATTCAATATTTAATTATCGCACTTTATTCTTGCCAATTTAATTCTTTTAATACCTCCTACTTGATGATGGGTTCAGTCACTAAGCGGAAGGTTTTATATATTTCTGACTTTATATGCTTTAAGTGATGGGTAATACTTTATACTAGCGAGATCCTACTCTGAAGAAGTAGTTAAATATTATGCAATTTAATTCTTGCTATTTAAATTAGTAAATTTATATTTATTGCAATAATTCCCATAAGGTAGGTTGACTTTATTGGAGGAAATTTAATTTCTGCAATTTAAATTTATGCACTTTATAGTTTGATATATTTCCAATGTGGTGGGTATACCACATGATTGGTGTCGCATTTCGATGTGGTGGAGTTATACTACGATTGGTTATAACGAATCCTACTCCCGGAAGAAGTAGTTGATCAAATATTCTAATCATACTCTGAAGAAGTGACGATGAGAATAAAATTACTTCTTTATATATCTAGAATATGAATGGAAAAATTGAGCAAGTGGTACTTGAAGTTACCATTGGATAAATAGGCAGTAAAGTCTTTGAATAGATCCATGTTGATAAATCAAAGAAAATATATCGCATGGAAAGCTTATATGAAGTAATCTTATCGATGATATGAGATTGTATTAATATGAGAATAAAATGCTCTTGAAGAAGCATAATCACTAGATTTTTGTATTTGAATAAAGCCAATATGATATTATTATTACTCAGGAAAAGTACAAAAGCAGTAGAAGTGGAACATATTGAGAATATCAAAGATGGCATTAAACACTAAAATATAGAAATGCAAAAAGAATATACATCTTTGAATCCATAAATGAGGGATGCGTCTAAGAGTATAAATACTCAAGTAACTGCATACCATCAACATTAGGATTCATAATGAAATATTTAAAGGATAGAATTTCTTTTAAACGACACGATTGATGCAGTCTGTGAAACGGACACAGGCTTCCATGATTCTTGAACATATGCATGAAATTTGATGAGTAGTTCATCAGCAGTACTAAGCGAAATAAGTATTTTCTCATTGAATGAGAGATAAACTTATTACTTACACTGATCTAGAAGCGCTAGTAAACATCAAAAAGAAATTATTAATATTCAACAAACCTATTGGTTTGACACATGAAAATTCACCGTATGCCAGAGGCTATATTGAATATTTCCTCCAGTGTGTTGTAGCGCTGGAAGGACAATGAAAACATCACTATTATTCATCATATACATCATGGCGATTGTGGATGGATTGCTTGTAGCCCCAACCTCACTGGACCCGTGGTGACTGGCTCAATTCGAGTATTAGATCCAACTAGATGAAAAGGTATTACACTCGAAACTCTTATTCCCCATGATAGTGCAGCCATTATAAGTCTAGCTAAAAGTTTGTTGTTGGTTCCTCCATATAGTATATTGATTTCTTGTCTCCCTAACTCTTTTACGAGTCGGTTTGCCATATCCACATATTGGATATGGCCTACCAGAACTTAGATCCACCAAGAATACATACGGTTTTTAATCGGCGAGGTAAAGGGCTGACTTGTATGAGATGATTCTAAAATCTCCATATCCATCTCTACTCCTATCTCTCTTTTTACACTATACTTTTAATGTATGAACATGAGAGATATATGAAACCCTCTATTTAAAGAAAAAATTTTCAAACCAATAATTGAGTGCACTATTTACTTTTTGACAAATATGAAAGAAAAAAAAAATGCAGAGAAAATTTTTAAGTGAAAATGACATATATCATCGGTGATTGAAAAATAATATATATATACATATATATATATATCTTAAAAATCGAAAAACAATATTTACAATTACAAGAAAAACATTGATCTTCGTTATTACAGAGCTTCCTTATATTAATATGAGAAAATTATTATACTAAAATTTTCTACTAAATTTACAAGCAGGATCTTCTAAAGTAAGTTTTCAAGGTATGTAGCGTTTGTTGATCTTTGAATTTGGCCCATAAAGTCATTAGCTCACCTTATGCGTGTCCACTAGGATGTGTCTCAGAGCTGTTGAATATCATCCAAAGGCTCCTTACTCAATCCATCCTTAATGAATGCTATTTTATCTTCTCGATTTACGGACAAGTACCCCATGATTTACATCAGTGTCACATGTCCACCGAGCACACTTGTAGCATCCTCCTAATCTTTTGCTCTCTGTTTCTTTGAAAAAACTACTTTTACCCATACCAGGCATGTATTTAGAAGGAATTGAAACCTCACGAGATAATCGAACCTTTGCTTCAATCAAGCATCGGATATCTTGTGGGATACCCTTATTCATTAGCATCCTTAATCTTTCGACCTTTACCTCGATAAATCCTTTTTAGGATTTTAATCGAAATGTAATGGATAGTATTTTCGAAGATTTGAGAGCATATGATCCATTATAATGTATAAACCCTTGTTAGGATGAATTTTGCAATAATTTTGATGATTTATTTATAGAATAATACGGCGTATGAAATAAGACTCCGATTTTAAATAAATAATATGAGCGTAAGAGCTACGATTCCGAATTAAATAATAGCCGGATGTGATGCGTATGGTGCCTTTCAGTGTTTGAGCAGTAGTAGACAATAATGTCACCAAAAGATGATGGAATATGTCGGTGAATTGTTTCTATGATAAATCATATTGAGCCTTTATCACGAGATACTAGTGAAATCGATATAAGAATTTCTTGAACTAGAAGTTCAATAATACTTTCGTTTGCAAGCGGACTGACCATCCCGGTTTAAATAATTATGAAATCAATATTTCAAGTGAAGAATTAAAAGAATTCTTCAATGATTGTTCTCGATAAATGATGAAATCATTACTAGCCAATATTGGGAATAAATCCCAAATATATCACGGAATAAAGGATGAGAAGTATGGGCCCTCATCCTCCATGTGGACTACTAGATATTATGATATGGATCCAACTAGATAGTCACATGTGTATATGATTAAGTAATTTGAAATTTACGAAATATTTGCTCTGAGTATGAGCATGATTTTCAGATTTAATGATAAAGCTAGTAAATGTATATCCCAATACTTGAATAAATCCTGAAGGATTTGAGTATGCATACAAGTGGGATATTATATGGCAAATTATTTAAAGTCCTCAAATAAATTCTGATATCGAGAATAGAATGCAAGCGGTCTAAATTCTCATATTAAATTTGAATGATGAGAACATATATGATTAAAATCATACCAAGCTGTATGAGTTTTGGTGTTCTAAATTTTCTCGGCATGAGGGGGAGTATTAAAAGTTGAAAATAAATGCATCATGTTATATCCTCGAAATTGAAATCTGAACTTGAAGTTCAAAGATGCATAAAGGCTATGAACAATCACATATATCGACTACGATGCTTTGATAAGTTAGCACGCTTGAAGCGTTGATATTTCCCCAAACATATATATCAAAGCAAATTATAAAATATGGTATTAATACTGAGGCATATGCTCTTGAAGAGTATATAGACATAACTATATTGTGTAATCCTACAAGAGGATTGATAATGTGAGATATCTCGATAAGTTATGTCGATATGGGGAAAGAAATGAAATTGAAAAGTGTCGACACGATATGAAAATGTAGCGCTACATATGATCAATGATAATGAAAATATTGAGATATATTGAAGATGATAAATGGTGAATGTGAAATCCTTAACTTATGAGATGATGAGATGATGATGACTATTGCTCAAGTTTAAAGATAAGCATGGTGGTCATTATATGTTGCATGCTCATGAAAGTTAAAGTGCCGATCGTGTGTGTAAGCAGAAAAGGAAATTAAAGGATCGGAGGATGAGCTAAACCCGTGTTTATGAGTACCTAAAGGGTGAGCTAAGCCCTGGAATGAAATAACCTATTAAGTGAGTATTAAATGTTAAATGATATATTTTAAGTGTTATTTAGTTATGAAGGTTTACTTATATGTTTACATGTTTTTACTATGAATTTATATGCTTTAAATTGTGTGTTTGGAGACATGTGTTCATGGTGAATGTTTTGTAGTTGTGTAAGAAAATTGATGCACTCTAAATGAGCGAAGAGTATAAAACCAATGTATATGATACTCATACAAATGTATGAAAGATTTTGAAATGCTTGCGACATACTTGTATAAAATCGCGTTGCACTCTTTTCCCTTAGTGAGGTTTTATCCCATTGGGTTTTCCTAGCAAGGTTTTTAATGAGGCAACTTTAAAGGCGTATTCACATGAATAATGTACTCTTTTTCCTTCATTAGGGTTTTCCCTTTGGGTTTTTCTAATAAGGTTTTAGCAGGTATATTCATGGTATATTGAAACGATAGGAGAAATTGATCAGTGCATCTATTGGATCAAGTTATAATGGAGCTAATGCTTTAGATCCAAGCGATGATGATATTGAAATCATTTACGAAGTAAAGATATCAGTTCTCAAGATATGAAATCAAAGCGGAGCGGTGTGCTCTTTTTCCTTGATCAAGTTTTTTCCCATTGGGTTTTCTTGACAAGGTTTTAGCAGGCTGACGTGAATACTCATATCTTGTTGATAGACATCCGGGGAGCAATATTTTATGAGCGATATATAACCACTCAAGCTATCTCCGCAATCGGTTTGGAAGTTTTTTCCCACGGGTTTTTTCTCCCAAACAGTCCAAGACATTTGTATTAATAGTCATTCAGAGAGTGTTATGAATAATAATTGAAGAATAATTATTAGGTGTTATGAATAATTGAGAATAATGTGGTGGTTATGAATTATGAGGAATAATTTGGTGGAGGAATAATTTGGTAAAAGATGTAATTATTATATGTGAATGACTATTATACCCTTGATGAAATTATGTAATTACGATTGTGTCGTTCGAAGTTTCTATAAATAGACCGATTATTAATGAAATTTATTCCTGAGAATTCATTCGAATTCATTCTCTCTAAATTCTCTCTATTGTTTTCATACTTTTATAACAATAAATAAAATATAAAGCAAACACACAACACAACACCTCCATTATTAATTCTCAGATCTATTTCTCCTTCACCTTTCTTCTCATCTCACTTCTCTTACAACATCTCACTTTCTTCATCTCATATTCTTCATCTCAACAAATTTCTAAAGAATAATGGAAGATCAAGGTTAGTATAGTTGTGTTATTGTTGTAAATTTTTTTCTGCGTATTTTTTACCCTGGTTGGGTGAGGTTCGACTCACCATGGTCGGAAGTAGGTGAGAGGGGGTTCGAGCCCATAGGATCGAACCTATTGATGGAGGTTCGACCATTGTGGGTCGAAAGTCCTTATGGACTTTCGACTCACATGGAGGTTCGACAATTGTGGGATAAGGACTTTCGACCCACAATGGTAGAACCTCCCTTTTTTTTTAATTATTATTACCGTGCTTCAATTTTTTTTTTTTGGCTGTAATTATTATTTTTTTGTTGGTTGTAATTATATGTTTCTTTTTTTGCTGTAATTATATGGTTTTTTTTTTTTTTGCTCTAATTATATGTTAACTTTGGTGAATTTTGTGTAAATTTTAACTGTAACTTAACTTATTACGTAATGTAGTTATAAATGCAATTATTATGTAATTATATGTGTAATGATTATGTAATTATACATAATCATTGATGTAATTGTGTACTGTAATCATATGTGTAATCATGTACTTATATGTTTAATTATGTAATCATTATGTGTAATAGTGTAATTATTATATGTAATATATTATGTAATTATATATAATCATGTCATGTAATTATATATTTTGTAATTGCAGTTAATCAATGTGTTATATGTGTGAATATGTGTGTAATCATTTAACAAAGTGATTTTATGTGCAATCATGTAATGATATGTGGTGTAATTATTTAATTACCTAAACATGTAATTATAGGTAGTCATTATATAATCATGTAAGTATGTAATCATGTGTGTAATTAATATTTATTATGTAATTACATATGTAACCATTATGTAATTATATTATATATAATATAATAATTATGCGATTTTATTTATAATCACTGTTGCATTATAATATGTATATGTAGTTATATGCGTATGTGGTTGCACAAAGCTAACGTATTTATGTAATATTTTTGTGGTTGTATAAAAAATTGTGTTTATGAATTTTATGTGAAGTAATTTTTGTTTATGTAATTAACACGCTGTTATTTTGTATTACAACAGGGACTTCTTCACGTAGAAGGCCAAGGCGTAGAGTCCCACAAACAGAAGAGGATATAGACGTTGATGACGTTGTTGAGGAGTGGGCACAGAATGCAATAGATGATGAGATATTGACGAGCCATTTCCTAGTGGTTCCCAGGATCCCAACGTTTTAAAAAGTTATTGGTACGTTGTTATTGTCATACATAGAAGTTACTGGAGTGGGAGATTAAAAACGATGTGTGTGGGGTCTGACTGTGAGTATTTCGAAATGTTGATATTGATACTCTCCGATATACATCATATCACGGCCCCAAAAAAGATCTAATATGTGCTTTCGTAGAGCGATGACATCTATTTCATGGTATTTATCGCTTCGTTCACAAGACGGTAATAATTTGAGTCGCTTACAACCCTCTCCACTATCTGACCTCTTCACCACCACGACCATGCCAAGCTGCTTTGCGGTTGTATGTACCCAACCAATTAATTCTTCACAGATGCAAAATAATTATTCACAGTAAAATGAGGAGTGTAATCTGTCGCCAACTCATCCATGGTGAGTAGATCAATGATGTTATCATCATTATTAGATTCCCATAGAATAAAAAAAAAATAACATCAACTCCTGCAAATTTTTTTTTAAATGAGAAGGAATAAATACAATGGGTGTAAATTATTATTACAAATTTATTGAAAAAACAAAACAAACTAATCATTTCGTTTTAAAAAAATATATTAGGAAACGAGGGTTAGCCATTGGTAGCCAAAAGTACAGAGATCGGCTTACGGCAGTTTGTTTGATTGCTTACTATCATAAGCTCTTACTTTTTTTTTTTAATTAAATGCATGTTCGACTCTTGTGAGTCGAAATTCAAGCAGCAATTTCAACCGACGAGGGTCGAAATTGTTGCTTCAATTTTGACCCCATGGGGTCAAAATCATGGGGTTGAAATTGAAGCTGCAATTTCGACTCACAAGGGTCGAAATTCAAAGCTCATTTTCGAGCCCCCTTCACCGAACGTCATCCTTCATTTTCAATAACTAGATCTCCCTAACGATTTCTACATCTACACAAAAACCAAACCCAAAAAACAAAAATTTTACAAAGCACAACGAAACAAAAATTATACTATGCAACACAATAAAAAAATTATACTATACACAACGCAATAAAACAAAAATTATACTATACAATACAAGGAAACAAAAATTATACTACACAAACATTAAAAATTACTTATAGTCTTCATATTTATCGAAATGTGGGTTTTCTAGTGTTCCATTTATCATTTGTTTAGACAATTTTCGGAATAAATTCAAAGAGATCTGTGAAAGTCGCGCTTAATTCTTTGGAGCTTTTTTTTGTTAGAGAGAGTGAGCTGAGATGGAGAGGGGGTGTGTGTAGTCATAGGGTATATGAAAAAACAAACTAACAATAAATAAAGGGGTAAATCAATAATTAACTATGTGGGTGTTAATGAAAGTGGTTGGGGGTGTAATGAGAGGAAAGAGGGGGTGCAGATAGTGTTGGCAATGGATTGGGTTCGGATCGGATTGGCCTAATCCAAATCCAAATCCAAATCAAAGATCCCGATCCAAATTCAAATCCAAATCCAAATTTCTCAGATCGGATCAAGAAAAAAAATCCAAATATGATCCATATTGGTATAGATTTTTATAAAAAAATAAAAATAAAATAAAATAAATAATAAATAAAAAATAAAAAATCAATTCGGATCGGATCAGGCCGATCCAAATCTAAATCCAAATCCATCTCGGATCGGCCGATCCACGGATCTTCGGATTGACAAAAAATTGCTCAATTTGGATCGGGTATCCATCGAATTTGGATCGGATTGGATTTTTTTGTCATCACTAAGTGCAAATGGTCGGACCCTAAACAAGATCCAAATACCATTTTTCATGCATGTTACATATTTTTAGATGGCCATGGCTAAATACACCCAGGCAATTTCTTTACACACTCATTAAATTCTATTCTCAAAAATGCCCCTAAGCAAACTTACCGTTTTACCCTTTTATTTCAAAAATTAAAAACACATGACAACCCTTACTTCACTCATTGCTCTGCCATTGCTGGGTTGTAAGAGTTTCAAACTAGGAGTTACATTTCAGCTTGTTCACTTTGCTCGCTTCTGCAGAGCTTCAAGCCATTGTTAAGAGAGGTACATTTATTGACCCGTAATGGATGAGATCTACATAAACAACGTAAGTATTATTTATCATTTGATGTTTAGGATAGGTATGGTTTAGTGATGAAATAGATATACAACATTGTAAGTATTATTTACAACAAGAAAGAAAGAAGACGACTTCACTGTGTTCACCCCCATGGCTCCGACGAACACAAACGCTATGTTCGGCCCCAGCAAACACAACAAATGTTGTGTTCGCCTCTGCCTTTCTGCTTCGTTCTGGTTCTGCCTATCTGCATCTTTCTAGTTTCTATTTGTGCTGTTGAGCTGTGGGTATCGTTATAGTATTTATTTTTTATTTTTTATTTTTTAACAGGAATCAAATACACGCTCTACTGAAAAAAGTATTATTGGTCCTAATAATGAATTGGTTATTGGTGCTAATAATAAAATGGCAATGGATTATACATCAGTTTTTGCTGCATGTGGTTATTTTAATTCCCGTGATGAATTAGTTGATTGAGTACGTAGTACTAGAAAAAAACTTGGGATTGTAATAGTTGTTAAGAGATCAGATAGTGGAGAGGGTGGAATGCACCATCGGGTATTACTTGCATGTGAACGAAATGGTAAATACCGTGGAAATGGTGTAGATTCTACAAAAATGAGTTCATCAAAGAAGTGTGAGTATCCATTTGCATTAAAGGGTAGAGAAATATCAATTGATAGATGGTGGATATTACAGGTTGTAGACGATACACATAATCACCCGTGTGCACAAATATTTGGAAGATCATTCTTATGCTGGCCGGTTATCAGTAGATGAGGAAAAGCTAGTGATTGATATGTCAAAAACAGATGCTCGACCGAAGAACATATGACACATATTGAATGAGAGATTTCCCAAGAATGCATCAACAATGAAGACAATTTACAACATACGCCAGAAGCATAGAATAATCGATCACGCAGGTCAATCGCAATTGCAGCTTCTATTGGGAAAATTACAAGAGCATGGATATTTGTTCTATGTACGGCGGTGTGAGAGTACTATACAGTGAAGAATCTCTTCTTTTCCCATCCAATGAATTTAAATTGCTTGCGTGCTTTCCCTAATGTATTATTGATGGATTGCACATACAATACCAATCGATACACGATGCCATTATTAGAAATAGTTGGCGTGACTTCCATGGATATGACATTTTTCAATGCATGTGCATATATGGAATACGAGCGAAAGGATAATTACGTATGGGTTTTGTCTCTCTTGCAATCAATGTTCGACCAATCATCATCTTTTCCTACAGTGATTGTCATTGATCGAGACATCGCATTAATAAATGCAGTTGAGCGTATTTTTCCGACTGCGAGACATTTTTTATGTCAATGGCATATTAGTACAAATATAATGTCGAATACTAGGAAGATATTTCGATTGAAGGAAATGTGGGATTGTTTTATATCCTCGTGGAATTTGTTGATATTATCTAAATCTGAAGGATTGTTTTATTCATTGCTTAAGAAATTTCAGGAAGATTATTCAGAATATCGAGATGCTATCGAGTATATAATGAAGCAATGGATTAACCCGTATAAAGAAAGATTTGTAGCTTGTTGGACAAATGAAGTTATGCATTTTGGCAACAATACGATAAATAAATATGACACTATTAATAATATTAATGTTATATCGCAGATATTACTTTCTTTTTAAAGTAATAGTCTAAACTATTTGATATTCATATTTTTATGACGGAGAGTGTACATGCAAAATTGAAGAAACGTCTTGGATCAAGTCAGGGCAATTTAAAAATATGCTGGACAAAAATTCACAGTTTGTTTGAGATGTCACATACTGCAATTAAACAGTCTTTTGAGAAGAGCATGCATATAGTCCAACATACATAAAATATCCATGTTTAGATTTCTGCGAGGTATAATTTCAATTACTGCTATGGATAAGATACTAGATAAGATGAATGAAGTAGATAGGGTTGGAGTTGATCCTTTGATTTGTGGATGCGCATTGAGAAAGTCTTGTGATTTACTTTGTGCACACAAGCTTGCCAAGTAGAAAAATGAGAAAATGCCCATTCCTTTACATGAAATTGATAGTTTTTGGAGAAAATTAGATATGGAACCGTGTATTGGAGGTGATATTAGTGTCAAAGATTATATGCCGACTCATCTAGATCATGCCTTTGTAGATTTTACAAATTTATTTTCAATGATGAACGAAACAGAGCAGGTGTTCATGCTGAGAAAGTTGATTGAGATTACCAAGCCAACTACAACATCGTTGCTCGAACCTGTGGTGAAAACTGACACCCACGGTCGACCAACTAAAGGAAGATGTAAATCAACAAAGCGTGATCCAAGTGCCTTTAAATATATCGAATCCATCGAGAATAGTTGTTCCCCGCCATTATCGACCACGACGGGTAGGCAAAAACAAAATGTGCGTATTCAACAAATTTTTTATTGAATTTAGGGTGTCATTTTTACATGCTTGATTGTGATATCTCATTTTTTATCAAGTTAACCGTCGCCCAGCATGGACCCGTTCTGCCATTACATACATTGATCAGTGCCCGTCGTTTCTCCCCGAATATATCACTGGCATCGAGGATGTAGTGGCTGATGAACACTGTGGTTTTCGTGCAGTTGCTGCACTTCTTGGCTTCGGGGAAAATGCATGGTATCGGATTCGGCATGACCTTCTCGACGAGCTTAACACCTTCAAAACATTATACGAAGATGTGTTCATTGAAAATGGAAGTGTGGATAAGCAAATGTATTTGTTGAATTGTTTTGAGCCGTCAGTACATGTATCACACTGGATGAGTTTGCCGAATACGGGCTACCTGATTGCATCGAAATATAATATTGCCCTCGTTTCTTTATCTGATAGCCTATGCTGTACGTTTTTGCCCATATGGACCCCTATTGACGGCCCTCCTAAATGTATCTGCATCGGATTTGTAAATCATAATCATTTCATTAAGGTACATTTAATTCTATTTCAATAGCATACCCGTGCCACTTTATTCTACGGCTAAATAAATATTTGTAGGTCTTCATGCACGAGGGACAGTCGATGCCCCCCATTATGAACAAGTGGGACTGACGGCGTCATGAGTGTGCAGCAAGTTGGGCCCTTCTATATGCAGAACAACTTGCACTGTATGATCGTATTGCCGGAAATAATAGCCGAATTGGTGGCGTTGAGACGATTATACCTGATGAATGATGTTTATTCCCACTTGGAATGTTGTAGATTATTCGGAAAATTTTTATTAACTATTGAAGTAGCTAGTGACATTTGTATACCATATCGACAAAGGAGTTGTTTGATTGGGGATAAAAGTTATCCGGACAGTATTCCTTGTAAAATGTGTGGTTAATATTGTATTGAAAAATGTGTATGTGGTTGAAAAGATGAGAGAGAAGACTGTGGGATAAAAATTATTTTGGATAGAACAAGACCTAAATTTGAAATTTAGTATTTGTTCGCACTAATCTAACATTTATGTACCATATTTTCATGACATATTGAAGCTTTGTGTACCATAATCAACATATTTATTTACTAGTCTTTCAGTATATATAATTTTAGGGTACCATATTTGCATAGCATATTGTTACTAAAATAACAAAATAAATAAGCAATCAGAAGCTATCAAAATACAACATTAAAAGAAATACTTCGTATAAAATTTCCAATATATGATACATACAAAAAGGATAGAAAAATACAAGTCATTACTTGCACAAGATACATAACATCTCGAAAATTCATGAAACCTAAATTATACGGGAAATGTGAAAAAACATAGATCAGTAGATAAATACAACACATACGTCATCGTCGGCGATGTCTATTGGGGGCCCTCGACGATTCTCCCATATGCTGCCGCCCCTGAGATGGTCTACTACGAGACTAGTTCCAATACTCTTCCAATGTCAATCCTTGCAGAGTGAGATAAGCATCATGGACACCGTTTAGTAAAGCATGAGTACTAAATTCCGCAACACGCGAATTCCACGCAGGAACAAATTCCTCGAGAATGTCAATAGCAGCCATATTTCAATCCCAAATATTGACGGTGTCTGCATTATTTCATCCAACCCGAGGTGCAGACTGAAACTCTGGATTTTGCACATAACGATGGGAAATCATCTTATACCAATGCATATAATTATCTATGCATTCCTACACAGGTCTGGCCGCATCACTGCATCGAGCATTAGATAAAACGTGGTTGTCCCACATTTTGAACATACGACCAAATGATTCAGCTATCTCGCCTCCTCTCACAATTGCTGGATCAATGGGATCTTGGGGAATTGTTTGTTTATACCCAAACTGTCTAAGTACCCGATCCGGATAATAAGGCTCCAAATATTTAACGACCTTATACACCCATAAAAAAAGTAGCGGGTGAACGTGGAAAGTGGAGTCTATATCTGGGATACGAATCCCATATTACCTGCACAAAAAAATTAAATATGATACATTACTTTGCAGATTTACCATAAATTTATAGAAAACTTATTAAACAGTTTGATCTCACCTCGTTTGCATTCAACGCATCCAACTTCTCCCTATATGATTTGAGGGTATCCAGATTTGGAACAGGGGGCAGTGTCTTTTTCCACCTCATCGCATGGGGATCATCGTTCGCGTAATACATAATATGCGGAGGCCTAAATTGTGGAAAGTGTTCATATATCCATGCCTATAGTAAGTTAAAAAAACATCCATCACATATTACAATTAAAACGGAAAAAATAAAATTAAATAATCAGTTAACTATGTAAAATATATACCTTTAATAAGGTCGAATAACCTACCATCTATACAACGATTGCCCTTGATGTTAGCCATAGTTGTCTATATAAGTGGGTTAGAGCAGCAGTTCCCCAAGCAGAGTGATGCACCCCATTAAAGTTCTCTAAACAATGCAGAGACACAGGTGAGACTAGATCCCCAGTTCTATTCATGAATAATGTGCACCCCAACGTATGTAACAGATAGGCTCGAGCTGCATATATACCACGATTGTCATCAGTAGTATAATTCATAAAGGTAGAACGTAGCCACTGCACTTTTATTTTTTTCACCCCTGGCACCACTAAATGCATTATTGGCTTCTTATATCGATACTCCCAACAATCTTCGAACCAGATCCATACTGCGAACAGCGGCAGCACCATCTGTGAGCTCCAATAAACGACCACTGATTGGTAAGCCAAGAATGCACCGCACGTCATCTAATATAATTGTTATTTCTCCAAATGGCATATGAAACGTATTAGTCTCCGGGTGCTATCTCTCTACAAATGCAGCAATCAAATTATTATTTGGCGAATGATATGATATATCACGTAACTTATCAATTTGCCCATTTGCAAAAAGATTCATCCATTGCTCTTGTGTTTCGGGCTCCAACTTCCACTTGAGTAGTTTTTGGGTATGACATTTCATACTAAGCACAGCTCTTTCATTGCCTAACCAAATTTGAGCAGCCACATGTGTTTTATATGTTGACAAAATATGCTGATCGATAGGACCTCCTGGAAATGATCCATCCTCTTCGCCTTCATTATTTTCATCATCTCCACCTTCACCTTCATCATTTCCGGCTTCACCCCTCACCATATACGTCTTGTGCTCCATCATCTTCTCCTTCACTTTCATTCGGCATTTGAATATCATCTATATTTATATTTTGATTTGGATTTAGTTCAATTTCTTCATTTTGTGGTATATGTCGTAGAATGGGTAATTGTGATATTTCTAGAGGATTCTGGTGAGTCAAATATTCTTCCTGGCGGCGCTTTCTATCAGAAGCAGTTGGTGGTCGACAGGAATAAGGCCGAACTACAGTACAAAATAAAAACTAATTAATTACATCAACAATGCTCGATTTATTAAAATGTTACTTTTAATAAACCATTCGATTTGATTATTGTAAAATAAGTAATTGAATATTTTATAAGCAAATATTTTCTAACTATATAAGAAAGAAAGAAAAAAAGGGCATGGTCGTCCCAGAGGGGACGAACAGCCCCCTGCACCCTCGATATCCCCGACAAGACGAAAACTCAGGAAAGTTACTAAAAATTTTGACATCAAATTAAATATATACATTCCTACATTAAAGAAAATTAAATATACCATTATGGGAAGACATGGCTACTAAAAATTTGCTTTTACTCGAGCGAGTCTTGCTTCAATGCTAGAAAAGGAGTTAGAAGAACTATCAGAGAAGAAGCTTACCAAACAAAAAAATGAGGAAGAAGAAGCCTTACCTGAGAGAATATGAGAGAGAGTGTGAGGAAGAACTTGAGAGAATGTAAGGAAGAATGAGAAGAAATGAGGCGTTTTTAGGGTGTGGAGTAAAATTGAGATAAGTGGGTGTATAAAATAATTGGGATGAATTTATGATGGGGGTATTTAGTAAATTGGGTGTATAAAGTAATTGAATGGGTGTGTTTAACCACAGCCTTCCTAGATTTTGCTTCAACAATTGGACCATAATGTTCTCCATAGTCTAACATATTTACTAAACATAAACTTGTGTATGCGTAACTGTTTAACATGAGAGTTTTGTTTAGTAGGGTTAGTCAAATTTCAAAATTATTTAAAAAACCCACTCAAGACTAGTTATTGTGCAAATGACCTTCCATTTAAGTAATGGTAAAATACATTTTGCAAGTGTCTAAAATACCCTTCTTGATTTCTTTTCTTTTTTTTCTTTTTGGTCTCCACGAGAATAACCTCCCAGGACACTCACGTAAGTTTCATTTCCTTCTTGCTCTTCTCTTCAGTTTGTTTGATCCTGTTTTTGTGGCTCCAAAAATTTTTCTTCCTTTACCATTTTACATGTAGAACCTTGAAACTCATATTTTGGATGGGTGGGTTAAGATCTATAAACGATCCTCTTTTGGTGCTGTGAAAGAAGAGTAAAAAGTTTTGAAGAAATAAGCAAATTGGTATGTTATTCTACTATTTCTATTTGATAATCATCTTGTGTTTCTTGATTTCTATATAAATTTCATGATCTCTATATGATGACGTTGTAAAAATTAAATATCAGTGATAACGACTGTACAGTCGTTATGTGTTATGCATAACGACACTGCAATCGTTATCTCTTGCTTAGCTAGCTTTACTTCGATTTCATGATTCTTAATGCAAATGTCTCATATTTTCATGTTCCCTATCTCAGTATGATATATTTTTATTGCAGTAAGTATACATTAACCATAACGACTGTGAAGTCGTTATCTGTTAGGCATAACGATACTGCATTAGTTGTCTGTTCAACTGCATGTTTCTTAAATTCCTAACTCAATGTCACATATTTTTATGATTTACATCTTGAGCATCACATATATGCAATCTGTTAATTATACATTAGGTATAACGATTGTACTAGTTTATTGTGTAATGCATAACGACACTGCAGTCGATTTCTATGGTTCAGTCATCCCTTACCATTATAATCTTGTTTTTAATTGCTTAGTTAAAATATCAAATGATTCAGGTATGTTCTAGTTTATTGAAGTAACATTTGCGATTTTTTCACTTGTTTATAGCCGTAAATTCTATGAAGATGGTGTAAATACAAATATGTCACTTCGTTGAGTTTGAAAAGAATAACGACGGCACATGGACGTGGAAATATGTAGAAAACAGTGAAAAGAATATCAGTCCAGTTTATTTTCCAATGACATTTAATATTTGGAACTTTACAATGTGATTCGAGAGCTCGTAAAGTTGGATGACAATTCGTATCTAATAGCTCTTAATCCGAAGATGATCAGATTTCCAGTCCGCCCGTGAAGATTGACTCCAATGACAAAGTGAAGTGGTATCTATCCATTTGCGAAGAACATCCCATTTGTGTGACACTTGTGAAAAACATTAAAATAATTAGCGAGAATGTACCAATGGATGGACAAGTCGTTGGATGTAGTGACAATGGATCTACAAATGGGGAAATGGTGGAAGTTGAATATGTGGAAAATGTAGCAGATATTGTGCTGAATGATGATGACGTCAGGAATGCATGTGAAGATTTAAATTTCGTTCACCGGGATACGTTGAATGTGATTGAAGAAAGTCCCGTGCACAAATACGTAAGAGGAATAGTTTCTTTGATAGGGGATGACCATGAGACTTTTTCAACGCAAGATCCTATGGCTCAAAATGCAAGTTGTTCTATGAGTGCACTTCCTTGTCCATTTTCAGTAAGGATCCTAGAGAATGAGGATTTCCAATGCAATAATCTCTTTCCAACCAAAAAAGATTTAATTGCAAAACTATTGGAGGTAGCATTGACATGCCATTTTGAATTCAGAGTGGTAAAATCAACTAAGACCTTGTATGTAGTTGCATGTATTGAGAATAACTGTAATTGGCGTTTGAGGGCAGTGAAGATAAAAGGTGCTGAAATCTTCGAAGTTCGAAAGTATCTTGGCATTCACACTTGCTCCATGAGTGTACATTGTAAAGATCACAGGCACGCAACATATACACTAATTGGGAAGCATATTTCTGAAAATTATAGAGATGTCAATAGGATCTATAGACCGAAAAACATTGTTAGTGATATTCGTTAGAAGTTTGGGATAACTATAAGTTATACTAAGGCATTTATGGCGAAGCGCTACGGATATGGTTTGATTAGAGGGTGGCCTAAAAAGTCATGCAAAACTCCCTAAATATTGTTATATATTAGAGGAAAAAAAATCTCAGGACATTAACATTCATTGAAACAAGTATAGACGAGCATTTCAAGTATTTTTTCATGGCCCTAGGACCGTGTATTCGTGGATTCCGCTCTTCAATTAGAAGAGTAATTTCAGTTGATGGGACATTTTTGACAGTAAGATATGGAGGCACCTTACTTATTGCAACAAGCCAAGATGCAAATTTTAAAATTTATTCGTTTCCGTTTGCCATAGTGGACTCTGAGAATAGTGATTTGTGGAATTTTTTCTTTAGAAAGTTGAGAAAAATTACAGGTGATACTTCAGATTTGGTTATTGTTTCTAATAGGGGCACAAGCATCCCATGTGCTTTTCAGGGAGTGTTTGAGCATGCACATCATGGCTATTGTAATTATCATTTGTTAAGAAACCTAAAAATTGAGTTTTCAAGGCTTGAATTAGATAGATTGTTCTGGGCAACATCAGAAGTTTATTCCATGCCTCATTTTGAAACTAATATGGCAGCACTATGCAGTAGACATAAGGGTATTAGAGGATACCTAGATATGGCTGTTTTACACCATTGGGTTAGAGCATATTTCCAAGCTACTCGTTTCAATATAATAACGACGAATAATGCCGAATCAATGAACTCTTTGCTAAAGAATGCCCGAGACTTTCCAATTCTTGGTTTGATTGAGCACATCAGAGAGACATTGCAGAGATGGTTCCATGAAAGACAGGTTCGGGCAGAAAATTGCAATAGCTTCCTTAGCCCACCTATGGAGGAAAAGATACGTACCAAGTATGATGAATCAAATGGGATAGAGGTGAGTCATGTCTCCCCGACTGTTTTGCAGGTTGTTGGAAGTACCCGGAATCATATAGTTTACTTGGAGGAAGGGAAATGCACGTGCAAGAAATTTGAAATGGACCAATTTCCATGTGCACCTTCTATTGCTACGATAAGATTTTTGAATGATAATTGGTATAGGTTTTGTTCCAAATTTTATACGAGTTCTTCTTGGAAAGATGCATATTCAGAACCTATTTACCCTTTGTCAAGTGAGAACGATTGGATAATCCCAGAGGAAATCATGTCAAGGATCGTGTTGCCTTCATTGCCACGACGTTCAAGGGATTGACCAGCAAAAGAAAGGAAAAAATCAGTTGGGAAGGCTCGAAAAAAACCAGTCGGTGAGCATTCCAAGATCCGGAAGTGTAGTAAATGTTCTAAGTCTGACCATACCCGTAGTAAGTATAAAGAAGATACACCACAATGAACTAAAGTATATTGCCACTTCGATATTTTTTGAACGATCTCATCTTTTGTTGTGCTTCCAATGCATCGACATCCAAACATTTGGAGCAGTGGTGATCATGTATTTAATGTGTGGATGCACATGTAACATTAACATGAACAAAACATCAAATTTGAATAGTTATGCTAGGTGTGATTTATTATTCATGCATTATTTTCGTCCTAGTTGTGTTGAAACTGGTCAAGTATCGTTATTACGAAACAATTAACGTTTTCCATCTCGGCGGTAAAAGAAATGAAACCACAATGTCACTCTACAATTGGTGAGTCCTAATCATAACAACACAAGCATCGTTATAACGAAACCGTTGTCCTTCTCCATTTCGGGATAGTACTGTATGATTGTAAAGTTGTCGCGTTATAATAAAATACGTGCGTCAGGAAGTCAATACACAAAGTTATTATATGATTATAAAGTTATCTCGTTATAACAAAACAGGTGTCGTTATAAGAAGCCGCTATCGTTTTCACATTCCGGAGGAGTTTCACTAGTCCGGAAGTCAAAAAAGCCAAGTTACTATATAATTTTAATGTTATCTAGTTATAACGAAACCGCTGTCATTTTCCATTCCGGGGGAGTTTCATTGGTCGGAAGTCAAAACACCAAGTTACTATATGATTGTAAAGTTGTCTCGTTATAACGAAACAGGTGTCGTTATAATGAACCCGCTGTTGTTTTCCATTCTGGGAGAGTTTCACTAATCGGGAAGTCAACACACGAAGTTATCATATGATTATAAAGTTGTCTCATTATAAAGAAATAGGTGTCGTTATAAAGAAACCGATGTCGTTTTCCATTCCAGGGGAGTTTCACTGGTCGGGAAGTTAAAAAACTAAGTTACTATATGATTTTAAAGTTGTCTGGTTATAACGAAATTCTGTCCTTTTCCATTCCGGGGGAGTTTCAGTGGTTGGAAAGTCAAAAAAAACTAAGTTACTATATGATTTTAAAGTTGTCTCGTTATAATGAAACCGCTGTCGTTTTTCATTCCGGAAAGTTTCATTGGTCGGCAAGTTAAAACACCAAGTTACTATATGATTGTAAAATTGTCTCGTTATAACGAAACCGGTGTCGTTATAAAGAAACCGCTGTCGTTTTCCATTCCGGGGGAGTTTCACCGATCAGGAAGTCAAAACACCAAGTTACTATATGATTGTAAAGTTGTTTCGTTATAACCAAACATGTGTCGTTATAAAGAAACCGCTGTCGTTTTCCATTCCGGGGGAGTTTCACCGGTCGGAAAGTCAAAGCACCAAGTTACTATATGATTGTAAAGTTGTCTCGTTATAACCAAACAGGTGTCGTTATAAAGAAACCAATGTCGTTTTCCATTCCGGTGGAGTTTTACCGATCGGGAAGTCAAAACACCAAATTATTATATGATTGTAAAGTTGTCTCGTTATAACGAAACCGCTGTTGTTTTCCATATAGAGTTACTTTCACTGGCCGGGAAGTCAAAACACGAAGTTATTATGACATTGTGAAGTCCTCGTTATCAAAAGACAGCTATCGTTCTAACACCAAGTTATTATAACATTGTTTTTTACTATATCACGAAATAGGTATCGTTCTAACTTATCGGGCACTCTTTCACTCATAAGGAATTCAATTAATCTTTCGAACTCGGCGTGATCAAACATTCATCGACTTGTAATTTCGAGAATGTTCGAACAATGGATACAACTTTATTATATTAAGTTAGGCATGACATATTTGTTGTTCATAGTCATGTGTTCGATTGACGTTAAGTGTTTCTTAAGATTTTGGGGTTTTGGGTTTAGGGTTATAAGAGGTTTAGAATTGGGGTATGGGGTTGAATTGGGGATAATGATAAGTAGTTTTGTGATATCTGTAATTGTTTTGTGATGATGAGAAATTCACAATGAATTACTGATAATGATTTTTTGATTAATATAACATAAAGTCTAAACATAAAAAATTTTTAGACTGAAAATTATTTAATTATAAACTAAAAAATATTAATTCATGCAATGTTCGAACAACGGAGATTGCTTTATCATATTAAGTTACGCATTGCGTTCTCATTGTTCAAAGTCATGTATTCGATTGACATTTTGTGTTTTGGATTTTTTCGATTTTTTGTTTAGGGTTTAGGGTTTGGGGTTTATGGTTCGAGGTTTAGGGGGTCTGGGGTTTAGGGTATAACGATACTTGTTTCGTTATAACGACAGTTGTTTCTTAGGATAACGATAATTGTTTCACGATAACCATAGTTGTTGCGTTATAACGATAGTTGTGTCGTGATAAAATATCAAAATACCAACGTCACTGGATCATTGTGGGCTTCTTGATATCACGAAGAAACTTTCGTTATCACTAAACAATTATCGCTATAATGCTATTTGGTGATAACGATACCTGTTTTATGATTACGAGAAGTTTAGAAACTACTAGTTACATGATGAGTTGATGGTCCCAAATTAGTTAAACGATGAAAAAGGATGGTTGTAGGGCGATAACGGTAGTTGTTTCACAATAACGACAGTTGTTTCTGGTGAAAATGATAGTTGTTGTAGGGTGATAACGATACCTGTTTCGTTATAACGACAATTGTTTCTCGTGAAAACGGTAGTTGTTTCACGGTAACGACAGTTGCTATCGTTATAACGATACATGTTTCATTATAACGACAGTTGTTTCTAATGAAAACGATAGTGGTTGTAGGATGATAACGATACCTGTTGCGTTATAACGATAGTTGTTTCTGGCGACAACGGTAGTTGTTTCACGGTAACGACAATTGTTTCTGGTGAAAACGATAGTGGTTTTAGTGTGATAACGATACCTATTTCGTTATAACGACAGTTGTTTCTGGTGAAAACGGTAGTTGTTTCACGATAACGACAGTTGTTTCTCGTGAAAGTGGTAGTTGTTTCACGATAACAACAGTTGTTTCTCGTGATAGTCCTCTTCGTGAATCAATATCAAAATAATGAAACATCTGTTGCTATCTCTCAATGCCTTTACCTGTCGAGCATAATTCCAATGCAAACTTTACCTTCAACACCCATAAATAAATTGTGAAAACAAAAACTATAAAATATCCCATAACAAAAGCTAAATAAAAGCATCATACAAAAATTCGTATTGTGTGAAAACATTACTTATACACATTCTAACAAAATAGGACTTACACATATTTAGATAGTTTTCTCCAGCACTACACGGACCCTATTTCATATATCGAGCGCCAAGGATCAAAATGGGAAGCAAATATCTTAGCTGCCATTTTTTTCCGCCAATTAGGCATATGTTTAGCAGACATGTCTTTTACATCCAACCTGACCTATAGAAATTCGATGTACTTAATTATAAACATCCCACAATCTGATCTGCAAATAATACACACCATATCCATAAGTTTAGCAAATGTATCAATACATGAATTCACATAGCTTTACCAAATGTATGATTTATACCCGTTTGTTTGGCCTGGAGCTTTCAAGCGCTTCATACTAAACTCTTTTGTACTGTAGTCCCCATCTCCAAACGCCAATCTATTTAACAGCGGTAGGCCATCTTGTAAAGGCTTCATTTCTCGTTGAAGTTGTGCTTGGTGCATAACACTCGGGAGACTATCGTATGCGCAAATGCATCTACTCGTCAGATCGATCTCCAATGCAAGCCAGTGGTCATTCTCCTCATTTTAGAATGGAACATATAATGTAATACAAGTACTCCATGGTCTGCTAAATCCTGGTACGTTCCCTTGCATGTAGTTCACTAAGGCCTTGCCCAACTGTGGGGGTTCAGAAGATTTGGTGTTTGACTTCTTTCCAAAATAGATCCTCACATAGGGGGACGAAGTTGGAGTCCAAAATTGTGCAATTTTGTCTAAAGAGGTCGGGGAAAGTTATAGCTCGGACTCTCATATTGTGAAGTGTCGCATCCACATGCTACAAGAAAAAAGCTAATTACATAAATAAGTGATTTACATTGGCTCAAAATTTAATATCAAGTACATACTTCGCCTCTGAGCCATCCATCAACCCTAATAAGATCTTTGAACCACGCCTTGTTTGAATCATCACCGGTAGACAACTCAACTTCATCACTAGGAAGAGAAAAACATAAATTCAATAGTATGTGTGACAAGTACTACACGTTATGCTCTTAATAAGACAAACACAAGCCTTTATAGTAAGTTACCTATCTGGAGCGTCTGACAACCACTTCTCGAGATCATCAACCTTAGCTGGATCTATTAGTCTCAATGGATCGTAGGAAGTGACATTTCGAAATCTCCTTTTTCTAGGATTTATCCACGGGAACATAATATAGCTGCCTTCCTCTTCGTGCGATGCCCCTTGCCTTTAGCAGACATGATTTATCACTACCGATTTAAATGGGCTCCATACCAGTGTCTTCATAATTAGATGTGGTTAAAATAATGAATTCTAAAAATTTAAGAAATAATCGAATCACGTAGGCAGTGATCTAATGTGTGTACCTTTTTCTTGCTCCGTGGTAGAGTAGTCACGAGCTTCAACTCCGAAACATTGGCAAAATTTTCTTAAATCAATGTGTTCTTTTCGATCTCCATACTCCACAGCTGACATCTTTGATATAGAACGATGGCAAATGATGGATTCGTCACAATGCCTATAAATTAGTACGCAGAAACTAATTACTGGTTCGCTACAAGAACGTCAAAAACATATTTGCATTTGACATACTTTCATAAACATCAAGTGAATGATTCCCAGTGACCATTGGTGATTCTTCAACCAATACATCGCCACCTTTACGATTCACGTCCCTATCTTCTTCATCTTCGACTCCAACTTTCTTTTCGTCAGCTACTTGCACATCTGCATTAGTATTTTTTTACATCATGTTAAATCAATAGCACGTCTTTACATTCTAAAGTTATGGATTCTTATTTCACAGATAACGATTGAACATGTATACTTCTCGTAGGCTTCTTTGGCGTGTCAAGAATAGTATGCATTTTGCTCTCCAAGTTGCCCATAATGAATTCACGTTTTCTTCTTCTATACACTTTCGTGGTAGATGGCAAAACAATCACCGTATTTGTAAATGAGAAAAGGAAAATTAGTTGATTAATTACAACAATTCATTCCAAAAAATGACAAAAAGAACCGCATATACCTGTATTGCATTCGACTCTATCTGCCTTTTCAACTGCTACTTCTGTGTCTCTAAAAGAGTTTTCCTCCTCCATTTCTGGATAACTTTTACCTTCATTCACTTTTGCATCATTACACGTAGCACGACCAACCGAACTCACATTTGATTGAAAGATGACTCTTTTAATTGATTCTAAAAACATGGCCATCTTTATCTCCATTTCCGCATGAAATGCTCTCAATTCATCCTTCACTACTTCCTGCACTATTTGTGCAACACTGTTTGCTCCAATTGGACCCTGGGGTTGAAGTAGATTAGATTGAGCATGGCAATCCGAGGTAGCGAGTACGCCCTCATTGACGAGTTCATGTCCTTTATCTTCCAATTCGTTATCAAACAAGTCACCTTCTTCGTCGCTAGTCACTATTAACCCCTTGAAGTATGATACATCAGCTTCATCATTATTTGGCATTAATGTACGTTGAACTTCAACCTGATTAGTGTTGTCAAACCATTAAATTGTTAAAGAGCGTAAAACAGAAATAAAAAAGAAAAAATTCAAATTAATTGTTAAAGAAACTTAAATGGAAATAAAAAAGAAAAAATTTAATGACGTGATTATTTTATCCTAGCATCACTACCTCTGCACCCTTGAAAAACAAGTTGATGTGTTCACTCTGTAGCTGTTTTTTCATCGTCTAACCAATCATTCTCGGAAGTCTATAAAAAGGCTCAATTGTGACGCCAAACTTCCTTCCAAACTTAAGAATTGCTTCAAATGCCTAAATCTATTTAACAAAACAGTTTGTAAGAGTAACAGATTAAAAAAAAAATTTAAAAATAAAAATGTACTTTAAACTAAAATATCATGATTGCAAGGGGAAATCGATGTACAGAATATGTGACTTTCTTGGTCTCTTCATTCATACTGATTGCATTGCACTTGAACACCTTAATAATATGTCCGTATGACAAATTTCCCCATGGATATCTATTAAACTGTTTTAGATCTTCGACCAGAGAAAACCACATTTCATTAACAAGAGTATCACATTCCGAAGCCAAAACAACTTACTCTAGAATGGTAAGAAGCCCTAATTTATATTTTACATCTGGTTCCTTCTTTTTATCACACCTATTAAACTCTGTCAATAAGTCATTCCGGTGTATTTGCCTTTTCTTATTCGTGAATCTCTGTAGAAGTGTGCTTTTTCTCTTTAAAACCTTGAACTCGTCTACTTCATCGACGACTTTAAAACCGGTCACTAAAGTGAACTCTTGCAATCCAAAACTCGTCAACTTGTTTTGTATTTTGAACCATACTTCATTTTTGTTCGGCGTTTTTATTGTCCTACAAACAAGCTGGTGTATTACTTGTGATGTCAATTTTATGTCCTTGATCAATAGTAGCTGACGAAAGCAAGAATTCAAAAACAAATCTTGATGTTTATCATCTAGATTATCAAATACATCGTCCACAACTTTGACTTGGCATCTATTGCTCACAATCCCTGAAAATCTCTCATATGTATACTCCATTTTCGACCATACAGCAAAAAAAACCATTGCAGGAATGTAAAATATATACATCTTCCTGCAAAATATGTACAACTACCTTAATTATCATATCAAATAGATGGAGTATCATCCAATTTCCAATATCATATCAAATGACAACTTCAAATATGATTTTCACAACTTCTAATACTTACAAGAATGTAAAATATGTACAATTACCTATAATTAAGATTTGATTTCTCGAAATGGGTTCTAATCTAATTTTTAAGTTTAATTATGGATCTTGGCTATAAGTTCAAATTAATTAGCCACTCATGATTTAATCAAAATATAAAGGAAAAAGTGAAATCTCCATTTTTAATCTGCAATATGTTTTGGACATGTTGTCAAATTTCGACTCAAACACAAAAAATATAAGGTACGAGACTGCATAATTTTAGTGCATGAAGAACATTGAGTCTTCTAGGCATGTAATTTTGTCAAATAATATATATATACACTATAAGTAAATTATTTCGGTTTATAACAACATCATATGCAAAAATATTAATAAACTAGTTGGTTCATGAAATTTTAAAATATAACTGGAAATTGTTGCTTCTGTAAACTAGTGACATCCAAGAAGGTGAAAGATAAATTATACTCTTATCAGCATAGCAATAAGTAACACAATAGTACCACTAAGGGTTGGTAATTACAAGAAAATAATTGCACAAATAATATGGAAATTGTGTACACTACAAGAAATAATTATCCAAAAATCATATAGGCACACTCACAAAAGCTTCATCATTTTGTGGCGTATGGTATTGCTTCAAGTATTGTGGTTTGTTCAATGATTTCACAACAGAATTCTAATATGTCATCAGTGTTCCCATTTGTAAAAGGAAAGTAAGAATGGGCCACAATTTAACTTTTATTTTTAAATGGTAATTTCTAACATTGCTTGAGAAAATCTTATATTTCTTTTAGTTCATAAGTGAGCTATTCACTTTTGTGCTTCTCTTTACACAAGATGCCTTATTTTTCACATTACCGATCAATGTGATATTTGAGATGTGGAGAGACCCAATTGGTACGTATCAGGAATGAGGAGAATAAAGTATTTCTATTTGAGGAAAACGAAAGCGGTGTGTGATTGATGAATACTCTCATATTGAATCCAGATTTATTAAAGATTGAGACATTATACATGATAAGAAGTTGAATAAAAGTGTAACCAAATTTAAAATTTAGAGATGTTTGGCATAGTTTATTCAAAACCGAACATAAATTTAATATAATTCTCCGTTAGAAGTAGAAATGGTTGTAAATTTGACCCAAAAAAAAATTTTGGACTTTTTGGTGGAGCTAGCAACATCGTAAGCTTTTGGGTGGTGAAATGATAAAATGCACATTTCAGTGGATCATATATCGCGGTTGATTTAAGACTTATCAAAAGTAAAGCTACACGCGTGTGCAGAATCCCCATTTTCCTTCTGCAGAGATATTCACCTTTGAGGTGCCTTATATGGTCATCATCACACCAAAATAACAATGAACCATATTTTCTATTTTGTTCGATTTCATTTTTTGATAAGAAAATAATAGTGGACCATATTAGTTGTATAAATTTGTTTTATAATTAAAGCATGGGTCACGATTTTATGGAGTGATAAATCACAATTATTATTATTGTTACACACAAACATTATATAGTTGTATCACTAGTTACAAGTAATTCTATACTATTAGAGTACTTACCCAATTATTACAGTTAATTAAGAATCATTTTACACACAGGGGAACATGGCCGACCAAACATCATCAATGTGCTCAAAACTTTATCTCCAAAAGAGCGAAGGTTGGGAATTGAAAGCTCTAATAGTTGGCGAATCACCTAAAGTCTCAGTAAACGATGCATAAATAGGTGACCGAGAACACTAAACGGTGATTTAGAACACTAAATAAAGATATTTTTTACCTCTAATTGCATTTCAACAAGCTTTGGTGGATAAAACCGGTTATTGAATCATGGGAGTATCGATTACTAAAGAAGTGCAGAGAAAGAAATTGTTGATAGAGAAAGAGAGAGTGATCTTTACCCTAAAACATCGGAGATCGTTATCGTCGTCACGCTCCTCACAGTTTGCCTCCTCCACTGCTGCAACCAGTTGAGATGAAGGGCTCCAGATGAAGCGCCGGAAGACGAGGAGAGAGTAGCCGCTGCAACCAGTTGAGATGAAAGGCTCGAGAGTAGGAGCGCAGATGAAGCACGAGAAGACGAGCAGGAGCAGAGAGTAGGGAGACACCAAAAATTTTCAAATTTTTACAGTTAGGGCGAGGAGAGTTTTCATCGTAGGGTAAATTTGGGGATGGAGTGGTCATGCGTTTATTTGCAGGGAATTAGGTCAAGGATATACTTGTAATTGTGTATTTTATTCTATTTTGTATTAAATGTTAAATGGATCTTTTAGTGAAGGTAGATAATTTAAAGTTTTCCCTGGTTTAACACATTTCACCCCAAACGCAACAAGTCAAAAATCACAACTAATAAATCAAAGAAATCAGAGATTGCAGTTCAAAAAAATAGAATTGAAAGAGGCACCAATGATATATTTCATTCTTTGAAGAGTCAAACAGGCACATACCTTATATTTCCGAGCCCTCTCATTCCGACCAAACAAATTGTTCCACTGCCACACGTGTTCGAAATTCCAATTCTTTTGGCAAATTTCCAAATGGGACACTTGACCATTAGTATTGGAAGTGGATTCTCGATTCATAAGAAGATTTTTTCAACCATTTTCTTAGCTGAAGTCTTTCGAAAAAGAAAAACAAATCTTACATTTCTGTTTTACAAGTTTAATGTATTAAAAAAGTTTAATAAGAAATGGAAGGAGTAGAGATCGACGAACCGTCGACGGCGGATTGCAAGGAGTAAGGGTTTTTCTAGGGTTTCGGGTTCAGAGAGCAAACTGAATAGGATTGTTCCTTCGAAATGGAATAGTGTTTCGGATTTTAGCGAGCAGCGGCGTCGAACTGCAATGAAGAGGCGCCTGAATGTGGATGAATTTGGGGATCCAGGGTTTTTCAATTCAATTACTGGTTATTGCAAGAGGGACCCTTCAGGTTTTGAGAAGTTTCTAAAATGGGCCACTCTCGTCTTTGGTGTATTTGGGCCAAGGACAAGCTTATGGATCCGAGTCGCTCTGAAAGATCTTAGAAAGATCTCCACGATAATAACGCAGACGCTATACAAGCGAGCGACATTAACATTATACCAAAAAATATCTCCAATGCAATAACGTTAATGGTGTATGTGGCAAATTATTATTATTAAATCCTTACAAAAAAATAAAGAGAGAGAATTGTGGTGATTGGATAAATACTATTATATTAAATGTAGACATTGTCAGAGACAAATGTTTAGATTTGACATTACCCTTAACAATGTCAAGCATTAAATGTGCCACATGTGCATTATTTTGTCATTTGTCATGAATTGTTGCATTGGAGATGCTCTTATCTTACCTAATTATGTTACTCATCATGTAACTTTCCATATTCTTGTGGCATGACCATTCCATATTATATGTATTTTGTATTGTATGACACAAACAAGAGAGATATAGATACATAAAATTAGTGGATCCCACTTTTCTCTAATTATTCTTTTTATTTTTTCATGGTTTCACGTGCCACTTCTAAATTTCTATATCCAACTTCACATCATTCACTATTATTTTATCATTATTTTTTAATTTATTTCTACACCTCGTCTCTTTTCCTACTTTTATGTCTCTTTTCACTACTATTCTTTCCCTTTATTTTCAATTAAAATAATCATATTTTATCTATCTATCTCTTCCGCATCATCACAAATCCACAATGTCAAGACATTTTGCAATGGAGACACCATGAGACAAAGGATAAACTTTAAATTTTTTATAATTTCATATCATATGTATATAGATTTTATTTTATGATTATTTAAAAGAAAATCTATCATGATTTTTTTTGTCCACGGAGACGTAGGGGTGAAGGAAATTAGGGGTGCGGGATAGGGTTCAAACCAAAGTCTTCTGGATGTAATGCAAGCGTTTTAACCATGGTTGTTAGAATCGCGATGTGGGTCATACGATCCTTCGATCCTATATAAAGAAATCTATAAGGGTCGTCCACAAGATCACTTTTTGATAGGATCGATTTTTTTTTTTTTTTTTGCCCCAAAACAACATCAAGACCCTTTTGATGTCTCTGCGTATTGTTCCCTTGTGCTAGAGCTCTAGAGTGGAAGAACACATCTCTTGGGTCAAGCAGCTTTGCCGTTTCCAATGCATATGCACGTTCTCCTATTGCGTGTATGTACATCTCAAAAAAATTACTACTCCCTCCGTCCCATTTTTATAGGCATGGTTTGACTTTCACACGGATTAAGAATTTGAAATTAATATTTATTGGAAAGGTAAATTTTACTTGTATATTTCTCAATATACCCCTATATTAAATATGACAACTTACTTTTATTAATAACCATGCATAATAAATAGGGGTAGATTAGGAAATAAAGAAATTAAATTTATACCAATAAGGAAAATAGCTTATATTTTGGGACGGATGAAAAAGGAAAACAAGCCTATCAAAATGGGACGGAGAGAGTAGCTTCTTTCCGAAAGGTGAGTACAAAAGGCCTCAACTTTGTCATCATGTGCATTGTATCCACCCTAAACAGGCTGCCATCTACCGTATCTGGTCAATGAAAACGCCCTATTAATTAACTAATGAAAAATAGAAGTCAACTAAAAGATTCAAAATATGTAGAGAAACACGGAGCCAAACACGCTAAAAGATTGAAGTAATGACGGAAAGGAAATAATTGCGAACCGGTTAAAGCTAAATGTTATAAACTCAGCTTTTGAACCTCCCAGCAAATCCCAACACACAGAGCTCACCCAAGCCCCAATGAATGCAGTGGGGCCCGGGGGAGGGGTTATGAGTGTTTGAACCTCCGAGCAAATCCCGGCCCAACGCTAGAAGGATAACACGGCCGACTTATTCAAAGATGATATTTCTCCATTTACACTAGGATATATCAACGGCTTGTTGGAAAGCGTACTCCAGTCTCCATACAAGCACAGACATACACTTCCGAGATAGAATTGTTACTTAATGAACAACCCTAATTAATGAAGGACATCAAGTTTGATACATGAAAATGAACCATGGTAAAGGAGTATTCTATCAAAAAGGAACCAAAATGAAATTGAAATCGACCAAAACACAATATTGAGTAGGATCCAACTCATACTAGAGATGGTTATCGCACCTGTGTAACAGGAAAATTGGTAACTTGGTGTAACGCCCCCTCCCGTATTATCCCTCAGTATCTCAAAATACTTCATTATCTTACCATGTAGAAATCAATAGCAATTACAACAATAAAATGCGCAGCCAAGAGGTGACGTTACTCAACTTTACATAACATGAAACTTCATTCATATCACATTTTCATCTCTTTCACTAAAAATAGGTCTAAATCATTTAGGAACACCTAAATCATGGTCTAAAACATGCGGGGTGTTACAATCTCCCCCCCTTAAATAAATTTCGTCCTCGAAATTACCTGAAAACAATTCAGGATATTGTTGCCTCATCGTATCTTCCCGCTCCCATGTTTCTTCCTCGATTGAAGCACTACGCCATAACACCCGAACAAGAGGTATTTGCTTATCCCGAAGTTGCTTGACACTTCGTGCAATAATTCGAACTGGTTTCTCCTCAATTGATAGATCGGGTTGAATATCAATCTGCTTCTTGTAAAATGTGCGCTTTGGATCTGGGGACATACTTTCTCAATGCCGATACATGGAAAACATTGTGAACTCGACCCATATGAGCGGGTAATAGCAATCGATAAGCAACTTCTCCTACCCGTTCTATAATTTCAGATGCGGACCAATATAGCGAGGAGTCAATTTTTCCACGCTTGCCAAACCGCGAAGCTTCATGATCGGCGAGATCCGAATGAAAACTTTATCACCCATCGCAAATTCAAGAGGACGTCGTCGAATATCCGTGATAACTTTTTGACGATCTTGCGCGGCTTGCATCTTCTTCTTGATTCTTTCAATCGCCTACCATATCTTGGATCATTTCGGCTCGAACACTTTCATTTCTCCCCGTCTCGTCCCAATGGAGGGGTGATCTGCATTTCCTTCCGTATAAAGTAGGGAGGCATGCCAATAGAAGATCGATAACTATTATTGTATGCAAACTCGATCAATGGAAGATATCGATGCCAACTCTGTGAGAATTCCAACACGCAAGCACGTAACATATCTTCCAATATTTGGATCGCCCTTTCCGCTTGCCCATCCGTTTGGGGATGAAAAGCCGTACTAAATCGAAGTTTCGCTCCTAAGACCGCTTGCAACTCCTTCCAAAAATGAGACAAGTATCCGGGATCACGGTCGAAGTAATCGCCGTGGGTACTCCATGGAGTCGAACCACTTCTGCACATACAATTGAGCTAATTGCTCCATTCGAAGTGTCATTTTAATTGGAAGAAAATGAGCCGACTTTGTGAGCCGATCTACAACAACCCATATGGCATCGTAACCTTTACTCGTCCTTGGTAACCCACTAACAAAATCCATAGTGATCTCACTCCATTTCCACTCAGGTATCGGGAGTGGTTGAAGAATCCCCGCCGGCCGTTGATGCTCTATCTTGACTTGTTGACACACTAAACATCGTGCCACATATTCTGCTATTTCTCGTTTCATGCCCGGCCACCAATAAAGTTCTTTGATTTCTCTATACATTTTAGTCGAGCCAGGATGTGAAGTATACGGCGTTCGGTGAGCTTCATAACATATCTCTTGCCGTAATTCTTTTGTTGCCGGCACTAGCCAAACATTACATACCACTATGACAGACAAACAACTCATACCTCCATAACATACAAGTTTCGGGATGGCGGAGAAAGTCCGAGCGTATATGCAACATGGAAAACCGGGCTCTGATACCACTTGTAACGCCCCCTCCCGTATTATCCCTCAGTATCTCAAAATACTTCATTATCTTACCATGTAGAAATCAATAGCAATTACAACAATAAAATGCGCAGCCAAGAGGTGACGTTACTCAACTTTACATAACATGAAACTTCATTCATATCACATTTTCATCTCTTTCACTAAAAATAGGTCTAAATCATTTAGGAACACCTAAATCATGGTCTAAAACATGCGGGTGTTACAATTGGCATAGCAAGAAATAGTCCATGGTTGCTAAAAGCAATGTTGAGTAGATGTATAGGGCATTAGCTCGGAGTATATGGGGAGAAATATACCTCAAATGATTTCTTGAAATTAAAAATTTTAATAAGACGGAGTTATGTGACAATTTTTTATTGCAATCAACATTGTTAAAAATCCAGTTCATTATGATAGGACTAAGCACGTTGAGCTAGAACATTGTTTCTCAGAGTGTACTAAACTTGGTTTACACTCCTACACATCTTCAAGTGGCAGGTATCCTAACAAAAGCTCTTCCAAGTGGAAATGGCCAACATCTTTGCAATGAGTTCACGATTTTCTTGTTTAAATTTTTCTGATTGAAATTTTCCGTTGATTTCAGATTGATTTGCTGCACGGTCTGAAGAGCTAACTTGTTCCTCGATTTGAGGGATTGATTTATTGTCGAGGACTAACCAATAGTAAAAATTGACAAAATCATAATAGTAGATCATAAGGACTAACTTCTCCATATTTTTTTTAGCATTTTTAGTCATTTATGAAATCATAAAATAAGAGTTCCCTCTCCGAAATCATAATATACCTTAATGTCGCAAAACATCACCATGACTAACAGTTTTCAGAATATGTGTTTAGCAATATTGCTCTGTTTGGCCTGCTATATGTAAGACAGCCAAAGTGATTCTATATCCTATGATGACAAACTTTGTGTTGAGTTCAGAATTTTAGCCTCTATTTCGCAAATTTATAATTGACATACAAATAGTTTATAAATGATTTAAAAGAGAACAGCAGTGAGTCGTGCAGAGTGCATGGATAATAATAAATGAGTGGCATATAAATATCACGTTTAAACTCAAAATTTGCTTTTCACCTTATTTTTAAATCATCTATAATATAATTCTGATGCTAAACCAAAAGCATGATTCTAGAATTCTATGCTTTTTTTTTTTAGGAAACTACCTCGACCCGAAAATCGAAATCTAGAATTCTATGCTAGCTTACTGTGTTTGCACATAAATTTTATGGTTTTAGTTTATTCAAAATCTTGGCTAAAATTCATTAAATATAAACCACATTAGCAGTAATGTTATATTTTTATGCTAAGAAGATCCGTTTTTCGTTGTTTTTTTTTTTTTTTGGGGGCGGGGGCGGCGGGTTTTGAGTTGTGTTAGACGTGAAACATTGCCAATGAAAGGTTATAACGTTTATGAATAATATTTGTGACCTTTACGAATCGTTGCGTCAACCTCTATATAAAGGAATTGATTTGTTCTTGGATCACCGTCTTCAAGATCCTCCATCTTTTCTCTCTATTTTCGTCTTGCACAAATACCATATCATTAGTTTCTTGCATTAAAATCTTCAACTCGTATTCATTCTATTGAAGATTTGAATACGGTTTTCTTTTGTGTTTGTTAATATAAGTTATTGTGTTTGAATTTGTCCAATTCGCCACCAAAAAAAAAAAAAAAAAAAAAGAATTCATTGTATTTTGCAGGCTTAATTCTTTCGATCCCTTGTACGTCAATTGTGTGGGACAAATAAAGTCTCAAGAAAAGCGAGTAATTAAAAAAAAATTATCATTGCATTCCACACATAATCTTCAACAAATTTAATAACATGATAAAAGTTTTAAATTAAAAAAAATCAAATAATCGATCCTAAAGGGTCTACAAAAAATTTTAAAAGATAATATATATATATATATATATATATATATTAGAAAGAACTACATGCTTATTCGTAAGTTTGTTAAGAAAATAGGTTTTTTACAAGTTAAGATACTACTCCTCCGTCACATTAAGATATGCAAGTATTCCTATTTTGTCCGTCCCAAATTATAGTCCAATTTCCTTATTGAATGTATAATTTATTTTCTATGTACTAAAATACCCCTATTTAAGATAATTGGAATACTAAATATCAAGATAGATATTTTATCTCCCAAGATATTTAAACATGTTCACATTACTTTTTGACCATTCAATATAAGGGTAAAATTGAAAGAATATATGAATATCTTATAATTTCAATAACATTTAAGATATTTTCTTAATATATGTGAAAAATAGTGAGTGCTTATCTTAGTGGGACGGAGGGAGTACTATTAATATAGTTTTTCTTGTCTATTAATCCATTCATACTTATTCATAAGCTTGTTAAGAAAATAGGTAGTAGAGACTGATTGCAGGAGCGAATTTACATAGGAATCAGAGTGTGCTACAATAGCGTCCACCCCAATTCCAATATCCTATATTTAAAACTGAACAAAAAATATGCCCATTATCCCTTGTAATTCAAAAAATAATAATAATAAAAAATAAATAAAAATAATAAAAATAAAAATAAATGCTCATTAAATTTGGCCAAATCATTTTTTCACCCTTCTAACATCCTACATGGATGGGGATGTCCTAAATCGTAATAAGAAATCGACAGAACATGCAAATTCAAGTAGTAAATACAAGTAAAAAATTCTCGGATTATATATATATATAGGTTCAATAGAATACAAATAGATTCATACAAAACCTTAAGATGTTGCGGAAATTCGGGGTCGGGGGCGGGGCGGGGCGCGGGGGCACTCAAGCAAGTTCTTGGATCTCATCCAATCCATAGTTATTCGTCGAAACATTAGCATAATTCACTTTGTTGAACCGCACAACAACCGGATAGCGAGTCTTAGGATCCTGAAAACATTCGAAACCGTATAATATTATGCTTACACAGCATAGAAACTCAAACAGGTTGAAATTAACTTAGCCGATACCGATCACAATCTTTACCTGGTCCACAGCTACAACCGATCCAACACCCTTGTACCAATACGATTCCTTCCGGAGGATTTTGACCTAGATATATTTAGATTAATATTAACATGCGCGTGTTATATAGTCTCCAACTTTTTATACATCTTTATATATTTTTACACATTTTTTTACACTTCAAACTAATCACATTCACATATTTCGTGGAACCTATCTGTACTACACAAATTTTCACAATTCAAGTCAACTCATTCTCTCTCCTATTTCACATCAAAACTCATAAATACAAAAAAACTAAATTCATTTAAAAATGTTCAAAATTAAATAAATAATTATCAGAATATGGTAATTAGTTATGGCAGTTGTTACACACCTGAGTTCCTCTCTTGGGTCCAACAGGAGCCGGCTTGGCAGCAGCTGGAGCGGCAGCTGCTGCTGACCCCTCGGCTCGTACAATTAGCCTTGAATTCCTGCTTTTCTTAGACGTGAACACTACCATGCTGCTTCGAGCCGAGATCGAGCCGGAGATCATGACACTTGGAGTCGCCAATAATCCTGAGCCAGCCGAAGTCATGCCGTAACTCGCCATGGTTTTAATTTCCTCGCTCTTACGTTGTTTTACTTTTCTTTGTTCCTCTCTGTGTGAGGAGACAAAGGATTTAGGATCCGAGATTTTGGATAAGATGAAAACGAAAACGATGGAGAACCTGAGAAAGTGTTTCCACTGATCTAGCCAATGGGACGGTGACATTTGTCTGCCATATCTCATCCACGAGATAATGTCGCAAAATATGACACTAGTAATAACTACTTGCTATAGTTTTTGAAAAAATTGATTTGCGACTCAGAGAGGTATGTTTGATTGAAATTATTGAAAAAAATTAAATATATGATTGTGAGTAAAGAAAATGTGTTAAAAGTATAAATAAATTGTCAAATAAATAAGTGGTAAAAAATATATAATGAGAGAGAAAGAAATGAAATTTTGACTAAAGTCGTATCAAACATATCCTAAATGTATTAGGGTGGTCTAAATATTACATTGTTACTTACCTGTTATCATCGCTTATGAACGGCATTAAAATTTTTAATGCTCAATTAAAATTAAAATTTGTGTATATCAAATATTAGGAGAAATTTTTTTAAAAAAATTATATTAATATTGATGCAAAAACGTAGTAATGTATTAAAAGAAATCGATGAAATTGAAATTTGAGTACATCAAATATTAGGAGAAAATTTTTGAAAAAATTATAATATTGATGCAAACACATAGTAATGGATTCAAAGAATTAGATGAAAACTATTTAATTAGGAGTAAATTTGTTGGATAAATTTAATAATGAGTCAGAATATAAACATATACAAATAGTTAAATTTTAATTAATTGTACAATTTTAAATTGGACATATGTAAAAGTTTTGCATTCAATTGAAAATGTTAATTATTTAGGAGAATGGTAACTAATTAGTATCCTCATTTTCCTCTTAAAAATCCATGAGTTAACTTTTCAAAATAGGTCGACTCTCAGGATGTATCGTTGTTGCCGCACCTACACTAAAGTAAATGGCTAAACCGGGCAACCAGCATGTCCTAAACAAAAATAAAGAATTATTATACTCTATATTTCACATTATTATATTAATAATGTATATCAATATAATACTAATTTAATTATATCAATTATTGCAGAAAACTAACTCGAAACCAAGTGTTTTTTTTATTTAGCTATTAAATTAAGTAAAATTTAAATCCATATCAATTAAAATAATAATTAATTTAATATCAATTTATCTATATCAATACATAATAATTACTTTATATCGATTAGGGCAGAAAACTAATTTTAAAATAATTGATTTTTTAAATTTAAATTTCAGATATTAAATTAAATTAAATTAATTTTAAGTTTTATCAATTATAATATAATCAGTCCTAAAGTAATATTGGTACAAGAAATATTATACTTGACAGATATCAAATTTCTACATGCACAAACTATACGTTGTTACCAATATTTGGTACTGTCAATTGTCAAATGTATCCTTGTTATGATGTTCATGGAAGTCTTCGGACATGCTTAACAATCTTACATCCATATATCAAACTTAATTCCCACAAGCAACTCAAATAATTAATAATTTCATCATACCTTTGTACACAAATCAAGCACGTAGAATTGTTATATATATAGAGCAAACATAAATAGCAATTTTAGTAGCAAACTACAATCTCATCCACACAATCGAAATTAATTATATCCAGTACTATATAACTTCAGAACATACAATACGTAGAAGGCTTTATTTTGGCGCACTATATTTATATAGTCATCAAAATATTAGCGTCTTCTTGCAGCAGTATCTCGTTGTGCATTGAAGAAGACAGCTGCCACCGGGAGGCCTAAATCATTCTCCAAAGCAAAAGCTCGAGTGTTGAAGCGATCCCTAGATGTAGGTGGCTGGCTTACCGTCTGTCTACCTTGTTGTTTGAACAAAACAAACACGAACCTATGTATGCCTATATTAGGCCTTGGGATCTCGTACCTCAACAACTCTTTTCCTGTTAAAAGAACAATTTTAGTCCTCAAAATAATCAATTATTCAGTGTTGTTTACTGTCAAGTAACATTAATTACTTTGACATGAATACGATTGATAGGTAACATAAATTGCTTGATGGTGAAAATAGGAGTGGTAAAATTAGACGTCTTACCAAATGAAACATCAGTCGTCCCAGGAATGTCAGTGACTAGCCTGTCATAAAAGGCAAAAATCAGTTAATTCACTTCTCCACCGTACACCTAAAAATCATTTTTCCCCAATATAATCATTTCTATCAAACATACCGGCCCTTAAACTCCGAATCATCAATTGTTCATTCACCAAGCCCCCAACCCTCTCCCACGCAACGTATTAGTTTCAAAATTGATCTAATGTTTTTTTACGGCACTTTATTGTATCCACATATATACAATAAGCACAGATTCGTGTCCACTTGACACATCTTACCTCGACATTAAATGAGGTCGATGTGACATGTGTCATAATTGTATGCTCACGTAGATGTGTCATAATCGTGCTTCACGTAGATATTAGATCGATATTGTGGCTCTACGATAGGTTATATATACCAATGTATGTTCTCCCTGAGATATGGATCACTGGGTCCAGGGACATCAGGGTCGGTCATCACCTGCGATATATCAAATGTAGAAAAAAAAACAAATTAATTAAGATTTTTTATACCAAGAAGAATTTGAAGATGAACCAATGAGAGGCATGGACAATTAATCATGTACCAAGGTGTAAAAAGTTCGCATGTCGCCACCAGAAACCTCAACCCTTGGTCTAGTGGTGACTGTAGAAGGATAGAACTCATGACCGTTGAACACTTGTCTGTTGCCGTAGGTAACAGACATATTTACTGTTGGAGTGAAAGAATCTAGAACATCTCCTATTACTCTACCAACAGTCAACGGCTCTAATGCTCTACTCGCCATGTATGTATATATATATATCACACCATGTGTTGGGGAGGGAGGGAGGGAGGGAGAGAGAGAGAGAGACGATTGATGGTTGGCTTGGAATCGAAATAGACAAGCCCCATCTATATAGTGTCGCCGTACGAGAAGAATGTCCATGATGGATAATTTGTGTATACAAGTAAAATGATATGTGTCAATAAATTTTTTTTTAAAAAAAAAGAAAAGCTAGTTATACATAATTAATAGTCGTAATACTTTATTAGTTGTTTTGTTGTCCAATCAACAAAGAATGTTTGCATTTCTAGTTATGAAAAAGATAGAGCTCATTATGAGACACAACATTTTTCCTGTCCATTTATTCTAACAATACATACAACACATTTGCTGGTGATTCCAACTCATGAGTGGTGTTTAATTAAACATAATTACAATGTTGGAAAGTGTTTATGATTCGTTTGTAATGATCAAACTATTTTCAAGTAATGCATTAATTCCATGATGCGATCTCTCTATATATATATACTAGTATTACGCCCGTGCGATGCACGGGAACAATTAAATTTATGTATAATAAACAATTGATATAAAATTATAAATATATTGAATATAAATATTGAATTACATAATTGATGTAATTTATATATAGGAGATTGTATAATTGTAAATAATATTGAAATCTATAATATTTTATATTTATATAGCCAATGCAAAAAATGAGGAGGAAATTCACAATTGTAAGTTAAAAAAATTCACGTGGATCACATAATTAGGAAGTTTATCAAAGCATATAACTTTCATTCTAATTGTCGTGTATCTAATTTCACAACAATGCTCGTGGAGATTTATTAATTGTAAACGAATCATTGGAATAACTATATAAAAATTTCTTTGATTATCAAAACGTATCTTTCTCGTTGGTAAATATCAAATTTATATTTAATACCTTTTTTTCTTTCTGAAATGGAAATTTCGCACTCTAAACTCTAATTGTAATTGTTACTTAATTTTAGCTCTATTGTCTAAGAAGTATTATACTTAATTTTATGTAACATAAATTTATAATAATACCGATAATGTTCTGCACCTGCATAATTTATTTGATTTTTTCTCTTTACGTAAAAAGTGTTTTAATTTTAGGAAGAAAAACTTTTTATTTTTAATTTTATATACTTAGGAAAGGAAAAATGCATACAATGCAAAATTTAGTTAATGAGCATATCACATCAGTTGTATTAAAATTGAAAAATATAAATTAACTTTTTTAATTAGAAACCGCATGTCATGTTGGCACGCTAATAGGGCATTTGCCAAATATAACACTTCAATTATCATAATATAAAGATTAATAAATTACCATTTATTTAAAAATAAATAAATTATTCGACATAAATCCAGTTATACTTATAACTACTCACCATTTAATTTTAAAAAATAAAAAAAAATTAAAAAATACCCACTATTTTTGAACGGTTCAATTCACATAACCAAGCAAAACTATCAAAATCAACAATTTTAACACGATAAAAGTAAGCTAAAAATATTTATTATTTAATATTTTGAATTAGAGTTTAAAAAAATGAAGTTATATTTAAATAAATGCATTCCAACTTGGCACAATGTCTACCTGGCAATTCACTTTTTATTAATAGTATAATTTTTATTAATTCATGCATTTAGTTCATTTCAACTATATACATAATTCAAAAATTTATATATATATATATATATATATATATGAGATATCACGTACACACACATATATATACAAACACACTAAATAAGAAAAATAAAATTATTAAATGTACATTTAATGTTTGTTTGCGAGTCATTTTTTATATATTTATAATAATAAATGAGTGTCGACTTGGAAATAAATAAAAAAATAGTAAATATGAAAATGAAAATAAATTAAATAAGAAAATAAAATTATTAAATGACATTTAATGTTTGTTTCTAAATAAGGTTTTTTTATAAAACAAATTAACTAAAGGAGTGCCAACATGGCAATGTGCCGAGTTGGCACTCCTCTTTTTATAATATAAAGATGAAATAAATTATAATTCGAATTAGTATTTCGATAGTTTGAAATAACATTAATGTTGGCTTGATATCTTTATATTAAAAAAAATTGGAGCGCCAACTAGGCACATTGCCATATTGGCACTCCTTTAATTAATTTTTTTTTAAAAATCTCATTAAGAACAAACATTAAATGACAATTAATAATTTTATTTTCTTATTTAATTTATTTTTATTTCCATATTTTCTATTTTTATTTATTTCCAAGTTGACACTCATTTATTATAAATAGAAAAAAACCGATTTGCAAACAAATATTAAATATACATTTAATAATTTTATTTTTCTTATTTAGTTTATTTTTCTTATTTAATTTATTTTTCTTTTCTTATTTAGTGTGTGTGTGTGTATATATATATAGATCTTTATATTAAAAAACTTGAAGTGCCAACTAGGCACGTTGCCACATTGGCGATGCCTAGATAGCACATTTTTTTTAGAAAAAAACTAATTAAATGAATTTTTAATTACACTAATTGTCCATTCATTTGTCAACTTAATTCCAAAATTAAACATCCAATATGATATAAATTCTGCATAATTCATATTGTGATTTGTTAAATAAAAAATGAAGATTTTTCTATTTTCGTGACACGCATCTATTCAAAAGGAATTTTCAATTATTTAATCAGAATAATTTTTGCATTAAACACATTATTTTAATTTAATTATAAAAGGCCTTTATCTTTATTATTATTATTATTACTATTATTATTATTATTATTATTATTATTATTATTATTATTATTATTATTATTATATAAAAATAAATGAGCAACATTGGATGTGATTTCATTATTTTAATTTAATTATAAATGTGTTTATCTTTTTTATTATTATTATTATTATCTAACTATATATAAAAATAAATGAGCCACGTTGGACAGTGCCAATGTGGTGGAGGTTATTTTTTTAAATAAAATATTATTTCATATTTTATTTTTAAAAACAAAAATTAAATATAAATCCTTTTTACAAGTTGACAGCTATAAATGCATAACTACGAATAATTAGTTGCCAAATGTCTAATTGAAGCGGTCAAACAAAAAATTATTGATTAATTAATTGCGGTTTCCGACTTTAAAAAAATTAACAAGTTTTTTATAATTATTAGGCAAACAATCCTTTTTGAATAAAGAGTTTTCCTCTTTTTTTGGGAAATTTTTTAAATAGCAATCCTTTTTGGTCCGTTATGCAATGCAAACAATTTAATAATTTATTTTAACAAACTTATATAAAAATCATTACTGGTTGGTTCTAGAAAACTATATTAAAATTAATATTTTAATTACTATGATATAAAGTTTCTTAATTATTAATTGCGAAACATACATAATTAAAGGGAATTAAACAAAAAATGTGTATATCAGTTGCTGAAAATTAGAGCGCATTCAGAAATAGAGAAACTGCATCTATCCACTTATCTAGCCACTTCTTAGAAAAATAATTTTAAAAAATTGTACCTAACTACAAATACACGACTATAAATAATTAATTACAAAAATGATTAATTAAATTGAAACTCAAAAATATACACATCCACTTGCCAAAAATTAAAGCAAATTCGAGAATAAATAAACTGTATCGATTCACTTACGTGGCCATGTGTTAGGAAAGTAATCAAAAAACAATAAGCAATCACACCTAAACTTAAAGCTATAAATACATTACATGCTTTCAATATTACATCTTATATTACTCCATACAAAGGTTTTTCAGAAATTCGAGATTCAAAATTTTGTGTTTTGAAATGGCGCCATATCGTATAATGTAAATTTTAAAACTTGCCGTGCATCGCACGGGAGTGATACTAGTTGTTATATATTACTATATAACTATTTTTTAAAATAACTATGGAATTATTTATTTATTTATTTATTTATTTATGAACAAGGAATATTATTAAGGATCATCAAAGAGTCATACATAAGAATATTTTCCAACATTGTACTATGGAATTAAAAGTAAAGGAAAGTTTCTACTTTCTATCTAGTTTTGGAATTTTCACTTTTCTCAATCATCTAGCTTCATGACAATTGTCATGATTACTCACATAGGATGAAACAAAGATAAAAGTTTGCAAACCAAATAGTCCCTCCGTCCTATTTTGATGGACATGATTTGACTTTCATACGGATTGAGAATTTGAAATTAATATTTATTGAAAAGGTAAATTTTACTTATATATTTCTCAATACACCCCTATATTAAATATGATAATTTACTTTTATTAATAATTATGTATAATAAATATGGATAAATTAGAAAATTAAAAAGTTAAATTTATACTAATAAAGAGTAGCTTATATTTTTGAACGAATGAAAAATGAAATCAAAACAGGACGGAGGCAATACCTAAATTTCGTGGATGAAAAGTGAAACAAATCATACATTGTGACCCTGCACACACTGGCGAAGCTAGGTGTAGGCCTATATAGGCAAGTGCCTACACAATTTTTGCGATTTTTCTTTTCCCAGAAAGTCTGTAAAGGCCACTATATTTCTATAATCATGTTTCCTAAATCCTAAGTTAATAATTCCAATTGGTAAAGCTCAAAACCGAAATTCCCCACCCACTAACTCCCAATGATCCAACCCAATTTGAAGCCCCCATCAATTTATGAAATTAACCAATTATGCAATATAACTAATCAAATGTATTATATTCTGCAATTTCTTTCATAATTTCACATTATTTCAATTCAACTTTGTTTTAATATATAGTATATTACTAGATATTTTCTCATAATATAAAATTTATGTTATAAATATTCCATTAAAATAAATTTAGCTCGCTGCCCCCGAACCCCTGAAAAGGGGGCTCTGCTCCTCAATGTGCCTACACAGGTTCCACAGTGGAGCTGCGCCACTACCTGCACACACTTGTTTCTTTCTTTCTTTCTTCACGAAAATTAATTAATGCATGACATATACATTAGTTTCTCGTCGCGTTTTAGATTATGAACTACAAAAAGTACTCCAATTTTAAGTATATTTTCTATGCTATCATTTCAATTCTACTAACAATCTTTATCTTAAATATCATCTAATTAATTATGTTACTGTACAATTTTGATTGATAATTAAGTGATGTAACATTATGCGTTAAAATTACTTGTTACAATCATTATACTATCACTTCAAATAATTTTATAAACACACTAGATTGTTCACTGATTTATCAACCGAAATCGTACAAGTATCATTTTCTAGCTTGAGTCCTTGAAATTGGTTGTAATTAACCCAATTAAAAATTACATTTGAAGAATAAATAAAACCCTTTTGTTCTCTCCCATGACAGATTTAATCATGAGAAACATCCCATGTGGTCCCCAGTCCCAACTGAGAAAGTTGCATAATAGTTTAATTTTATCTCTATTCACATCACTGGAAAACCAAAATCTAGGGTTTCTGTTGTTTTTAGCTTCACCATTGCCTCACTATAAATGTTCAGAGGAATCAATCTTTTGCATTAAGGGCAACATTAATGAAAGCTTTTCAAGGCATAAAGGAACTCCACCACTCAACACTCATATCTAACTATCTAAGTGCTTAGATGTCAAATCAAGAAAAGCCGTCAAGATTTTCTTTATTTGGCAATGCATGCAGCTATAAACAGAAACCATAATAATCACTTAACTAATTATACTGTTTATGCATACCCTATTTAAAACACAAATTTATATTTGCTATCTTGAATTATATTTTATTGACTATATCATTTAATTAAAATATTTAAGTTCAAATCTATTATCTCAAATCGTATTTTATTAATTGTCTCATTCAATCAAAACAGTCTCAATATGTGTACTGTTTTGATTAAATGAAACAACTGATGAGATATAAATTGAGACAATATATTTTTATTCCTTGAAGACTTATCTAGCATTTAATCACTTTCAAGTAATTGTAATGTAAAGGCCACTTTAGATATATTCTTGATAATTTATTTAATAAATATAAACTTCGATTTGGAGAAACTGTGATCAATATCGGGTTGATCAATTAACACGTGTTTGGATTTTACTTTAAGACTGATACGATGACTGATGAGACACAATAAGGAGAAAGAAAAGGTTATGAAAATAACCAGATGTTGCTTTGGTAGTATATTTTTGACTGTTTTCTAATTCCTACTCTGACTAATAAAGTAGCCACCATGGAATAAATCCCACAACAATGTCCAAATAACACTGGCCGTTTTGGAAAAGTTGAAAAAGTACTATTTATGATTTAATTTAAATTTTTTTCTTTTCTTTGTTTTTTTTTTTCAGAAAACGTTAATTAATTTTTTGTTGTTGTTGATCAATTTGTCGGGTTTCTTCCATATTGATATCAATTAATTATGAAACTGATTTTGTTAAAAAAAACTAGGAAAAATTGGGGTAAATAATCCCAATAAAGTGTGTCAATCGCACTTTTAGTCTAAATTTAAAAAAAGTCACTCAAATGTTTCAGAAAAACTTTGGTTTATGTTTGATTCATTTGAACGAAATTCATCCAATTTTACCATTAGTTAAGTCAAATTTTGTTATTTTATTTTTTTTCCAATGACCATTTTAGTCATTTGATTTAAGATAAATTACACAAAAGATCCTAATATCTAGGGATTATTACAATCAAATCCCAAAGTTTGAAAAATGTAATTTTAGCCCCAAATTTTAATTAAATTACACAATTTTACCTTTTATTTTTTCTATGATGCTTATTTGGTCCATAATTAATTTTATTGAATTAATTTGATACTTATTAAATCATTTTTATTAAAAAATTTTATCACAATAACATTTGTTCGTATTAATATTATAACTTTTAAAAATTTTCTTTAATATTAGAAGTGTGTATATTTTAATTTTAAACAACAATTAATATAAATATAATTAATGTACCTTAATAAAATTTTATTAGAAATATATCCCTGTAAAAATTATATCGAATACAAATAATTAATCAAATCAAATCAAAAAACTAAAAAACTAAAAACTAAAAAAATAAAAAATAAAAAATCATAACCCTCTTCCTTCCCCCACACCACCCCACCCCAACCCAAAGTACAATTTTGCCGGCACATTAACTCGAGGGATTCTTACCTTGAAGCCTTAAGCGTGGGAATGAAGCCGTGACGGGGAAGAGAAAACTGGCGATTTGCTTTTGCACTGCCGTAGAACAGACGGCCCCTAAAACCAATTGTACGACCCAGAAGCTTGATAATTCAAGGAGACACAGCAGAAGCTTAAAGCAGCCAACAATCATATTAAAAACTAAAGCAGCCGAATGAATGGCCATTAATTCAGCTCAAGAGATTAAAAAAACAAAAAGAATCTTTAGATGATCTTAACTATGGGGAACTTGATAGCGAAATAAGTTTATGTTGGGCGCTGAAATTGGGGTATGGATGGTGGTTTCGAAACCACCAGCAAATCTAGTGGTTAAAACCTCCACCACCATCAGGCAGGTAGGTAGGCGCGGGGGATAGGTGGGGTAGGGCAAGGGGGAGGATTTTTTTTTTAATTTTTTGATTTGGTTTTACTAATATTTTGTAGTTGGTATATATTTTTTTTATAGTGATATATTCATAATAAAATTTTATTTAGGTATAAGAATTATATTTTGTATTAACTATTGTTTAATATCAAAATATACACGTATCTAATGCTAAATAAAATTTTCGAAAGTTATAATATTAATGCGAACAAATGCTACTGTATTAAAAGTTCTTGATAAAAACTATTTAATTTGTATCAACTTAATTAAATAAAATAAATTATGAACCAAATAAGCATTCATAGAAAAAATAAAAGGTAAAATTGTGCAAATTTAACTAAAATTTTGGACTAAAGTATATATTTTTCAAACTTTATGACTTGATTGTAATAATTCCTAATGTTAGGGTTTTTTGTGCAATTTATTTTAAGTCAAATAAAAAAAGATTAAATAACAAACTTTGACTTGACTAATGGCGAAATTGGATGGATTCAGTTCAAATGAACCAAATGTATACCAAATGCCATTTTGGACCACTTGAGTGAAATTTTTTTTTGGACTAAAAGTGCAATCGACACACTTTTTTTTGGACTCTTTGTGCCGATTTTCCAAAATTTATATATATCATTTATGTTAATATTCAAAAATTTTGAAAAAATTATTACTTCTGATGATATTTTTCTACATTAATTGATTTAAATAAATAATCAAATCAATTGCGGTTATTTGGATGCGTGTAAAAATAAATTTTTATATGATATAGGAGGGAGAATTAGTAGAATTGAATGGTGGAGATTTGTATAGTATAAATAAATTCCACGAAATATATGAATGTAAAATATGAGAGAGAATAAATGGAGTTGAAAAAAATATATAAATATATGTAAAAATGTATAGAAGAATACCAGCATAATCAATTACGGTATGATGTACATTTAAAATTTACTGTGTTTTGAATGTGTTGTGGCGATTTGTGCTCAAATTTCTAGGTAAAAGGTCTCAATTCGAACCACACATTCCCCTTCCCTTAATTTTCCTCGCCTCCCCTATCTCTCATTGTATTAAAATTACAAAAATATATTTATATAAAAAAAAACTTTAATTACTTGGGTTATGGTGTTTGATTTGTCATTTTGATGATAAACTATTTTCCTTTTTTCAGGTAGTGATAAACTATTTTTCAATCTCATTTGATTTAAACTTTTTTCCAAAAATAGCAATTTAATACAATAAAAATTACATAGAAATACTAACTTTTCAAATTATTCAGTTTGATCCTCAATACTGTGACCTACCACCCCACCCCACCCACCTCCGACCCAGACATCTTATCCCCCAAGACCAACTGGTTCATAGGTGAACTAGTGTGTTAATTTGTGACTGCCCAGGCGGTTTTGTGACCACTAGTGGTCATGCCTACTAGTACTAGTGGTTGTGTCCACGAAAATTGTGGTCGTTGCAACCAAATTGGTGGTTCTCCTATGCGGGTGGTGGTTAACGGTAGGCAGTGATGGTCAGGGGTGAAAATATACAAGATATAGAGAGTTGAGATTTAGGCCTTGTTCCTTGTGATATAAATTTTATTTACTCGAATTGCGTGTAGAATATGTAGTTAAAAATGAGAGATGGTGTATTAAAAAATTGAAAGTAATTATATGTGTGGTTGACAGAGAGAGAAATTTTTTTTTTTTGAATTTTATGGTGGAAAGATAATGGAAAGAACAAGGCCTTAATTATAACTAATTGAAAGTTTGAAATTCGAAAACACATTATCCACGTTTTTAATATTTGACATGAAAAATGCCCAAAACTCCAAAAAGTTATTCGTTTTGAGTTTTATTTACAATTTTTATTGTTTTAAGAAATGCATTTTTTAAATATAAAGTTAATACGTTTTTAGTGTTTTAGAAAATTGAAATAGAAAATAGTTTGATAACAACAAAGAGAATGCAAGTTTATTTTCGATGAAAAGAGAATTCCACTTTGTTAGAAAAAGTACAAATCTCTCATCACGTCAAAAATAAAAATTCCTAAGAGATACATTTATCCCAAATACAAAAACTCGCCCAAAATTAAAATTCCTCGAGATAATTCCTCAGAGATACATTTATCCCAAATACAAAAACTCGCACAGAATGTTTCAAAATCCCTTCAATTTTCAACCAAATCGCAAATTCTCCCCAACAAATCCTGATTCATGTCTCCAAAATTGACCCGAGTTGGTCGGGTTCCAAGGTCAATTTTGGCTACCATTCTCGGAAAATGATTTCCAATTGGTCGACGACCCATTTGTACTCGGTGCTTAAGAGCATCCGTATTGGATCTAGCCACATAAACAATAAAATAAATGTCAGTGACATGTTAAAATTAATTTGTTTCATTGCTACAATATATATATTAGCAAGGTTTAATCCAAAAAGGCAATGGACCATCCCAACCCATAAATTCAATGGTTCAAATAATATTATTGGTCAAAAATTTTTAAAAATGAAAATAATAATGAAGAAGAAATTGGCATTTAAGACAAAATGCCATCTCACTTGTTAAAATGCTAGCTTAATTTAATAAATATTTTAACTTGTGATAAAAAGATTCTTTTAACTAACATTCTAATACAGCCATTATAGACATTAATTTAAATTCTAACTAACATATAACACTTTTTTTTTGAAAACGAAAAAGTCATTCATTCAAAGATGAAAAACAAGGATCACCACTCAATAGTAGTGAGAGAAGTCTTGGCAAACAATCAAGCCACAGACGGTTTGAGTTTACATACACAGCTAGTCTAGTAAGACCATGAGCAACAAAATTACAATCCCTACCAATATAATTACATGATCTACAGTCCAAACCGTCGAAAAGTGTAAGGATATTGGAGATAATAGGCGCATGAGGATCAGACTGAGCAGCAATGTTCATAGCCTTGATAACACTGGAGGAATCAACGAAGACCTTTTGAATCCAAAGTCAAGCTTCAAGAAGGAACCAAAGCCCGAATCGTAGGGAAAGGCCTTCCGCGAAGGTTGGGTTGAAGATACCTGGCATTCGAGCTGCAAACGCAGCTCTCACAACCTCGTTTAAGTCGCACACCCAACCTCCCAATCCAATACCATCATCTCGAACCGCGGCATCAGTAAATAAGGATAATCGATTCGTGCACTTACCTCTGCCTTTCCAGAACCTAGAAATGTCAAAAGAAAGTGCAATAGAATCTACCCCCGGCCAAAACGAGTGCAGCTGGGCCTTTTGAAAACTCTCCAAACAATGAATTCCCAGGGAGCAAATAACATCAGCATCTTTTACTTGCAAACCATGAAGTGAGTTGTTTCTTTCCTGCCAAATAAGCCAAAGAAGAATACAAAACAGCTCAAACCCATCACGATGAATCCCTTCCGAAAAAACCCGCACCAGCTCAACAATACAAACGTGGCTAAGGCGCTTGATTTTCTCCCACCAATCAGAGCATTTCCAGACCTTTTTGACCCACCAACAATCAAGGAAAACATGATGGTTAGACTGCATGCAATCGCATCTAGGGCACACCCATTAGCTTTAATGTGTCGTCTAAGCAAATTATTCCCGGAAGGTATAGCTGATTAAATGAGCCTCCAAATGAAATTCCTAACCTTAGGTGGGATAGACAGCTTCCAAATTTTGTTCCACCAAATTTGACTCGAGTTTGAACTAGAAGCTGGATCAATAGCCTATCTATTCTTCAACAGGTGGTAACCACTCTTCACAGAATAAACCCCATTCTTACTGAAGTGCCAAATACGTCAATCTGGGGCCGGGGTAAAACTGAGTGAAATAGAAAGAATAACCCCGCACCCCAATGAACCAAAGGTATTACGAATCAGTGGCTCATTCCAACCCACACTACTGTCAATTAAATCCTGTACTTTCACAATACCAGCTTGGGGTTGAGAATAAAGATGGAAATAGTGACTTCTAGGAACCCATGGATCCGAATAAACATTAATATCCCTCCCATTGCCAACTCTCCAACGCAGCCTAGATTTTAACACCTCTCTCCCCCAAAGTAAGCTCTTCCAGATAATCCAGGCACCCTGCTTATCACTAGCCTCAAGCATATCCACATCAGGGAAATACTTCGTCTTAAGTAAATTGCCAACCAACGAATTAGGGTTCTCAATAAGTCTCCACACTTGTTTGGCGAGCATCGCTTGGTTGAACAATTTAAGATCCCGAAAATCAAGTCCTCCTGCAAGCTGAGAAGAACATAAAGTATCTCACTTAACCCAACAAAATTTTTCGATTTCCCTCTTTGGCACCCCACCAAAAATTAAGAATAAGACTCTTAATTTGATCGCACACTGAGTTGGGTAATGGAAACAAGCTCATGAAATAGATGGGAATAGCTTGGATAATAAACTTGATAAGGATATCCCTACTCGCCATCAAAAACATCTCTTGCTTCCATCCCTTCAACCTATTCCACATCCTATACCGGATGGTCATGAAGGTCCTCTTTTTAGGCTTTCCAACAACCGATGGTAGCCCCGAATACAAATCATGAGGCCTAGGATTAGTGATGCCAAGAATATCAAGAATGTTTTGTCGATCGGGGTTCGGTGTATTGGGCGTGAAAGTGACTGACGTCTTATCAAAGTTCACAACTTGGCTAGAATCTTTCCCATAGGTACTTAAAATCTCCACAATAAAAGTAGCATCTTGGGCATTTGCTTTTGTGAAGATAAGAGTCATCGGCAAAAAATAAATGAGTTATACGAGGTCCATGATGGCAACATCTCATACCAGTTAAGCTCTTTTGCACAGCTGCCCTTCGAATTGCAGCAGAGAAGCCCTCAACGCATAAGATATATAAGTATGGGGACAAAGAACTGCCTTGGCGTAAACCCCTAGTAAGCCTCACCTTATCGCGAAGTTCTCCATTAAAAGAGAAAGTGAACCGAGAAGTCAAGATGCGGTCTCTTATCAGATTCACCCAACGAGGGAGTTTCTCATCATAGCATAAACAAAGTCCCACTCCACCCTATCGTATGCTTTACTCATATCAAGTTTAATTGCCATGAAACTATGCTTCCCCTGGTGTTTCTTCGACATCCAATGAAGTAACTCGAAAGCCATGATTGCATTATCCGAAATAAACCTCCCCGGCACAAAAGCTCCCTGATTTTCAGTGATTAACGGAGCCAACACCAACTTCAGTTTATTAGCGAGACATTTCGAAACTAATTTATACAAAACTGTACAGAGGCTAATGGGTCGAAAGTCAGTAATATTTTCCGAACTCCCCTTATTTGGAATCAGCACAATGATAGACTTATTAATAGACTTAACCGACTTAGCAAGATTAAGAACTTCAAGGCAAGCTTTCGCCACATCATGTTTCAACGTTATCCAATGTTTCTGATAAAACAGAGCATGGAAGCCATCAATGCCCGGTTCTTTGTGTCGCCCGATACTAGATAAAGCCCTCTCGATTCCTCCAAAAAGAAAAAATCCTCAAGCAACCTCACATTCTCTGGTAACAACATGACATCCATACCTGCCATAACCGCGTCCAAAATCTCCGAAAAAGGTTGCCCACTCCGAAAAAGATTGTCAAAATGCAATTCGACATGTGTAACTAAATCATTTGGGGTGGTAATCCAATTGCCACTGTTGTCCCTAAGTCTCCTAATCAAATTATTCAGGAAGCTACTTCTGGATCTAGCATGAAAGAACTTCGTGTTTTGATTTCCTTCTCTAAGCTAGTCAAGACGAGATCTCTGTCTCCAAAAGTTTTCTTCTCTACAACTGAGAACTTCAATTTCTTCCTCTAGAAGCTTCATTTCATTCATATAGCTTGCAGAGAGATTAGAATTATAGAGCTCTTCCAATTGTTTCTTTTTCTTTCCCAAAATAAATTTCCATTGGCCAAACATCTTTTTACTCCATTGCAACAGCCCGTACTGACAATCTTCCAGCTTCTTTGTGACAGTCTCGAAGGGATCACTGGAGCCAAAAACATCTTGAGAATTTTCCGACCAATTTTTCATAATAACGTCCTTGTAGTCCTCTCCCCGAATCTAAAACGGCTCAAAACGAAAGGGTTTTCTACCTTTGGCACGAGTAAAAGGGTTCTCCCATTCCAAACACTGAAGAACAATAGGCCTATGATTCGAACTCTCCAATGGTAGGTGCTCGACTCCGGCAAAAGGGAACAATTTTGTCCAATTGAAATTACAAGCAAACCTATCCAACTTGGCTTGGATGTTTGCCCCACCGGCCCGCTTATTATTCTACGTAAAAGGAGGCCCTCTAGACTGAATATCTACAAGACCACAATCATTCAAGGCTGAATGAAAGCTAGGGATGCCCCATATGGTCTCTCACGCCCACCTTCCCTTTTGGCTAGGAGGAGAGTCTCATTGAAGTCTCCACCACAAAGCCAAGGTAAATCCCATTGAAAATTAAGCCTCCGAATCAACTCCCACGACTGATGTCTTTTCGATAGATTTGGGTGTCCATAAAAGCCTGTGAAGCGCCAACAATGTCCCCGTTCATCTCGAACCATAGCATCAATATGCCCCATTGAGAAAGATTTTATATCCACATCACACTCATCTTTCCACATAAGCATAAGCCCTCTACTCTTTCCGATACAATCAACCACAAAATTATTCTGGAAACCCATCGAACATTTAACATTGGCTGCCCCAGAACCATACAATCTCGTTTCAGACAGAAAGACTAGATTGGGGGAAAATTGGCGGATCAAACGCCGAAGAGTGTTTAACGTGCAAGTATTCCCCAATCCTTGCACATTCCAGCATAAGCAATTCATAATGCTCAGCGGTTCTGCATAGCAGAACTCGCTGCATTCATCTCAACATCATGCTCCATATGATGTACCTCAGCCTTCCCCAATTTGTGCTTCTTAAAATTTCCATTCTGTTCATCAGTTTCCAAACCTAGCTTTCTTTTACACGGATGCTTCCCATTCCCTGTCAGGGAGTAAATATAACTTTTCACTTTTTATGGAGAATAGAGAATCAAGTTTTTGGCACTCACTCCTCCTATTAGATTCCTTAGGCTAGTTCCTTTATGTTTCCATGACTTCTTTCCAACACACTACTTGCCCTTCGCTGGCCACGCTTCTCATCCATCACCTGGACATCAACCCTACTTTTACCCAGGTTCTTTTCCATATGGGAGCTGTCAATATTCTGCCCTTTATTTCCACCGTCCCATTTCCCAAGTTGACCACTGAATTGTATATTCGGAGCAACCCCATCCTTATGGTTGTCAACTGAGTCCAACTTTCCACACGAAGCACTGCCCGAGAGTAGATTAGCCTGCGATGGAGCTACCTCCTCTAGAGGTTTCTACGAAGTTGTGTTTGAGACTCTTTATTGTTATCTCCCCTTCCGAACTCAGTTCACTCGAGTATTTAGTGTTAGATTGACTCTCCGTATTCGAACTTTGTCTACTCGGCCTCCTACGGACATTATTTAGTGTTAGATTGACTCTCCGTATTCGAACTTTGTCGACTCGGCCTCCTACGGACATTGAACATAGTTGCACGCATCCAATCCCTGTACTTACGTGATGATTCTGCAAGGTTCCCACTCCAACTGATAGTACATTCACAAAGACGATGCCCAATCAATCCATATCCAAAACAAAAATCTGGGAGTTTTTCAAATTGAATAAGTGAGGTAAATTCTTGATTGAGAGCTTCCAAGTTCACTCTAAGCCCCATCTTTAAAGGTTTTGAAATGTCGATCTTTATGCGAACCCTAGGAACCACTCCTTCCAAATCAACGGCCAAAATCGTTCCCAACAGTCCTCCTACTGAGACCATACACCGTTCAGTTAAACAAGCCAATGGGAGATTCAAAATATGTACCCAAAAAGGAACGAGATTGAACTCCATGACTCCAAAAGCACCCACACCCTTAGGCTTAACCAGGGAGATAATTTGTTTGTTAAACAACCAAGGCCCTCCCTTCAGAACAAAGTCCCTATCTTCCATAGAACCAAACTGAAAAAGGAAAGTATTACTCCCACCTTTAGCTTCAAATCAAAACGAAAACTTGGTTTTCAATATGAGGCGCAGGACCGACTCCATTCCTTCTTTCTTAACGAGTTTACCTCCTAAAACCTTTCCCACCAAGCAGAAGTCGAGCTTGCCCATGCCTTCGTCAGAGACATCAGTTGCCAGAGAAACTCTCAGTGCTTCCTCGAGATCCAAACGTAACCTATCACAATATTTCACGATTTCATCTGGGTCCACGGTGAATAAGCTAAAATCAGTAGTAAAGACAATCAATTAGCGCTAGAAATCACAACAAAACGTCAAGAAACTGACCAAAAATAGCACAAATTGGTTGAAAAAGGAAGCCCTAATTGTCCCCCGAGAGAGAGAGATAGGCAGTATTTTTTAACATACTAGTGGAACGTACGTGCAGTGCACGTGCCGTGCTTTTATTGTTGTATTTTCTAGCGTAGATTTTTTAACGTATATTTGTCGTTTGTAATTGATACTTCTGTTTTTTTTTTAAGGATACATATTGCTAATACACTTTTCATTAACAAAATAACAAATTGCCAAAATTCAAATTTGTCAACTTCCCAAAACTTTTGGAATGACTCCTCTATTCACGTAGTTTCTTTTTCCCATACTCAATGGCTAAGATGTGTTGCTACTTATTGTCAATTGCCTTCTTCCATAAGTTATTCCCGACGTTGCTTGTGTTTGTCCATTTTCTCCGCCATGATACTCAAGCTTTGTTCAATAGATACTTAGTTGTTCAACAAGAATCTCGCTGAAAATAAAAAAAATCAAAGCCTTATTCAACTTAGAACATATCTCCATTGATTCAATACAAATTCCTCCTGGGTTTAAATTGCTTTGAAATTTCTGAATTTGTATACACATTAAGAACTGATTTATCGAATTGCTAATGGTTGTAAACATGTTGATGTACTTTGCATATTTGACTAAATTGCAAATAAATACAGATTGTTTACAAGCCAAAATATATTCATAGGTTGAAATGAACACTTCATACATGTGCTGTCAAACTTCATGAGGACATACGACACTTTAAACATTAACAATGAAGCATAAGGTCTAGATGAATTGAACACCAAATCGGGAAGCAATGATTTGAAGTTCAATTCGATAAGTTGCCCAGATGAGAAAATGGAAATCACAACTTAGACGACAAAACGGAAATCAGAACTACCAAATCAGTAGACAAAATAATTTTGACAAAACCAAAAGCAATGCTTCATTGAAGTTAGAGGACTTTTTCCTTGCTAGCTGAGATGTCGCATTGTTGTACATCTTTTTCAACCTTTTTCTTTGCATTGCTGACCTCTATAGGTTCTTGGAAAAGTGCCCTCTTGGCGGACGGTGATGGTGGTGCAATGTCGGCAATCTTTTTCTCATTTGCAGTTTCATCTTCCATGTAAGTCGGTGTTGCATCAATCATTGGAGCTAGACTTGGTTTTGTAAAGTCAATGATTTCCAATTTGAAATCACAAGTGGGACTGTGGACGATTTTCCACTGTCCAACTGGAGTGGCTTGAATTGGCATCACTTTCAAGTAAAAATCATGATCTTCATCAATGTGCATCTCCATAGCACTGTCAATAGGCTTGGTTTCCTGTATGAACAAAAACTGTAGGCTAGGGGAATTAATACTTGAAGACTGCAAAGTGAAACAGAGACAGTTGCACATTAATACCGATGCGTTGTTCATCATCATTGACTCTGCAGAACACTGGAAAAACTTCTCAGCAACAGCTCCCATCATTGAACCTTGTACTTTGCCACTTAAATCTTGTAATTCAACATCCGCTCTTGCTCTTGCAAAAGAAAATTGTAGCCCAATTCAAGTTAATAATACTAAGATGAATAAACACATATTTTATGAAGATGTATGGCATTAATGAGTCACCTTGCAATTGTTATGGCTGAAACACTCTTACAATATTGGCAATGAAAAATATCGCCAACATTGTTAGCACTGGAACCTTGGTTGCAAATATTGCAAGCTAAATACCAAAAAGATGATTTTCGCACCAAGACATGTGCCTTTTCTTTAACCCAAAGATTCACCTTTTTCTTAATCGACGACGGTTAAAGTATGTCAATTATATTAAAGTTCAATTTGACTCCAAAGACATAAGATAGAGACAAAATATAAAAAATGGCTACCGTGGGTCCCAGTTTATAAATTTCATTTATGTCTGAATATGGTTGATCTGTTGGCTTTGACACTTTAGATAGGGTGTCTATCTCTCTTAGTTTGTACCAAAGAAAATCATTGATCTTACTTGTATTAGCAGCGACCCTTAGAAAAAAATTCCATGGCATAAAGTAATGTAAAAGTGCAACTATTATCTATTATAATAATGAAATACTATTTTTTTCCACCAAGGAAGAAGTTTACGTTGAAATATGTACCATGATTTAAATTCCTCCACTTCCTGGAAATCTCCATTGATGTAAAAGTAGCTATCATGTTCAGTATTAACAGATAACCTATGAATTGTTTAACTCCGCCGTTTTATCACAATCTCCTTTTTGAACATAATCTTCAAACACATGTGTCTTAAAATTTAACCATAATGTTTTTGGATCATTAGGAGCACAAAATAATAATATTGTAGCAAATAAACAGCGCAAACAAATTGGCATTTGATAAATCACTGCTTCAGCTAGACAAGAATCACAATTTGTGTTCGAATTTAATAATCCATGCAAAAATGCGACCTCACGAAATGTTTCAACTTGTACACCATTAACCGTTTTCAAATTTTGTAATGATGTTATTCCTCTAATATGGTTTAACAAAACCCACAAGTAGTAACGTTCACATTTGGATGGGTTAGCTGAAACAATATGACCAATAACACTCTTCTGTTTTCTAGGAATCCAAGTTCGAGCAGATGCGCCCCAAACAAAACGAGTAGGAAACTCTCTATATAATAGGGTTCTCGCTTTTGCATTAGTTCTATTCATTTGAAAAAATTCAGTTAACATTGTTTGATGTACACGATCTTTTGAAATAATGGTTGATAAATCATCTGAATCTCTAAATGTAACTAATTGATGGTCTTCTAGATGTAATTGTAACTGAATAACTGAAGGTTCATTTTCATCCAGAAAAAATCCAAAGATTCGCCACATTGCCTCAGGTGGGGATACCCATCTAGCAGATTGATCTCTTGAAATTTCATCGAATTCATTTTCGTTGGCAACATTACTATTTACTAAAAAATTTATTCGATCATGACCTTTGTACACATATTTATATAAGTATTTTACAGCTTTTACAGTTGAACATATTTCGACATTAATATGACAATCATATTTAGCTAAGAGGAATGGATTATAAGGAACGACCCATCTATTATCTAATAAATGACCTCGAACTAAGACTTTATTGCCATTATCTGATCGCTTATATAACGCGTACGAATTGTTGCCCAGTGAAGTAGAGGTAACAAAATCTCTTGGGTACCTATTCTTACATGATTTGGTATCTACCGTGCAAATATTTTTGGATTTAATATGCCACATGGACCATGCATCATATGTTTGACAACACGAGAATGTAAGTAAGGGTACTTCTCTTTGTCTGGAATTTCATAACAAACAATTTTGTCTACATCGTTTGGGGATCTTATTTTGCATCATTGTTTTAAAATTATCAAGAAATGAGCATGTGGTGACCCACCTTTTTTGAAATTCAATCACATATATATAGGCAGCAACAGGTCCAAAAATATTTTTTTAAAAAGATCATTTTTTAATTCTTCTAATTTTACGTACAACTAAATCTGGTCTATTATGACTTTCATCATTATATCTTAATTCTTCTTGTATTTCAGCACATTTAGGGTTACATGTAATGGTTAAAAAGATATCATGTTTACCAAATCTTTGAACCAACGCCATTGCATCCATATATCTTTTAGCACAATCTCTATGGCCACCAGTAAATGACGATGGTAAAATTTTCCTACCAACTTTACGACCTATGTTCTCACCCTTTGCAACACAATCCACAATTCCTTGATAAAGTTCGGCACGAATTTGTTCTTGGTTATTCCGAAAATAATCTAATCTAGCAGTTTCAATTTTTACATACATATCCACAACATATTGTTGTAACAAACGACCAGTATGAAGCAAGCAAGAATTACATGGGGATTGAATTTGAAATTTGTAACAATAGTATTCTCGATAGGACACTTGTCGTCTCTTGGTTTTCTTTAGTGCCACTATACAAAAAGGAAAGGTGCGTATAGCATTAAATAACAATATAAGCAATACAATATTTTTAAAATAATTATTAATTAATTACATAAAAGGGTGGTGGAAATTAGGATTGCTAACCTGCCCTTTCTCGTTCAAGCAAATTGATTGGCTGAAGATATATTTCGTACATCCAGTAGATTTTCCTGAGCATAAAAGGAGACATTCAATTGCTGTGGATCAACTTTTTGTATTCCTTTGTGCCATCCAGGTTCACCATGTAAAAACAATAAAGGGTATTGAAGAGGATCATAACAACCATAATAATACTGAATTCTATGTGAAGTGCCTGATTTAGCATAAACAAATATATCGCGTGTACTATTTTCAGCGCTAAAATCATCATCAACCCAAACAGCCGCTACTTGCGATACAGTTGGTTCATTATACACTCTTTGATCGACAGAAGGATCACATTTAAGTGTAATTTTAAGAGCTTGTTCGGTTGAAAGGTTATTTGCTGGGTACGGTATTCCATAGAAAATGTGTGGTTAATATTGTATTGGAAAATGTGTGTGTAGTTAAAAAAAGGATAGAGAATTTTTTTTTTTTTTTTTTTGGTTTTAGCACCAACCGAACAAGCTCTAAATGTTTCTAATGGCTCAAAACTACCCAACAACCTAAAGAACTTGGAATATGGATTTATCTGTAAAATATTCATAAATTTTTCGACCATAAGTGTAGAGAACTTGTCAGATGTGTTAATCCAATTTGCTAGTTCATTTTCTGTTTCATAAAAATATAACTGTAAATATGATGGTTTACTATCATCGGGCATGAGATTATTAATGATAAACTTGACCTTGTACTTTAAACGTGTATACTCCTTTGTTCATTTTACACAGATCTTTGTTATATTTGACACCTAATGATGTGAAAGTGAAACGATTGTTATAACTTCACGACAATCGTCTAAATTCAAGACATTCAGGTAAATCTTGTGTAAATAAAACAAATAGATCATCTGGGATGACATTTAAGCACAGTTTTATTTTTCCATTATCACAACAAAATGTGCGACATTTTCGTTCAAATTTTTTTGCACCACAATGCAAACAAATAGAAGGTGCAATTAACACGTGAGGTTTAGACAGAACCTTATGGACATGCAATTTTTGCATAGAATCTTTAACAAGCAGTGCTTCAAATGGAAGATATTCCATACGTTCTGTGTTAGTAGGCACAAACTCATTCTTTTGTTCAATGTGATGTTCACTTTCGACATTAAGTGACTCGAAATTAAGAGTGAAAGAAGTAGAACCTTTCACCAAAAACAGTTGGAAAATCAAATCGCTACATTAGAATGGGAAAAAGACTATTTTTACTTCATAAAAGTCAGCAATAAACATAAATGTTGTTTAATAAAGGTTAAGAAGGTACCTTCTTCATTTTTCGGGCAGGAAGATGTGAGTTTATGCAATTGCTTTGCCTTGTCCGCTTATTTTTTTTTTGGCATACAATTCACGACGTTTTTTGTTGATCATCTCTTTACGATTGGCATATCTTTCTTTATGGCGTTTGTTTGCTAACTCTTTTTTGCTTGTAGAACATGTGATGTTATCATCACGAGCCTTTTCCTTGGACATGTCATCAAACATCCTCCTAAAAACCGTATATTAAAAGGCAAGAAGAACAACAAAAATTAATAAGAAAAAAAAAATCATTTTGAACACATTATTCATTTGACATTAAGAGAACTATATAAGTGCAGGTTGAAAGAGAAATTACATTGTGTTGATCGAGAAGAAAAAAAAAGTTTATTTCATTTAATCAATATATCATGTAAAGGCAAAAAAATGATTATTGATTGCTAATATAAATTCCCCATTATCTATTATTATTAATTACTATCTATGCAAATGGTTTAATAATAACATAAAGTCATAAATTATGGAAAATCTGAAAGTAAGAACACATAATAACCAACACAGACCCCAAAATATTCAACACAAACTATTGTATATCACAGTAATAACTGAATAATTTTTCTCCCTTCGTATCAAGTTGGTAACAAATAAAGCAAATAAATTGGTAACTAAGCACAAATTGAATGGAAATCTAAGAGTCAACTAAAAAGTAAAAAAAAATTGATAAACAGAAATAAATTAGATCATAGCAAAAATCCTGCAATTAAATAGCAATGGTAAAAGACAAACCTCGGAAGGTGGGTGACAAAGAAATCGTGCAGAAGATGGGGGGAAATGTAGGAAAAAATGAGATTTAGCCGTGTGGAGTGCACGACAACTCTAGGGTTATCTTCCACGAAGCACAAACTGTAAACAAATCTGATACATCCAACCGAAAATCAAAAATATTGTATAAAGAATAAAGAACGCAAAGCAGTCAAAACGCAGCAAAACCACCACAAATGACGAGCGACAAACCTTCGGAACGTAGATTGCACGCAATCGAATGGAAAATAGCACAAAGAAAAAGGGAGAGAGGCGAGAACAGGTCAGAGCTTCTAGAGAGAGAGAATTCCACAGCGATGCCGTGAAGGTCGAGACTGGGGAGAGAATTTTGGCGAAAGCCTAATTTGTAAGCAGCTTAATGATTATACTGGAAATAAATTGTAAAGTAATGGCTATAGTGGAAATAAATTGTAAAAGCAGTGTAGAAAGCAAAATTCAATCACTAACGGATAAAGCACTTTCTTTTAAGAATGTATCTGGTTCCTCAAATTTCTCTTGTCCTCGTATATGAGAGAGTCAAGCTTATCATAAAGCTTGTCTAAAAATTCTGGGTTAGTCTCCGTCTTTAAACCCAGTCTCTCAATTACGGCATTAATATAGGTAACTTTTCGGTTACGTCTGCTTCCTATTTGAAGCAGCATGTGGTTGAACCGGGTTTTGTGACGAAGATGATGCCTCCTCCCCCCGGTTGCCATACCATTCCTGAATCCAATCATCGGAGTATTAATGGAAAATAGCATAGAGAGACCACCTAAGCAATGAGATGGCATGGACGACGAAAATCCTTCAACCAGCTCTTTTAAGGTATAGTGATAACACTTAAAAACATATGTATAACACTTAGGGATTGTTTGATTGGGAATAAAAATTATCCGCGTGGTATTTCGTGTAAAATATATAGTTAATATTGTATTAAAAAATATGTATATAATTAAAAAGATGAGAGAAAAAAATATATAATAAAAATTATCGAACAAAACCTTAAACACATGTAAAAGCAACCATTGTAGATGCTCTATGAAACTTCAGCCGTCATCAGAGAAACTTGAACACAGCCCGGCTCAATAACAGAAGCCCATGCCCATCGTTCATCCGAGTCAACACGGTCATTACACACTCTCCAGTCAACTCATATCCATCAGCTACCGCAGCGTCAAAACCAGATTGAGAATAATATAATATCCGACAGCAATGGAGCAACAAGCAATCTCCGGCGTCGGTGTCTCCAAATCGGTGGCTGTGACAGCGTGCACCGCCATGTCAGTAATCTACGTTGCAATACTCTACTTCCCGACTTTGATTCTTCGATTGCCCCCACCTTCTTCCTTCAAATCGTTTCTGATTCGACGGTTCATATGCGCCGCTATTTCCTCCATAGTCTCACTAGTCGCCTGCTCTCTCATTCTTCAAGTAAGCGTCTCTCTTAAATTTGTCTTTTCCCGATTTACACGAATGATTTTACATTTTAATTATCTTAGAGCGGATTTATCATTTCTATTTTGTTTATGGAATCTCTTTAGTATTTACGAGGGTTTGTATTTCGGTTAGAACAAAAAATCATATATATTGATTGAAAAAATAGATAGTCAAGATGTAGTTAAACTGATATGATATTTTGATTTAATTGTCGATTGCTGTGTTTTGCATTTTAATAGTTAAAACGTTGTGCTGAGAGAGCAGTACAGGAGTATCTGTTAATTTTTGGGCTTTTTGATGCGGGCTAAATTGTTGTTTTATCTGTGGTGGTTGTTGATTGGGCAAACAACTGACTTCCCAACTTATTTCCTGTTTGTTTGGGTTATCAACACCTAATTGAAGTAGCAAATGCTCGATTTCGTGCAAACCCGAAAACCGCAAGTCAGAGATAAAAATGACATAGAAAAATGCTAGTATATTTTCGCATTATCCAGGGTATAACCATTTTATTGTTGAAACTGACCTTGTTGAAATATTATCCCATAAGAATATATAAAGTCTGCCTTTGGCAATCAATTTCTGATGTTTGAATCCATTTTTCAGTCTTGAAAGTTATACACAAAGGCTTGCACACTTTGGTCATCTCGAGCCTTCTGTACAGCTTCTTTATGAGTTATGACCAGTCCTGCGCCGCCCTTTGCTTGAAGTGTTTCACTTAATATGAGCAAGTCTTTAGTATACATAACAGCTAAAAGAAAAGCCAAATGATAATATCAAGTTATATATCCTCAATCGTTATCTGGGTTAATTCCCATGCAATCAATGATATGACATTTCAACCCCAAAAGGGGACGCAGCGGTTAGGGCGGACCTGTGAAGTGTGGTTAGGCGCACATCCCAGGTTCGATTCCCTGCGGCCTCAAGCTCGTTTGTATTTCCTTCTTGGGGCTACTGGGCGTCTCCCGGTCAAAGTGGCAAGGCCTCGTGGGATTCGTGGGGGGGTGGGGTCCCCTATACCTTCGGTTATAAAAAAAAAAAATGATATGACATTTCCTAGTCATGGACTCTTTCCATGGAACCCATATTACCATTTCCAGTTGACTAGGATGATGTGAACGATTGTTCTGTATGAGATGTTTAGGGGGCATTCTCTTTGCTGTTTTCAGCCCGTTTTCTGTTTTCTGTTTTCAAAAATGTTGAAAACGCGTTCTATTTATTGTTTTCGAAAATCCATTTTCAAAAACGTTTTCAACATTTGTATAGGAAACACGAAAACGTCTTTTTAACGTTTTCGGCGTTTTCAGTGTTAAATGTTGAAAATAAGGAAAACGCGTTTTCGGATTTTAAATTTTATATTTATTATATTTCAGTCCCAAATTTTATTTTTCATACGTTTCAATCCCCGATCACCGCCGGAAAAGTCAAACCACCAGATCTGGTGGTTCTCCACCTGAGAACCATCGTCGCTCAAGTGGAGAACCACCGCGCGCAGGTGGTTCTCCACCTCACAGGCGGAGAACCACCTTCCCAGGTGGTTCTCCGACCTCGAGAACCATCTGCGATGGTGGTTCTCCACCTCGCAGGTGGTGGAGAACCAGCGAAAGCGAAGGTGGTTCTCCACCTTGGAGAACCACCACCGGTGGTTGCCGGCGGTGGGGTTGAAGGGGGTGGGGTGGAGAACCACCACCGGTGGTTGCCGGCGGTGGGGTTGAAGGGGGGTGGGGTCGGGTCGGGTGGGGGTAGGGTAGGTGAAGATGATGGCTTTTTTGAAATTTTGGAAAAGTTTAAGGACCCTTTTGTAAATTTTATTATACGAAATTGTATTTTTTTAAAAGTATAAACCAAACACATTTTCTATTTTCCCTTCTCAAAAATAATTTTTCAAAACAACAAACCAAACGCATTTTCAATTTTCTCAAAACAAAAATTGAAAACAGAAAACACCAAAATATTTTCGAAAATGAAAACAGAAAATACAAAACAAACAGAACGGCCCCTTAGGCTCTTATTTTTTCACAAAACTGATCTAGTACTCTGATCCAAATGAGTCTTGTGTTTTGAGGTTAACACAGTCTTCTTCAAATTGTTAATTGATTACAACTTTACTCATCCGTATTTGCATTAATACTATCTGCAAATCCTAAAGATGCACAAATTTTCACTGTTTGTCATCCATTGATGATTTTGATACTTCACATATGAGTTATTGATCTTTTCATACTTTTGGTTTGGTTTCTACTTCATTGGTCTTCACAGTTGTGTCATAACTGAGATTTCTACTTGAACTTGAGATCTTATTTCCAATTGTTATTCTTGTTCTTATTATTTTTATCTATGACAGATAGGGAGGTTGGATTCATCACATCTATTTGCAGTTTATGGCATCAGATTTGACCACATTGTAAGTATTTAACAGAATTAATGCTTAATATTAACATGAACAAAACGAGTTCTGGCATTTTGATGTAGTTATCTATTTGTATTTTTTTATGGTTTGCAGATTGGAAAAAGGTGACTGATAGCTCAAATGCAATTTTATGTATGAACAGTGGCAAGCTTTGGTCTTCCCTCTTGCATTGACTTCCTTAATGTACACTGGGTCCTTCGTTGTGAGGTTGCTGTTAGCACTCAGCACAGGCGGAGAACATTTGAATAATGGTGCAAATCTATTTTGCTGTATAAATGGCATCCTTCAAAAGTTCTTCAGTTGGATTCTTTCAACGTCTTCCGACGTCTCTTCCTGGCGCAATTATTTTGTGGTTAGTGTCTATTATTCCACCATGTTTTCTTTGCTTACCATTTGTGGAACTCGTTTATTCTAGGCCAGATTATATAGCTTTTGTATTTTTTTGTGTACTCTTATTTTTTCCTGGACCTGTAAATAAGGTTACAGTCAACTTTTTAGATGAGGTTATTCAACATAGTAATGGAGCATGAACCACTTAACTAAATTCCAAATGCTAGGCCTTTGATGAACTATTGATGTGGATCAATAATAAGAGTGAACTTATGAAGAGGTGATTCAATGATTCTGCCCCTCTCGATGCTATTGATGATTATCTATTATCGTCCTTTGTGGCCTAATGAAAGATTAATTATGCTTGTAAATATGTAATTATTTACGAACTAGCGGCCAGCAATGAGTAGCGACATATAATGCATGCTTTAGTGGAAATCTCAAGCAAAGTGCATGCCATATTAAATTAGTTGTTCATCATCGAGAAAGAATTTAAAAATGATACAAGATTATTGCTAAATTAAAAGTGGTATCCTTTAATCTGATCAATTGAATTAAAAAAAAAAAAAGGAAAAAAATAAAAGAAAAAAGAAAAGAAAGGAAAAAAGTGTTGAAGTATAGTAACTCTTAGAGGTACACATCAATCATGTATGATGATGCTATGCAGTCTACTTTATGGAATTTTCACTGAACTTGAAGAGAACTAATATGAAACATCTGCAAGACAGTTGAATGTTAATCATCATCTCAGTCAATTGAGTTCAAGGAATAAATTAATGATACAACTTTCCTTAATACTTGAGGTCTTTGTTAGAATCCCACATCGGGTAATCAAATATATAAGATCCAATATATAAGGTGAGGGTAAACCTCCCCTAACAAGCCGGTTTTGTTAGGAGGAGTTAGGCCCACTATCCTAAGATGGTATCAGAGCCAGGCCCAGTTATGATGTTGGGTACCGCCAATATATATTTCCACAGTTGTGTGTCATCTTCCACGCTGTGCGTGAGGGGGCGTGTTAGAATCCCACATCGGGTAATCAAATATATAAGATCCAATATATAAGGTGAGGGTAAACCTCCCTTAACAAGCCGGTTTTGTTAGGAGGAGTTAGGCCCAATATCCTAAGAGTCTTGACTTCCATTCTACAAATGGCTACAAGTTTGATATTATTGAGGTCAACCGCAATTGCTGCTGGGGTATCAACATTTTTTGTATGTGATTCTGTTTTGAGATGCATTCTGATTGTGTGCATCGTTGTCTTTCTTTAACAGGCTCCACTTACAGAAGAGTTGGTGTTCAGAGCTTGTATGATACCTTTGCTTCTCTGTGGGGGATTCACTACATATACCATCATATTTCTCTGCCCTGTTTTTTTCAGTTTAGGTGAGATGATAAATTTCTGTGCAGATTTTCATGGGAAAGAGATTGAAAAAAGGCACATTTAATGTTCTCTGGAAATTCGCACTTATTGCACCTCCATTTGGCAATTTTATAAATGATTTACAAATAGGAATGACTATGGGTCTCATAAGATATGTGGACAGAAATGAGTTTTATATATGAACATGTTTGAATTAATTTTTTGACATTGACTATGTTACAAAGGATTTATAATTTAATTCCAAACAGATGCACCAATGTTAACAGGTCAAAATGTGACATTTCCTTTATCTCTGGTATGGAAGTAACATGAATATTAGGCTCTAATGAAAATGATTCAGTTTACATTAAAATATCTGCAGGCAGTTTGATTCTGATAGACGAGTCTTTTGTGTAATTGTTATGCATTTTCTTTTCATTTTGAAAGTTCATACGCTATCAGCTATTTCAGTAATAGTTTTTATCAAATCAACTCCATTACAAAATTTGTAACCCCTGACTCTGCACTAATTTATAGAATGTTTTTGGATTTCACTTGCAGCTCATTTGAACCATCTATTGGAGTTCTACCTTCAAAAAGGGGCAGCTTCCTCAAAGCATGTGCTGTTGTAGGTATGTTGCTAACTCATGTATTTTAGTGGGGACATATAATGCCCCTCAACTGGTCAAATCATAGATTGATTGGAATATCATTAAACTGGTTGTGTTATGTAGATAAATGTTTCAAGAAATGGTATAGCTGCAATAAACGTGGAGGGAGATTTGAGAGACCGGACAGCATGATGATGATGATGAACTATGATTTGTAGCTTAAAGTGTGTTAGTTCTATGTAAAATATGTAGCTCATCCCAAGTGCTGTTGATAATGCTTGTAAAGTTGCATGTTTTAGCCCCCGCTAGGGAGTAGATTATAATGGTTTTTAAAGTTGTATTATATAAAAGAGGAGAGAGAATGAGTGGAGTTGAGTGGTTGAGATTTGTGGATGTGATTAGATATGTGAATGTGATTGATTTAGGATAAAGAAAGAATGGATAAAAAAGTTGTAAAAAATTATAAAAAGTTGTAAAAGTTGTTGGTGAACGGGGGCTTAACATTGGTGTTTAATATCATTATCTCTTGCCATTCTGTGGACTAAGATTCTATTTGGGATTCAATTGTTTTCGTTACCAACGCATATTCCTTTTGGTGTTTAGCTTTCCAGCTTGGATACACTGTCATCTTTGGGTGGTATGCGTCATTTCTTTTTGTTCGAACAGGTAGAAACTCTTTCCTTCCCACGGATCATGTTTTAAATTTGCTCATATTTTTTGCTTTTGTTTGCTTCATGGAGACCCCTTCTTTTTTTAATTAAGTAACCAGGTCTATGTGTCATTTTCAATGCAGACGCTAACTAGAGTCTTGTCAGAGCCTTCTTCTTCTCCGACTGGTGCTTTTGGGTTTTTTTTTTTTTTGGGGGAGGAGGGGTTTGGTGTAAATTTATCATCTGATACAAAGATGCCCATTTCTAGAGAATTCAAGAATCAAAAGGCTCCTAAAATTATGTGGAGATAATTACGTAGTGAGCAGTTTGAAGACATTTTTAGAATTATCTAGGCCAACTTTGGAAGCCAGAAAAATAATGATATTTTGCATTAGAATACAAAATTATTACACTAATCTGATACTTCCTCAAACTTGCATGCTTAAGTAACTGTCTATCAACAAAATGGGGAAAGTAAACATACAAAATGTGGGCGAAAAATTAGAATACAAAATTATTACACTCACTTTTTTGAAATTGTTATCCATCTTACCATCTATGTTCTCTATTTTTCTTTTTGTCCCCTGGAAAAATCTATTTATGCATATTTCAAAACCTAAGAGAAATCAATTCATCTTCAAGCAGGCAGTTGATTCTATGACTGGATGTTGCCTATTTGTTCTTTATGTGACTCTCAATTCTATTTGAAGTAGTTTATGCAGTTATTAATGTGACTTTAACATTTATCAAATTGCAGGTCATCTTGTTGCTCCCCTAGTTGCTCATATGTTTTGCAACTTCATGGGCTTGCCTTCCATATTTTCACGTAGATTTGGTATGTGAATTGACCTTAATCCCCACTGACATGCTATTTTTAATCATTTCCCTGCACCCCCAAAAGAAAATAGAAAACTAGAGATAATTTGTAACGGTTAAGGCTGGTTATGATTTGATAAGTAAACTCTGTGGCGAAATGGAATGTATATCATACGCTAAGAAATCCATATGCTTGTTTTGCCTCCTGTGTTGATTCACCTGTCCACAAGTAAGGCTATTAGGTGAAGGTTGCTTCAGCTATTTTAGGTCCACAAGTCAATTATTTAGCTTGTTTTACTTTTACCTGTGGCTCAAATTTCACATCAGGTTTTTCACGCCATATGATGTGTGGCAATCTTGTTTGTTAGCCCATAGCTGAATTTATGAATTACATTGTATCTATCTGAGTTTTGCAATCATTTTCCTCTGGTTGCTTTCAGGATTCCTAGTGAGTTTCGCATTTATGGTGGGGACAATTGGTTTCTTCATGCTGCTTTTTCCTTTGACGAATCCACAGCTATTTAACAGTGAAACAGACAATTGCAAGTGCTGGCACAGGTATTGTAATTGGAGCTAACTATTCAAACTTCTGATGAAGTAATCTCTGGATTTAACAGAAAACACAGCTGTAGCATTGAAAAAAGTATTGAGGACAAACTTTACCATCTGTGAGATAAAATTATCATTTTCTAGATGTGTAAAACTTGTTACTGTCAAACATACCGTAACAAGTCAGAGAACAAACATGTATGCGTAGATTCATTTGAATTGAAGACCTTGTCTTTAGTACATGTTTCTTGCTTTATTTGGAAGCATTTGTGCTTGAGGAGGTTTTTCCCGAGACCCCTGAGCAGCATCTCCGGTTGTGGAATGCCTCTGCTTAAGCTCAATTAGCAATGCTTGATTCTCTTGGTTGAGTTTTTCTGCCTTCTTTCTCAGCCTCTCATTCTCCATCATTATATGACAGTTCTCTATGTATAACTTTGAGTTAAGTCTCTCCATTTCTATGAAGTAAAGCTGCCAAAGAATGGTTCTATTGGATGATCCTTCAAGTGATTAAGAAACAATTTGAGGTTATCTTAAACCCTAATTTGTGAATTCATAGTGAAATGAAGGGGAAAAGGGGTAGAAGAATATTGATATTTCTTAATGTGCACTCTTGACAAAAATAGATTCCTCTTTCTTTTGTCCATGCTGTGAAGCCAAGAATACACCATAACATGGCCCTTTGGGCATGTTTGTTGGGAAGGAATAAAGAAACTTGGGATCTTGTTTATAACTCTCTCCATCTCACAAATACAACCCTTACCGCTTTGCTTTACTTATTTGTTCGTTACTAATTATGGTCGCTCATATATTTATGCCTTTATTAATGTTGAAAATTTTATGTTTTCGACAATAATCGCTGTTTTTTCCTTTTAATTTGTGTGATAATTTATGTAATTCTATTATATTCTTTTGTATTTTGAAATTGCTGCTATGAGAGTGGGTATGACAAGGGAGCCTTAAGAATGTGGTTTTCTCGTTTTTGCCTTAAGTGTAAAATAGTATAGAAAATGCTATATGTATACCCCAATTTACCATTGGGGTGTACTGCAATAAACACAAGGTAAACGAAATAATTATTTTAGTTTCTCCTATTGTGAGAAGGCGGTACATCTCATGGTAGATGGGGGATATGCATACCATTGTAGAGCGCACAGGCTCCTTCGCCAGGATTTTTTGAAGTGTGGTTAGGATTGAAAAGAAGTGAGAGGACAAAGGAAAGACAGGTCAACTTATGCATAATGATGCATGGAAGGTGCTTCTATTGGCAAGCATCGTCATTGGGTTGTTTGCACTCGTTATTAGTTACTCGACTTAAAAATTGATTTTTTACTTTATGGTGAAAAAAGTAGCTAAAGTCATTGAATATGTAGAGGTATATTTGATAGACTTCTGGAAAGATAATTTTAAATGTATAGTTGAAAATTTTGATATGATGTGGTAATGTCAAGTTATCGTCTTAGTTGACATAACATTGCTAGCTGAGGAAAGCTACCATCAATGTGCAACGTCATAACTTGGTACAAAACAGGATGTCATGCAAAATTGTGGGTTGCATTCAGTTGTTAAATCGGATTGATTGGCACAAACAGAGGCACAGAGCTTAATATTTGAGATCAATGTAACTTGACGGCTCGTCGACTCATCCCTTGAGCTTTGGTATTTTAACTTTTTTAAACTTTTTTTGTTTATCTTTTGGTGAATGGATTTTTTTTTTCCTTTGGTTAAATCGGGGTGATTTTTGGCCCAAAAAAGAACTTAACGCTTGGTGAAATGTTTTTCCTTTTTTCTTTTTCCAACAAAACTACCTCTGTTCTCAGAAAATGAGAAATAATTACAACTGGATGCAAAAATTTTCAAAATTTTAATGGCCTTATGGGAACCTCCCAATGGTGATGTGAGTTTTTAAAATTTTGATTAACACGTTGTTGGAATAGATGTTATGCAAAGAACATTATACGAATATACAATGGTTGCCAATTAAGACAATGTGAAATAAGGTTAAAGAAACAATGTGAGAAGGTCTTTTAAATCAAGCCATTTTCACATTCGGCTACCACTAATTTTCTATAAAAACTAGTTTTCGCACCCGCGCGTTGCACAGGAGTAAAATTATGTCAATTAAATGAAAAATAAAATATTTTACCAATGATTTGCAATTATTTTTAATTAATGGAATGTTTATATTGAAAATATGTTATACGTATCTTATAATCGAGTATAAATTAATAAACAATATGTACGTCAACTATTTTGCTATATCAAAAATTTATTTTCAATCTAAATTACATTTGAATAAAGGATTAATTATTTTAACAGAAACATTTATAAGTAGAACTAATAAAATTGAAATATAATACCATCCGAAAAAATATACATTCTACGTGCACTTTGAAAATATATAGAACAATTAAAAATAATAACAACAACAACAACAACAACAACAACAACAATAATAGTTCAATGACAATACATGTATAAAAAAAACAAAATTACATGTTTTCTTTGAAAGAAAAGCACATTTTAATTGATTTTATCCATTTTCGATAAACCTTGTCCTATCATGATTTTTTCACGAATGGCAGAATTTTATCTTCCTATATAGAATAAATAATACATTAGAGAAAAGATGTGTTAAATGAATTAAATTATTTGACAAATAAAAATAATCACAAATGAACGTAATGTACAATTGAAAATTAATTATTTTAAAAACTATATGAAGGCAATATTGAATTGTTGAATTTAAAAATAAATGTAATTCAAAACAACTATACAAAGTACGCTAACGATAACGATGTTCAAAAAAGAAAGAAGAAGTGAGTCTTGTTTTTTTATGGATCGAATAATTAGGGTGTAGTCCAAATTAGAAAATATATATAACATTAAAAATATATTAAATATATATATATAATGAAAGTTTATATAGCGAAATACTTACTTAATTTTCTCAAAATATTCACACCTCTAGTATATCAACGTCAGTTATAGCTTTGTCGCATTATCATCTACTATTAATTATTACAAACTTGCAAATAAGTAATACGTAATGTATTACATTTAAAAATTCTCAATAAATGCAAAACTAATAATTGAAAAACAAATATGTAATAAATAGTTGTGTGGATCATTTAAACGCTGAATTTGATAAATGAATAATGTAAATACAATTGACTGATTCAAAATTATTTGATAATATTTATTAAATCGAAAAGCATAGTGTTATATTAGAAGACATTCCATTTTAGTATCCTTTGAAAGAAAATTAAAATTATACAAAACTAATATATATATATAGCAAAACTATTTATTAAATGATAATTTAAAAGAATAGAAGATTAATGACATATTTTTTTCATTTGAAGACATAGTTTCACTGGTAATAAAAACTCTTTGTTATTATAAATATTTAATTTTCCGAATATATTCATTATGAGTATACACTCTTATTTTAATTTTTTAAGATCTTTAATTAATATAATAAATTTTATCATTTCAAATATTTTTAAGTAGATTTCATAATTTTCAAGGAGAAATGCTAGGACCAGGATTTTGTTGAAGATGATAGTATACCTAGTTAGAGCATACTATTCAAAAGCTATGTTTTCGTCGCAAATTTGCCACTTTTCATGTGCATTCATGTATCACCAGTCCCTAACGCACCCTAAGGCAAGTGTCCATTCTCATATATAAATTTTATTAACCTTTAAGTTTTTATAAATGCATTTTTCTTTATTTTTGTTAAGTTTCATCTTCTACAATTTAGTAGTTCATCTTTAATCATTTTTACTAATTGTTTTATCTATTACCTATTTACCTTTAACTATTAATCTTTTATTTGCATATTTGTATAATTCTATCATGTACCAATTACCTAATTTCAATCAAATTATGACAATAATATATTAGCAATTTGATCTTTTTTATGTAGTTATCATTTGACACATAATTTACAGCTGTGCTTAATTAATTGTAACATAATGTAACATTAAAAGCGTTAATATTTTGTAACATATGGCATTATAAAGTTATTTAGAGTTGAGGTTATGTTTTAAATAACTTAGTGATCATAACATGAGTCTCAATTGAGTTATTACATGATTACAACTTAAAATTAAAATATGAAACTTTTTGAATATGTTTCATACCTGTTACCGTATCGTAGACCTTACAAGGCACATACCAAATGAAATATTTGTTTAAATATGAACAAATCTCAAACAATTTGATCCATAAGAAATATGAGTGGAGCATTTAGCACGATAACCCGCTAACGAGCCAACGAAAACCGACCTATCATCGGTTGTTTTCGAGTTTGCAATTATAGCCAATAAAACTCAACCAAGTTGAAGAATTTTTTTTTTTAAAAATGAATTGGATGTAGTAATCAAACCAACCTAAACTGACCCAAGTCGGTTTCAATTCGAGAAATCGAACCACCGATTCAGTTGCAGTTTGGAATCGTCCAAACCGCCTCTGATTGGTAGATTTCAGTTAGCTTAAAACCGCCATAACAGACCTGACGCTCACTCCTAATAACAAATATATAAGGGGAAAAATGGAAAAACCATACATAGTGATTGTCTTTGGTTCTTGTTGATTGTCACGATGTAAGATACAATTAAAGGGAACTGTTTTCCTTGCAATTGAAAAGGTAACATCATATTTGAGGGGGTCTGCGACATTCTCGAAATTAAAACATTATGCCCTACATTATTCCTTGATAGAATCGAAGCTTTCCAAACATGTTGTTAAAGTCTTGTCATAATCAATCTTGTCTCTTTGAATGAAATAGTTGACAAATTAATATAAATTTTTTCTTCAATAATAAAAATTAATACAACAGGTGATTAATTATTTAATTTCATAGATATACTAAATTGTTCATGAACCTAAATTTGTCATACGCACAACTGAGACAACTATATTGGATTTAAAGAATAGAAATATGAAATAATTAAATATATAAACAAATTACAAAGTCATCGAACAATGATATCGAAAATTAATTCACACCAAAAAAAAATAGTAATAAATTTTTACATTAATAAATATTATATCGCCAAGCACAAACAAATAAAGTTTAGGGAAAAAATAATATTGTGCCAAATATCACATTGTTTTAATGTCTTAACAAATAAATACTATTAAATAATAAATATTAATTACATGGTTAAACACATATAGCAAAATATAAAGAAATATTAGTGCTGAAATCAGTTAGCATATTCTTATTTATTATTGCCCACGTTTACTTAAGAATAGGAGTTCCTTAATAGTAGGAGTCACAACTTACCTCAATTCCAGAAAATTCAAAATAGAAAAAACAAATAAAACATGGGGAGGAAAAAATTCAACAAATAGTATATGTGGCAATAGATAATTGGTTAAGCAAGGTGGTAACAGAAATTATGTCTTACCAACTGTTTTCCTAATTAACAACTGTAATTAAACTCTATTTTATATAATATATAGATGTAAGGTGTGAAATTAAATGTATATTTAATTTTGGGTAAATTTCATCGAGGGTTCATAATCTTTGGGGATTGTTACAATCAGGTCTGAACCGTTAAAGTATTGCACTCGAGGTCTTTAACCTTTTAAAAGTTGGCACTTAGAGTCTTTCCAAAAAAACCATTAATTTGACCATTAGTTGGTCAAATTTTTTGTAAAATAACAAAATTAACCCTCATATAAATAAATAAAAATTGCAATTGAATATATAAGTTCGAAACATGTATAAATTAGTCCAAAATTTTAGTTAAATTATATAATTTTAACTTTTATTTTATATATATATTTATTTGGTCCATAAATAATTTTATCAAACTAATTGAATGCTAATTATATAGTTTTTATAAATAAAAAATCAATATAGTACCATTAGTTCGCATTAATATTATAATTTTTCAAAATTTTCTTTTAATATTAGAGACGATGATATTTTTATTTTAACCAACTCTATAAAGTTTTAGCATATCAGCATCAAAAATAGGCTGATTGTAAAAAATATAGATAAAATAAATAATTAAAATAAAGTTTCTTCAAAAGAAAAATCATAACCCACCCTGCCTCAAAGAAGGAAACCAGGGGGTTTTTCCTCCAGTTTCCATGCAGGCAGGCGAAGTGGGAAGCCCCATGGTTCCCCCATTTGTTGGTTACCCAATAGCCACCCCGAACCACCCCTTTCTCCACCCCAAAAGAAGGAAACCAAGGGCTTTTCCTCTGGTTTCCAGGACGTCCGACGAAGTGGACAGGCCCCTGTTGGTTACCACCGACAGTAGCAAAATCGCTAGCAGGATTGGAAATTTTTCGACAAAAAATGTTTAATTAGAATCATATTAATTCAATAAAATTAATTATGGACTAAATAAATATTATAAAAAATAAATGCTAAAATTATTTAATTTAATTAAAATTTTGGATTAATTTATACATGTTTTAAACTTGTGTATTCAATTATAACAGTTATGTTCTGTTCCCAACGTATGTATGTATGGGTACATATGGGAAGAAATTGTGGGTCCACCACCATTAGGGAAGGTATGTCATTCATCCAACCCAACGTGGATATTATAAAAAAATTTTAAAAAAATTATAAGCTGATATGGCGCCGCCATGGAGTGTCACGTCAGCATGGGTATAATTTTGATCTGTCACTAGGAACAATTGTTATTTATTAATAATGGGGTTACTTTTGTCATTTTACAAAAAATTTGCCCAATTAACGGTCAAAGTCACGGCTTATTGAATGGGAGGATTTTCAGCGCAAACTTTTGAAAGATTAACGACCTCGAGTGTGATTTTAGAGGTTTAGGACCTTATTGTAATAATCCCCAAGGGTTAGGATCCCTTGTGGACTTTACCTTTCAATTTTTGTCTTAATAAGATAAAAGTTGGATGTATTAATGAGGCAATGGAACAAATGGTAGGGTAGAGAAAAACAAATTTTGTATGTGTCTATTAATTGTGGCAAAAGTAAAATATAGCAAATTTTCAATTTGACATTCGTATCCCTTTACATTTTTAATTATATACTCTGTAATATAAGTTTTAGGTTTTTAGTCATCTTCTTCGGCGAACCTCCGATCATCTTCTCCGATAAATCGGATCTTCTCTCTGGTCAAACTTTGAGTGTGTATTAGCCTACTCATTTTTACATTTTTATACATTCTTTTCAACTCTATTCATTCTTTCTCTTATTTCACGTCCACATTTCTCGTGGGATATACCCGTACTATACAAATATCTATTATTCAACTCCACTCATTTTCTCTTTTTGATATCACATTAAAATCCATAAAAATTCATTTTTACACATATACTAACATCCATTGAGTTTTCGATCATCCATGTCATTTTCAACCGATCAAACATTGAGTTTCAAATCTGATTCTTCATTAAGAATCGGATTTGATGGTTCTCCATCTCCATCGATGGAGAACCAACCACGATGGTTGATTATTTTTTGGTGGGCGCGGGGGGGCGTAAGACGCTATAAAGGTAGGGGAAAGAGAAAGTTGGTTTTCTTCTTTTTCCTTCTTTTTTGGGGGGGTGGATTTAAAATTTTGGCATCTTGAACATGAAATATATGCTATCTATAGCATTATAAATTTTATCTGTGCAATTGGGTATTACACTTGCAAAGATTTCTATGCTCTGATTTTTTTCTATATTAATTATGTGGAGTATCGATTAAATTATAGGAGATGATTTTTAAAGTTGAATGTGTGAAATTAAAAAGATACGAATTAAAATTAAAGTATGTTCTCAATGATATCATATTTTATTTATTTATTTATTTTTTCAGAAATCTTTCCTATAAGTGGACATAGTCAACTTTAATTCCAATAAACATCAAAACAAAAATACAGAAATAAAAAGAATTTGTGGAAAGATGAAGGGAAAAATAAGAATGAAGTGGGTCATTGTCAGAGTCAACAAAAAAATCTGTTTCATTTTTCTTTCCTTACCACGTGTATGATGTATCTCGAGATGAGTAATTTGTGGAAAAAATAAAGGAGGAAAATAAGAATGAAGTGGGTCATTGTATGAGTAACTTTCGAGTATTCAAAAGCCCATCATCATACGCCAATTGTTCACTAAATCAACGCGGTAGGTGGCTAACGGTAGGTGGCTAATTAACACGCCTCATGTGGTCACATTGGGGCAAAGTATACTTATAATCCCAACTTACAGCATTTCTTCATCCCCTTTAAAATATATCTTCTCTATTGCTGGCTTCTCTGCTGTGTCAACGATGTCGATGTCGATGTCGATGTCGATGTCGATTGATTCAGTTAATTCTCACGCCATGAAACGTGAGAAGATTATTATTGATACTGATCCTGGGATTGGTAAGTTCCTTAAATGTCTTGCTTTGTGCTTGCTTGCTTGCTTATTGAGATGAATCTAAATATCTAATAGGCTTTTGTTTGGGAACAATTTGCTTTTGCATAATGAGTCGCATTATCTAGTTAATTATATTCATGTATGAGAAGTAACTAGCATATACTGCTCAGAAGTACCAAGAGCTCAAAATACGCTGAGAAATTCTTAAATATATATGGATGGTTTGGGGCAGTTTCCATTCTTTTTTAGTCCCCTCGCTTTGTTTCGCGAATCTTTTTCGACTATACTTTTTTGGGGGGGGGGGCCAAAAAAAGACCTTTCGGAGGTTGTTTCGTGAATCTTGTAGGACTATTCTATTATTTTTATTTTTATTTTTGGCAAAAAAATGATAGTTTGGAGATGACGTGGTACAAAAGCAGGGAACGATAAAAATGAAACATAATATTTTTCTTTAACAAACTACGTTGGTAAAAATGAAAAAATGAGTATAAGAAAAAGTGATTGCTAAATGAAAAAAAAAAACACTAGGGATTTTATGTCTAATCTTTACCCGAAAATCTAAATGCCAAATATTGTAAAACTCGGAAGAACTTAAGGGAGATCATTGACAAGTACATATTTCAATGTGAATTTAAGAAAGTTATTTACATGCTTTTCCATTATATATGCAGATGATAGCTTGGCCATATTGATGGCATTCCAATCAAAAATTTTAGAGATATTAGGATTAACGACGATATTTGGTAATGTGTCTACTGAAGATGCAACACGCAACGCATTGCTTCTGGTTCGTATTCCCTGTTTTTTTATTCCCTTAGTAAAATTTTCACACTTCTACAGTTCTACTCAATGGGCAAGGGAGGCGTGCCCACCCCTGACATGGCGGCCATGTTAGGGGCATGCCAAGCCAAGCGAATGCCCTGGTTTGGAACGCACCTTATGTGGAGGCCACGTTAGTCTGACGTGGCCTCCCACGTCAGGCGTGGCGTGGGCCCCCTGCCCACACAGTCGGCAAGAGAGCAATTGCTAAATTTTTCAGTTGTTTACACGTGTCACGTGTAAACAACTTGTTCTTGATCTATCACACTTAATATATTGTGCAAAAGGATAGTGTGAGATTGCTGGATATCCAGACGTGCCTGTGGCCGAGGGCAGTGCTGAATCTTTAAAGGTATATACGCTTATGCATGAATTTAGCTTTAAAATTTAATCACTTTTTCTTGTTTTCATTTTGCAAAAGCCCCTTTTTTCTTCTTATTTAAGCTTTGTCAAACAAGCTCTGAGAAGCAGGCTGTATTAGTTATTGGATTAACAAGATTATGAGTACTTCTCTTTTTGTCTCCCCTGTATGTGCTTAGGACATGGATGATAATTCTTATGTTTCTTGATACCTACCCGTATTTCATGATCTGCATATGCGTATTTAGTATGTATATGCACATGCGAAGTTTTTATAAACAAAACAAGTGAATGACAGAGTACTTGTGGGTCCTCCTGAATACATGGATAACAAGTGGTTTGACGTGAAACTGGGTACATAAGTTTTCGTATCGAGCAATTATTCTAGTCATAGTATAATTCAAATTTCAAAATATTTGAAAATAGAGGGGAATGCCACAAATTACGGACGTCTTCCATGGCTCCGACGGACTGGGGAACATCAATTTACCACCTCCGAAATCTCAAAAATCCAAGAAAACTGCAGCAGAATTTTTGGTCGATAAAGTTTCAGAGTATCCCGGAGAAGTGTCCATATTAGCATTGGGGCCTTTGACAAATTTGGCTCTGGTGAGTTTATATTCATTCTATCGTGTTTCATCTCAACAAACTTCCCCATTTTGGTTTACTATTTTGCACTTTGTCCATTTAGGCTGTTAAGAGAGACTCGTCCTTCGCAAGGAAGGTGAAGAGAGTCGTGATACTCGGTGGGGCTTTCCTTGCAATGGGAAATGTTAATCCTGCTGCAGAGGCAAATGTATGTGGTTGAACTTTGGTCATTTAACTTTTACTACTGACAGTCAAAATCAAGCGTTAATTTTAACTGTAGTACTCATTATTATCTACACACTTCAAATCCCAAACAGTATTCAACCTAAAAGGTTAGTTTTTGGCAGATTTATTGTGATCCGGAAGCAGCAGATATCGTGTTCACTTGTGGGGCCAATATTGAGGTTGTTGGCATAAATATTACGACGCAGCTGATGTTGACAGGTGCTCTTACTCTTCTATAATTCATACTTCATAGTGTTCGTTTTAGCGTACTGAAAGTATGTTCGGTTTCAGATGCAGACCTAGACGAGCTAAGACAGTCGAAAGGAAGGCATGCTGAGTTCATATGCAATATATGTAAATTTTACCGTGACTGGCACGTAAAATTTGATGGCCTCCATGGTACTTGATTGCTTTTTGAATCATAGATTAGCTTTGTAACATGTCTTAATATTGATATTTGATTTTGACCGAGTGTTTCACGCTAAACTTTGAGTATAAAAAGTTCCAGTGTTCTTCCTTTTTTGCCCTCTGATAGCATTGTGAAATGTTTCGATATTGAGCAGGAATTTTCCTTCACGACCCGGTCAGTTTCGTGGCATTAGTCCGACCGGATCTTTTCATGTTCAAGAAAGGAGTTGTAAGGGTCGAAACGCAGGGGATTTGTACAGGGCTTACGCTCATGGATCAAGGATTAAAGAAGTGTGATTGCATGAATAAAAATTTTTCGTTAATTTTCGGCTCGTGAGGGTATTGTTCTAATCGTGTCTCCTTGGTTTGATGCAGATGGAATGCGAGCAACCCGTGGACGGACTTATCCCCTGTTTCGGTAGCGTGGACGGTGGATGTAGTCGAAGTCTTAGATTACATTAAGAAGTTGTTGATGACACCCTGATTCGTAACTGTGATATTCAATATCCAAAAACACTCTAAGAAATTGCAAAATAAAATGGCAAATTTTACTATTGTTGAACACATTATTAATGTAACAGTATTATAAATTTTTAGGGTGGAGCAAAATTCACCCATTATTTTTGCTTCACACTCAAAAACATACCCCTTTCCTATGGTGGGAAAATCTAAGGGTAAGAGGTTCCTATTAAAGAGGATGATCGATAGGATTGTCTAGTTTAGGAGATAGCAACCGGGGTTTGTAACTTGTACCGTCTCTCGAGGTGAGGTTGCAAGAGATAGAATGAATAGAATTCATTATTAGGTGAGAAGCGATTATCATTCTAGGTGGTCTCTCCTCGTTTGACAGTCCTATTATCTTACACGATCGTAATTGCTGTATAGACATTGAGTTTAGCCAATTTCGACATCACTTGCAAAATCGAATGCGTTGAAGAGAAGAACTCTATTTTTATTAATTGTCAACAATCAAGTCCAACTTATACATGCACACTATTTTTGAACAGAAATGTCATTCTTCTTTTCTTTTAAGCCAAATTCTATCCAAAATATCTCATAGTAAACTTCACAAAAACATTAAAGGACTTGTTTGGTAAAACTTAAAATTTGATCATTTTTCTTATATTCATTTTCAGTTACACATTCTTTAGAAAAATAAAGTTTTATCTCTCTATCATGAAAAAAATTCTAAAATGCTTTTTTAACAGCATTCGATCCTGCTAAATTGAAGCTAACCTACACTGTGATCACTTTATTTATTGCTTTATTTTAACGTAACATTCTTTCAAAAAGTTAATTTTTTCCCTCAAAAAAGCTTCACCAAACAACCTCTTACTACTCACCATCTCATCTCAATTATTGGAGACCTCAGCCCCATCATGCCATATATAGTATATAAGCATAAAGCATTCACCATTAACATGAATAGTCACATTTATCTTCCATCACCATCTTGAGATTCCATACATAATTCTTCACCCCAACCATCACCACTACACTCGCTACTTCTCTCCAATGGAACTCTCAAATCTCTTCCTCTTCTCCTTCCACTTCTTACTTCTCACAACTGCTGGTACGTTCGATGGTACACTCCCATCTAAATTATCACCATCGTCATCATTATTTTTTTTATGTACCTTTTTTTTTTTTTTGTCTTTGCAGGATATCTTTGTGTCGAAGGTTCGCCTAGTCAGAGTCGTCATCGTCATCGTCATCATCTTCACGACGAGCATCAACTATACGGTTTTCGACCCACAAAATTATTTGTATTTGGGGACTCCTATGCTGACACAGGCAATGTTAGGAAGTCTTTAGCTAATTCTTGGAAGGAACCCTATGGTACAACTTTTCCCGGAAAACCCGCCGGCCGATTTTCCGATGGTCGCGTCCTCACCGACTACCTTGGTATGGTATACTCTAATAAAAATAAATAAATAAGTAAATATGGTCAATGATTCTAATAAGTGTGACCTTTTTTTCTTTTGCTTTTTCTCTTAAACACATGCATGTGATACTTTATGTAATGGTTACACTAGTTTTCTTACTTTTCCTCTTTCTTGACATCATGTTGTTGTCTGAATTATCTGATCTTTTTCTCAATAATGTTCTTACTTTTTGATTTTAGCTTTTGTTTTGTACTTTTGTTATTAATAATTTTAGTACTTTAGTCTTTAGTTCATATATATCCACATCCAGCAAGCCTTTCATTATCTGAATCACTTTTTCTTAAATCACCAAGAACCCAGTAAACATTTTTATATCATTTTAATCACTTTACTTTCCACTCCCTAATTAATTATATTAGTCTGTGAACATATTTCATTAGAACTAGTACTGGGTAGTATAACTTAATTAACTCATATATATTTGAAGAAACTTGGTAGTTACAACAAGTGAACCAATAGATTTGTATACTCCCTCCTTCATACAATCATATATAGCCCCTTTCCTCGGTACCCATGTAGGGTACGTTCCCTCCCCTCGTAAGTACCCGTCTTGGGTACTAGAACAACATTGGCTACCGATACTAGCAAAGAATAATAATATTATTTATCCTAACTATTTATTTATTATCGCTGATGTAACATTTAATTGATTTATCATTTTAATTTATTAAAATGATCATGTATCATTTTTCTGTATCTATATATATAACTTCGAATGCATAATTATGAACTTTCTTCTCATTGCATAAAATGGACAGCCAAGTATTTGGGACTGAAGTCTCCAATTGCATACACATGGATGAAAATGGCAGATAAGAAGCTCAAGTATGGGGTGAACTTTGCCTATGGAGGGAGTGGTGTGTTTCATACTTACAATTTGTTACCAAATATGAGCACCCAAATTGATTTCTTTGACAAATTGATGATGAACAATGTCTACTCCAAATGGGACTTGCAGTCTTCTCTGGTTCTTGTGGCTCTTGCTGGAAATGATTATGCTGCTTATTTGGCCAACAGTGGCAATGCCCAGGTAGAGTTCCATCCTTAATTATGGATGTCGAATTAATGCATCTTAGACCCCGTTAGCATACTTGTAAAAATGAGTTTTAATGCATTTTTTTAAATTTCAAATTTTGGTCAAACAAATCACATCCATATATCTCTCAACTCATTAAATCTCCACCATCCAACTCCACTCATTCTCTCTCTTCCTACTCATAAAAATACATTAAAACTCATCCACTAACACCCTATTAATCTTTTGCCTTTTCCCCTGTGTCTAAGCGTACTTGTTTGATCCACCTACTTTTACTGATCATTTTTTCTACTTATTTTTAACTATACATTCTATGACACTAGCAATGGTTACACGTTCTTTCAATTTTCCCACTAGTAGTTAGACTAAACAAACATATATAGTTTCAATAGGCGAAGTAAATATTATTTTACTGGAGAAAATTTGGTAAATTAGAAATGAATATAAGAGAAAATGATTTCACAATAAACTCCGTTGTTACAATAGCTTTGAAATATTTATAATTACGGATCACAGGTATGGTCGATCTTGAGTCGTTGGGGCGGAATTTAATATTGCGAACTTTTTTTAATATGAGTTTGATATTTGTGGTCCTTATTGAAGAAGTTTCATTATCTCCATTAACGAGGTATACAGCTAGAGTCGGTCATGAAATTTGGAGATCCTTTAGTGAAGTCTTGCAGAAGGCGCTTAATAAATACTCCCTCCGTCCCACAAAGATAGTCCCACTTTGACTTTCACACAGTTTAAGAAAAATACAATTAATATTATTGGAAAGGTAAAATTTAGTTGTATTTTTCAAATATGCCCCTACATTTAATATTATTTATATCTTCATTAATAACAATGCATATTTAATAAGGGTATAATAGGAAAAATAAAAAAACTAAATATACATAAATAGAAAGTGGGCTATATTTTGGGACGGATGAAAAAGGAAAATGGGACTATCTTTGTGGAACGGGGGGAGTATATTTTTTCTCGAATGATAAAAACTTTTACTAAAAAATACTTTCAAAATTATAATAATGATAATATAAACTATTGAGAGATTAAAATTGCACTATTTCTAACTGAATAAATAATAATTTAGCTTTTATTTAAATAAAAAAAAATCATTTTACTCATATAGACTTACAAAATTTGGGACCTTTATATTTTGAGGGCCATAAATGACTGCTTAAACTATTTAGGCTCAGGACCAGCTTTATATACGCCAATGGATAATGCTAGAATGCCATAGCCATTAACATAATTAGTGACATAATAATAGTAAAATTCCTATCTTGCCATTAATGAATGGCTGAATTGATATTGTTTTAAAAGATATTGAAATCATTTTATTCTATTATGGTATTCTTTATGGCATTTAATATGTCACCATAGCGTGATCGATACACCAATTCCACAAAAGAACTTTCATTATCTCCATTTTTCTTAACTTGCCCTTTTGCAAATTTTTGCACTTTCCCTACAATCGAATTCAACTGCCCAAAAAAAGTCTAATTACAATACATGTTCAAATGTTCTTAAAACATCGCAATTCTTCATGCAGGGTTTGCAGAGTTTCATCCCTCTTGTAATCAACCAACTCGTCCTGAACTTAAAACGCCTTCACGAGATGGGTGCAAGGAGGATTGCGGTAACAGCCTTAGAGCCTTTGGGATGTCTCCCACAGATGACCAGAAGTTCTTGGTTCAACCAATGCAATGGAACTCAGAACATGGCTGTAAAGTTTCACAACCTCCTTTTGCAACAAGCAGTGGAGAAATTGAATAATGAGACTCAAGATTCTCCGTTCTTCGTTCTTGATCTTTATGACTCTTTTACAACCGTGCTCCAGGAGAAGAAGAATCACTCAGGTGATTATATACATATATACTTGTCTCTAGAATAACAAAATATAAAGCACACGCGTTTAGTTTACAATATTCTTTATTTGTTGTATAATTTTATGTCTTTTAGATTGTTTCGATCATCCAATCAGAACAGTACACTGTTACAACTAAAATAAACATGGATTCATTTGATTGGATGAAACAGTCAATAAAATAGAAAAGATACAACAGATGTGAACTAAAACCTTAAGAGCTTGTTCGGTTCCTTGTCTTGGTAGCCATGCACGAATTTCCGTAAAAATGTGTGGTTAATATTGTATTGGAGAATGTGTGTGTGGTTGAAAAAAGGGGAGAGAAAATATTTTTTTTTTCCTACGATTTCTAAACAATGAACCGAACAAGCCCTAAATAAGAGAGAAAAATACATCGAAGCTAATTAAGGGCTTGTTTGATACAACTTTAAATTGAAATTTGAAAACCATATATCTTACACTCTCATCATTTTTAAATACTACTCGTCATGTTGATTTAATAGGGTTTTTTTTTTTGCTTTTATTTTTTAATATATCTTCCTTACTTTCAGATTTTCTCATAACTCTTGTAGTTTCACCTTAAGCTTTTCCGGCTTGGTCGAAGAGAACTTGGATCACCCAACTCTTAAGCTATTTATAATGAACTTCTTTCTTTGATTAAGTACTTATTTTCTAACTAATTAATTAATTATTATCTCAAATCAATTAACCGCAGGGAGTGTGAAATTTGAGACTCCATTGAGGCCATGTTGCATGGGATTAAGCAATGGCTATTTGTGCGGCAGTGTGGATGAAAATGGTGCAAAAATGTATACAGTCTGCAATGATCCAAAAGCTGCTTTTTTCTGGGATGGCTCACACCCAACAGAAGCTGGATGGCAGGCAGTTTTTACTGCATTACAGCCTACTTTTAAACAATTTTTCTTTTAAATTTTGGCAATGGTGTTCATAAATCTTTGAACTCATCTTTTGTTTTTGTTATTTTGTGATACCATTTTGTTAATTTTGAATTTTGTTTTAGATCATCTGTTTGTTGTTCTTTGGTGTTCATTAATATATATAGTGGTTTTATATATGGAAAATGTGAAATTTGTGACTTTTGCGCTTAATTTTGCTGGTCTGTACGAGTCCACATGTATGTTATTCCAATTTCTGTTTAAAACAGCATACATATACATATATACAATAATAAGGATATTATTAATTTAATAATGTTGATTGTTTTGATTGATAAGAAAATAAAGAGGATTGAAATAGAAATTGTTAGAAATTTATTTTTTATAATAATTTGTGGACAGTGGCGGAGCTACAGTAGGCCCAGTGAGGTCCGTTGCCCTCACTGGGTTTTGGGCTGGTCCAGTTAAAAACTACCCATTGCCCTCACTGAAATTCTGAAGCCCATCAAAATTTGGCCCAAAAACGTTTTTTTGTAGCCCAAAAGCAAAAGGTAAAGGCCGACTCGCTTGTTTGTTCTCACTTCTCTCTGCCTCTCTCGTCTCGTTTCTTCTCTCTGCCTCTCTCCCCGACTCCCCTCTGCCCTCTCGGTCTCTACTCTCTAGCCCAGTCAACGGTCCGGCGAGGGAATCGGCGACGGCCGACGGCGGCAGCTGCTCAGAGCAGTCACCAGCTCTCCGGCAACACTCGTCACTTGTCCACGGTCCAGTCGACTCGGCGGCGACTCCTTCGAACCACGGTTGTCAGTTGACCTCGGATTCTCGAACTCGAAGTGAGTTTATAATTCGATTCACTCTTCCCTTTTTATTTAATTATGCGAAATGTTTAATATTTGTATTTTTTTTCAGAAAAGCCCTAATTTTTAAATTAGATTTAGGGGTAAATGGGTAATGATTATCTAATTTAGTAATTAGATTTAGGGTTAATGATCATTGTCTATTGATTAATTGAATTAAATCAATTGATAATTGTGTTATACTGTCATTGTTTCATTTGTAGTCTATACCATTTCTTTTTTCTCTCCTGCTCAAGTGAGAGTGCTTTTGTGCTGTATATACATGGAATTTGATGTAATTTGTTTGTCTTGTGTGATATACTCATATTGTTGGCTAGAAATTGATATTCTATCACCAACACATGAGCTTCAAGGACATGATTCATATGGTTAGACTGTGGTTGATTAGTGTTAGAGAAAAAGATTCATACCGTTGGTATTAGTTAATCAGAATGTATGTGTGTGTGTGTGTATCACAGTGAAGGCAAAGAGTTGTGCTTAAGTGCTTTTATGTATTTGAATTGAAGGTTGAATATTTTGTATGAAAGTTGGAACTCCAGTCGACTCGGCGAGACGGCGACTCCACAGACCATTGAGACTCAGACCACAGACCACAGTTGACCTCAGATTCTCCACTGCATTTGCTTCAATTGCTTGTGTGCTCGGATTCTCGAAGTGAGTTTATTCGATTCACTCTTCCCTTTTTATTTAATTATGTAAAATGTTTAATATTTGTATTTTTTGAGAAAAACCCCTAATTTTTTTATATCTAATTTAGTAATTAGATTTAGGGGTAAATGGATAATGATTAAGTAATTAGATTTAGGGTTAATGATTATTGTCTATTGATTAATTGAATTAAATCAATTGATAATTGTGTGATTTGTGTCGTCGTTTCATTTGTTTGGAAGTTGGAACTTTCAAGTTTCAACTTTATAGATTGGCATGTTAGCCTTTTAAGTTTTATTGTATTCGGGTTGTATTTAGTTTGGAACTGTAAAAATGTGTAAAAATGTTGAATAATGTGGAAGAAAATTACCTAGCATAGTAGATGTGGAAGAAAATGATCGAACCTAGCATTCTAGCATTACACTCTTGGTGTGATTGCAAGTGGAAGAGGACTTAATCAAGAAACTAGTCTTAAGCTTGCCGGAGATACACGTTGGGGTTCACATTATAATTCTTTGATTAGAGAACAATTGTAATATACGATATTTGTATTTGTTTCTGTTATTAAAGTGTGTTTAATTTTCTATTTCTAATTGTATCTGCCCTCACTGACTGGGATTCCTGGCTACGCCACTAGTGGACAATATATTATTAAATTTAATTATATTAGTTATTTATATTAAATAGGTTAAATTAAAGTGGCTAAATGTGGCAAATTTATAGACTATAGGAATTGATGTGAGCTGAATAAATAGAAACCGGTAAGGACCTGATTGAGAGGCGTTATGGGAGTCTCTTAGGAATAAGGCAGATGTAGTTTTTGGTTTTGTTTTGTAGTCGTTCTAATCAAGATTTTCGCATCAAGTTTAACGATTGCTACTACAGATTCAGGTATATTTTTCGGTTTTTAATCTCGATAATTTGTTACGATGATCATCTTGAGTGATTTAATTATGTGTGAAATTAAACATTAAATATTATTATCACAAATCTGGCTTGTAATATTTGAATCTGCTCGTTTACCATGTGTAACTGTGTATTTGCGTATAATATGTATCTATACATCGCCATATATCGTGTTCTGCCCTTGGGGATTTCCGGGATATAGAACAAAACGGAAAACGGAAATTCTGATTCTTGCTTGCAAATTGTAAGTTTGTGTTCTGCAAATTTTGGAACTCTTTTCTGCAATGGACCAGTTTTTGGATCAAACTTTGCCATGTTTGTTTTTGTGGTATATTCAGTTATGAATTAAAAAAAAAAGGGTATTACAGTCGTGGTCGCCGGCGTGCGCCGGGGACCCGGAAGATTGAATTGCCACGGCAGCCCGACCTGCTCTGGGTTTCCGATGGCAGCGCGCACGTGCTGCGCTAGCCATCTTTGTGGTTCTGTTACAGTCACCGTGGTGCCGGCTTGCCGGATTCAGAGGGGTGGAAGCCGCTACAGGCATTGGCGGCGGCTAGGGTTTGAAACACTACTACCCTAGCTACTACTGAATTGAGTTTTGATAACGGGACTATCATTGTGAATTCAAGGACTTCTGGTGCAATTTTGAAAATTTAGGATTATTTGCACTTAAGGTCCTTAAAGTTATTAAGACAATGATTTGTCCCAGCAATAGTGTGTGTACGCGTGCTTTTTTTTTCGAAAAATTTGTTAAAAGTTAGTAATTTTTTGATGGATGGTGGTGGGATCCATGAGATGTGTGATTAATAATGGGTAATGATATGAAATATATTGTTGATATTGATATTTGACTTTAATTTTTAATAGTAAGTGATTTTTAGGTGAAAAAATAGAAACGAACACATGTGGCCTAAAATGAAACTTATATATATATATATATATATTCTTCACTATGAGAACGATAATGGTAAAAAGGGGCCATTTTTTGTCAATAAAAATTTATTTTAAATTTATTTAAATTCAGAGTATCAAGACTCAAAACTATCACAGTGAGCATAGGAGAAGAGTCTAACATGTTTTATAATTAGTGGGCCCATAACGAATATGCATGCAGTATTGCAGCATGCCCCATATCCGAAAATCTTCATCTCTGTCATGCAAAATTTCTGCCCTATTTTTACGCGAAAGATCTTTCCCATAAATACTCATTCATTCCTCAGTCATTGTCCAGAAGAAGACAATTTCGGCACAAGTACTCACTCCAAATCAAGGGTTTTTTTCTTTTTCCAGAACTTAATTCATTAATTAATTTTTATTTGAATCGTTTTTTGCTTCGAAATTTCTGAATTTCATGATTTTTGTGGTAAGTCTCGTCTCTGCTCTTACTCTTCGATCTCACCAATAACCTCTCTATCTCTCTCGAATCTGTTCTTCAAATCATCCTCTGAGATTGTTGCTGTCCTCACGCTCCGACCTGACCCACTGTGCTCCTCCGGGCTTGCCTCCTCCACCACCCCGCGGTCCCAGCTCAGCTCGCGAGTCAGTAGTAGCTACTCTTGTCTCTTGTTTCCAGTTTAACCATTGCAGCCTTTTCAATTTAAAATTTGAAGTGAGTTGAGACCTCTAAAATCTATTTGACTATTCCTTTTTCACTTTTTAGGTGTAATATGTTTGCATTTTGAGTAGATAGGAAAAGTCCTAATTTTTGTTGGAAATTAATGGTTTGAAATTAGATATGTAATTTGATATATTACTATTGTTTGTTGGAATTTTTGTTTTTTGTTTTTATTATGGAGAGATATTTAAAAAAAAAAAAAGAAGGCAGAAGAAACTACGGTTGAGGAGAGCACAAATAGAGTTTCGGAAAGATCAAATAGAGTTGAATTGGGCACAAACACTATTTCAAAAAGAACAAATAGAATTGAGGAGAGCTCAAAGAAGGTTGGAATGAGCTCAAGTATGTTTGAGCAATTGGGCGTTAGACAACTTCCCTTTGATCCTAGATTCAGGATTCCAATTTAAATGACAATTTTAAAGAACTATTGTATGGTATAATATTTGTATTTCTTTTTATTATTAAAGTACACCTCATTCTCTATTTCCAAAAATTTGGACCACACTGATTGAAATTCCTGAATATGCGACTAGATCCGAACGTACTTTTAGATGTTCATCGTGCAGAAAATTTCAAATTTCACAAGTTTCATTGATATGTTCCTTCTCAATTGTAATTGTTTTTGTTTGGCAGAGATTATAAAAGATATAATTTTTGACTCCATGTTTGATAAGGTGAGATAAAAAGCTTTCAAAGATATATAAAAAAATTTTGCACCACATCAATGAAAGTTATGGCTACAACTTTTGATCACATAGTTAACATGGATGTTTCAAAAATCTCCACCAAACAAGCACTTAAAATCTCGTGTTTATGTTGTGTATTTTGCTAGGCCCAAGCACTGGATTAAAGAGGATACTAGCAAGAGTCGCAGGCATCATCATGGATAGTGTTCACAAGGTGAATACCAATTTCGTCTGCTAGATTACAATGAAAAGATAAAAATAAAATTAACGAATTGTGTTGTTGTATGAATAAATGAACATTATTTAGTGGTTATAGAACAAAATTACAACAATTCTTCAATTTTTCTTTTTGGTTTACTTACACATTTTATTCATTTCTTTGTTAATTACAGAATTTTGTACTAAAAGTGAGTATCAATTGCTGTGAGGAATGTCCAAAGAAACTTGAAAAAGCATTATTGAGATTGACAGGTATGTAACTGCTAATTAAAATATGTTGTTGATTTTCTCGAATCTTGGTTATTTCTATTGAACCCTTTTATGTGACAAATAAAATATATATTATTTAGTAATATATTCATCATTACATATTGGATTTGATTTTTTCTTTCCTTTTCTTTTTTCAATCAAGCAATAAAGCCTAATTCGCGTGGATAATTTATCTATATAGGTGATAATGAGATTTGAACACACGACTTTTGTTTGCTCTATGTTGAACTACTTAATTAAAAAAATTAAACGGTTAAATTAGTCATATGTATTATTTGCTACTGTTTTCAATCATTACAGTAAAATCTAGCAGATTCTAGCATAGCACAAATATTCTTAGGGGTTTTGCTAATTCTATTTCCATGCATAATTTCATTTTTTTTCTTTTTGGTGCTCTAGGGATATCTTCGGTGGCCATAAACGCTGAGGAAAATCTTGTATCAGTGTTAGGAACAGTGGATTCAGATGACCTCAAAAGAGTAATCTATATGAAAATAGGAAAAAAGGCCAAAATTTTATTCTACGATGCAAAATCCACAAAGGAGGCCAACACAAAACCGAACAATACAAAATCTACGTCGACAGAGAGTAACTCTCAGCACAAGGGAAAGATGCACAAAACTTGTTGCTGTGGAGATGGAAATTGTCCTAAGAGGGAAAAAGATGTGCACAAATGTGAAGTTTATGAAGGACGAACCAAGGTTCAAGGAAATTGTCCTAGGATGGAAAAGGATGAGCACAAATGTGAACCTTATGAAGGGCCACCCAAGGTTCATGATTTTGTTTGTAGGGACTATTTTTGCAAAATCCATCCAAGAAATAGAAAAATGACTGATAAGGTGCCTGCCAACGAAAGTAGTATGAGCATGTTTGGACATTTTCCGAACTATGGGTATTATGGTGGAGGAAATTCTTGGTATCCTATAAGAAATGCGTGTTATCCGAAGTGGCGATAACTTGTTCCATGTGGATTTTTTGTTTCATCAAGATCTATTTTGCTATGATGGTATCGTCATAGATCCTTTTACTTTCACTATTTGAACTTTTGAGACTATTTTGGCTTGTATTATAACGTGAGTACTTTAAAAGTATTGATTGCATTGAATAATTTCTCCGTTTACAATCTCATGTGGATAGATTGATACAGTAGTGATTATTGAATTGGAGTGAATGGGTTCATCAATCTGGTTCCAGTTAGGTTCATCAATACGGTTGAGACCCACGCGTAGGAAAAACAACACCCAAAGAAATGCTAGATGAGAAAGAAGATAATATCGGTGACCTGAAAAATATATAGTTTTAGTATTGCGCCACATCACTTTCGTTGCCATCTGCAACAAAACTCGAAACAAAAAAGTTCCCCTAAAATCTACAAAATACTTTCAAATTCATCTCTCTAATTTACCAAAATTCTTTATATCCCCTTCGTGTGGTTAAATTCACTGCTGCAGGAATGATATATTCCCACCGTTGAAATTTCATTAAAGTTTTTGTGCTAATGTAGCTCGTTTTGATGCTACCACAAAGAAAGGACCATTGCCGCATTAAACGTTAAAACTTTACACTTGAAATGCATAATTTTTTTTTCATTACGGTACTTGTTAATTTAACCCTATATAATTCAGACAAGTACTTTAAAACTAGGCTTGTTGTATTACACCCGCGTGCATTATAATTATGGTGCTTCTGAGTGTTTTTACGGGTCTGTATGATGTCCATTTTGAAATTCGGAATCGGATCCAGATTCAGCACGATAAGGCGGGCTCAAGCAATTTATGGCCAAAACTTTGACCGGTCGTCACAGTGTCGAAATTTTTTTTTTCCTAATTGCTGGAGTCCACCTTGTCGTGCTAAATCTAGATCCATCCCGAATTTCAAAACGATATCGTACCGACCCATAAAAATACCAGAAAACACTATAACCATGGTACACCATATGCAATTGATGACTTTAAAACACACGAACATACATGTCACTTACCACTGACGGGAAGACAAACCTAAGAATATCGTTTTTTAACTGAGAGGTAAAAACTCATCAAACTCCCCTTCCGGATAAATTGTTTCTCACTTCATATTCGCTGATATGGCTGTATGCTAGCGGTTCTGAATTTCTGAAAGAGCTCTCCTCTCAATCACGTGTTCAATCATACAACTTACAGAAAAATATTATTCCCGTTTTCGAGAAACAGAGCGTCGACGTCCGTCGATCGGAGGAGGTGACAACGGACAACCCTACGGGGAAGTGGGGAACTAGTTGGCCGCCAACGTGAAAGCCTCGCCGGAAGTCTCTTCTCCAAACCGTTCAACGACAAAATCGAACACGAAACAATTGAATTTGGAAGAGAGATTATGGAAGAATCAGCAGAAATTGTCGTCCAGTTGAACGATGGCCGTAACTCGAAGAAGCAAAAAACTCGTGCTCGACCTGCCGGAGTAGATCATAAGGCAGAGGCAGCTCAATTTTCTAGGCCGACGGAGCAATTCAACTCTTCTACTACATCATCGGGAATTGTCACGTCAGTTTTTGACTATTCAGTTGAAAACCACTTCAAAGCCGTAGATACAATAACGCGACTCTGCGGAGAGCCAGAAATAACCAGTTCTGATGAAACTGAGATCCAACGAATCTCAAGTTCTATTACATTCTTAAGGTAATGTCGATATTTTTCATTTTAATTTGACACCTTTTGTATAATGTAATTGATTCAATTGTGAGCACGTTGATTTAAGTAATGAGAAAGTATGATTGTAGAGAATGGAAACATTTTTCTTACCCGCCGAGGACGATACAGTTTGCTTCTCAAAAAGAGAGTAATGGTGTAAAGGAAAAGTATTTAACAGGGGAGATTACCTTGCCACAGTTTTCTTCTGCTACTGTTCCTAAGGTACAAAAGATAATAACTTTTAAAAATTGCAAAATTGAATTGAGGAACATATTTTTTCTTTTTTTTTTGGAGAGCATTAATAGTTTATAATCGAATGGTGTGAATTGCAGGAGGCACAAAATGGGGAAATGGTTTCTGGCTCAGAATCTAGGTAGGTTCAGGAATTGGACTGGGATGCGCTATTTAACTATACGTCTAATTTGTATATTTTATTATTTTTTATTATTTTTTAATTCACTTTAAGATTTATGCAGTGAAGACTTTGTAATGCATGTTGGAGGCAATGTTTGGGCGGTAGATTGGTGCCCCAGAGCTAATCAAAGTTCCCTCAACAACATTACATCCGAGGTATTACTTTTTCTGTGATCATCTGCACATATGTGTTGTGTGTTGAATTGTGGAGAATTTGTATTGATCTGTGTATAATTAAAAGAGCCTCCGTTGGGCTATACATACACACAAAAGAACTGCAAAGACAAAAATAAAACTCATCGAAGACAGTAATTATCCAGAAGGGAATTGTATAATTGGGGACTCCTAATTTTCTATTAATCGGGTCCCTAAACTTTAGGAAACGAACCTTCACAAGATTTCTAGTGCTAACAGTCCACTGATCAAGGAGAAAGATCTGTATTTTTCTTTATGAGTTTAAAGAGTTTATTTAGTTAGAAGTGTAATTAAGCAACAATAAGAAATGCAAGAACATTTGTGAGAATTGTTCCATTCATGCCAATAATTGAATTAGAGAATATCTTGCCACACAGAGAAACTTAAAAACTGATACTATGCGAATGTTTACAAAAATAAAAAAGGAAAAGAATGTAATGGAACTCATTAGTTGGTGGGTGTCGAATCCAACAAATAATAATTAACTTACTCTAAAAACATAAATTGTGATAGCGGTGAGCAAGGTCGTATCCACAGGGATTGGTAAGATTTACTCTTTTAAAATAAAACTAAATAAAATAAAAATGGGTGGTTTGGTTGTTGAGATTAAAATAATTAAAATTAAAACAATGGCAAAGAAAGTAAAATTATGAGTAATCGAATAACACAAATATTTAGTCCAAGGAATAATCTCAAAATTGATTCACACAAATTGATCATTGATGCAAAGATAAAATCCTCTACAATTTCTGTAAATTAGTTATAGTTATTGGTACGACCTAACAACCTATCTCTCCTTACTTATTCGATAACCAAGGAACGACCGTTGATTATTTCTCTAATCAATAAACAACCCTAGGTACGACCGTTAGGATTTAATTTATCAACAGCATTAATTTCTAGAGAGGACAATTCTAACCAACAAATTCACACGGTGATTTGTTTAAGCTAAATTATATATTCTCACAATCATAAATTGAAAACTCTGACCTAATCAATTGTGTTGTTTGCCACAAATACTAGAAAACCTAAATAATTACGGATTTAGGATCCTAATTGGCGATCTATCGCTTTGACAATCACACAACGTGCACTTTGTATAATTAATCAAAACAATAATTTCAATCAAGCAAAAAAAATATATAAATAGAGAAAATTAAATAGAAGAACAATATAAGAATATATTAGATCTCACAATTGTCGTAGAATCAATCTTCAATTAACCTTGAACTGGAATAGAAATTTAGAATTCCATGGAAGATGTAGAAAAATCCTAGAGAAGAAAAGAATCAAATCTGTAGTATGATCTAGCCTAGGAAAATTAATAGTGTGTGTTTCTTGATGTCTTGGGCCAGATCCAATTCTAATTAATTTAGGAAACTAAATAGCTTAGGAAAATAAAATAGAAAATAAAAGGAAAATAGTTTAGTTTCCTAATTCTAATAAAAGTCTAAGATTTTTCCTAGAGAAATAAAAAATAATTGCAGCAGAGGTCCCCATAAAATATTCCTACCCTTTTTGTGAGTAGGAATAATTAAATGAGGTCTTCTATCAATACACCAACTCTTCACTTCAAATAAGTATTGGTCCTACGTTTCTTTCGATCACTTGGATTGAGAAGACGTGGTTGCGCCTTAGATTTGAGGCTCTTATGTAATTTTTTTATTTAACTTCATTATTTTCTAAAAACTTGTAAATTGACTCCATTTTTATCCAACATTTCACTTGGTCCATAAAATACAAAATACAATTAAAATCAAGGACTTAAGCAATTTTAAATTAATAAAAGCACGAGAAAATAGGACAATTAATGTGAATTTATACGCTCTATCATTAGTCATAGTCTTAAACACGTGATTGACATTTTTTAACAACATGCAGAAGGCAATGGAGTTATAAAGCCTTATCATAGATAACCTCCAAGTAGTTCATACATCTTGTCGTAGGATTTTGTTCTGAAATTCTCCCTGTTTTCATTGGCTAATAATTGCTGCACCAAAACTAAAAACACAGTCAATTTTTAGACCATTTAACGAATACATTTGTGGGGAATGGGGATTTATGTACCTGTATCTGCCGACCCCCTTGTAGAAACGCTCCGTTGTTATGAAGAAGATGTGTTTGTTATAGAAATGTACTAATGTAGCCTTCAACATGAGCCTTGCATGCAAACCAGATTTATACATTTATGTATTATCAAAGGCTGAAACACGTTTTTAGGAGTTCTTTCACCTTGACAGTATGCTGACCTAGTGGTCTTATAGGTAACTAAATTCTTGTTTTGGCTTTAGGGTAAAGTTTCTTCCAGTTCGGGTATTAAGAGGTGGTTTCTGTTTACCTAGGCAGATCTATGCGGACATTACTTATATCAATTTTAGATTGAGTTATCTTTAAGCTTTTCACAACTTTCTTATTTTCCTAAAGTTATTCCCTCTCAATGGAGCTACATGTTATGCCGCATTGGACAGTGATGTTGTTGTTAACTTTTAAATGATTGAATCATGGAAAATGAACAAAGTTTGCTCTTTTACATTGTTGTAGTGCATTAACTATGTGTTTTGTTTCCATAATTGACATTATAGTTTGTCGCTGTTGCTGCACATCCTCCTGAATCTTCATATCACAAGATTGGTGTCCCATTAACTGGTAGGGGTGTCATCCAGATATGGTGTTTACTAAATGTCTATTCAGAAGAAGAAATGCCTTTACAAGTGAATAGAAAGGGAAAATTGGGTTCCAAGAAAAGTGGAACAGCGAAGGCCAAGGAATCAACAGAACCAAAGAGGCCAAGGGGGAGACCAAGGAAGCAACCTATAAATGAACAGGCTCCTGTTGAATCAACAAGGCCAAAAAGACCCAGAGGTAGACCACGTAAGAATCACTTAAATGACCCTGTGGAGGAGGTTGATCCTATTAGCCAACATGTGCAACCACTTATGATTGAATACCACAAAGATTCGTCTACATTACATTCTGCAGAGAGAGCTTCTGTGAGTACAAATGAACAAGTTGTCAGTGAAGACTCCAGAAAAAAAATTGTCAATTCAGTAAATGCAGATGCATTCTTGTTGGCTTCTGAGATGAATAAAAAGCCAAAATTGGTTGCCAAGAAAAATGAAACAGATATGGCGAAAAAATCAAAAAAATTGGATAAGGCCAAAAAATCAACAAAATTGCAAAGGCCAAGAGGGGGTTCAAGAAAGCAATCTATTAGTAAACCTGTACATGAGATTGATTCAAATAGCAAACATGTTCAAACTCTTGCAATTGAATACCCTGAAGATTCATCAAGCTTACAGCTTGTAGCAAACAGGAATGAACAAGTTGTCAACGAAGATGCAGGAACAGAACTTCATGATTTGGTAAATGTAGATGCATCATTGTTGCCTGTTTCAAATGGAAAAGACAGTGGGAGGAACAGCAATCAAGTTGAACTAGATCAATATCATACATCTTCCGTTCCAAATGTCCAAGGATCAGTGAGCTGCCCTCATAATTCCATGATGCGCAGCAAGAATATGCCTTGTAATAGTTGTGATGCCAATGCTCCAAGCTGCTGTGTGCCCAAGGATGTTGCATTGCCAAGAATGATGTTATGTTTAGCTCATAATGGAAAAGTTGCATGGGATGTGAAATGGAGACCATTTAGTGTAGGTGACTCTGAATCCATGCAGAAAATGGGCTATCTTGGTGTCTTACTTGGAAATGGAGCTCTAGAAGTGTATGATCTCTTGTTTAATTATATTCCATCCTTTGTGGTGTATTTTTTCAGCTCTAATGTCGAAATCATGTTTTAAATTTTTGTTTACATATAATTTTATTTTATTGGCTTCTCTTACCTTTATACTCTTAACAAAAGTAATACGTCGTGCTAACACGGACATAAAATGGTAACATTGAGATTCAAGATTCAATTTTCTTGTTAATGTAAATCTTCAAAGATTATTTTGCTTATAAAATAACTGTAGTTCATCTCCTACTCGTCTGCAGATGGTTGGAGCTTTACGTTTGGACTAATGGTCATGCTTTTTTGTTATTTTTGTTTGTTTGCATTTGAGCTGTAGGTTTTGCTAGACTATGGCATACAATTTGTATGTTGTGTTTATCAGCAATCAACAAATGTGGTTTTACCCTGCTTAACTTGCATATGACTACTATATTCAAGGGCGCGTCAAAATATCTTTTTCTTCTTGTCGAGTGTAATCAACATGCATATAATGCTTTTCTAATAATAATCTTATGCCAGTATGGATTCCAAGTTGTTTTCGTGGTTGTTTAATCTTAACTTGTGCAATGAAAGTAGTATTTCCAGATTTATTTCCATTGTTATACTTGTAAGAAAGCCTTACATCTCTGACATTGTTGTACTTCATTTGACTTCTAATCTACAAAGGATAGTACTAAGCCTCTCATTATAACCATTTTGTGTTTCTGACTAGAATATGATCCGTTATTGCTTTACCGTTCTATTGATAAATAGCTACTCTAAATCTTAAGTTGTACTTGTTAAGCAGGATTCCCCAAATTGTTATCCTTGTCTATTTACTGCTTTTTCTCTTACATGTTTCTTTCTCACTGTCCTTTTACGCAATATTTGTACAGGTGGGAAGTTCCTTTTCCTCGTACAGTCAAAGCTATATATCCTGTTTGCAAAGGAGATGGCATTGATCCTCGTTTCATCAAACTGGCACCAGTATTCAGATGTTCAAAGCTGAAATCTGGTGATAGGCAAAGGTTATATAGCTATCAATGTCATTTTTTTTTCCTCTTCATTTATGCTTGTCTTCCCCTTCCCCCTCTCTCTCTCTTATGGGTATGATAGGTAGATGACACACGCTGCTTTACCTACTTATCCTTAGGTGTGTGAGCGATCAGGGTAGTTGTAGGATTGGCACTACACCTGCGACATTAGCTGAGATACTTTAAATGAATCCCTATAACGTGCAAATATTTCTTTAGTATGGAGAACCATCCATGTGGTAGATATATCATTCTGGTTAGACATCCATTTATATACTTCATTGAAAGTCTTAAGATATGCAGATTTATCCGGTGCATATTTTTTGTTGACGTCCCAATTGAAATGTGCTAATGCTGCTCACCATTGGTTGCGTGCTCCACCTCGTGGAGAATGAAGATATAGTTGTATTATTATGATGAGATTAGTATTAGAGTAGTTTTATTTAATCAATTTATTAGTTTCTTATTTAATTTTTTTTTTTCTGTATAGATTAGGCTTCTGAATCATTTTTCATTATTGAGGGGCATTTTCTTGTTTTTTTGAACAACTTTGATTATTGTATAATAAAGTTATTTCTCCTCTTCATCACCCCTAGTTCTCTTCATTTGGCCCTACTTCTATTCTTTCATTGATTCTCTTCATTCATACAATTGCTTGCGGATTAATTTTGTTCATCCCACTGCCTACTGATTTAGCCGGTGTGCTTGATTCTTTAAACAAGGTTTATTTGTTTCCTCCCTGAGATCCAGGTGTCGATCTTGAATGTATCTGTGTTCTTTACCTTGGCATATCAATTTGTGATTCCATAATTTGCAAATATGTAGCATTCTAGGTTGTTAAATATTGATTTTTGAAGCTTAGATGGTTTAAATGTTCACCTGTCTGTTCACAATCCGGTGATGTGATTCTCATCACGTGTATTACTGATATAATCTTTTCTTCACAGTATTCCTTTAACCATGGAGTGGTCTCCGCATGATACGATTGTGGCTGGATGTCATGATGGAGTGGTATGCTTTCTACTTCCTTCTTTGCTCCTTCAGATTGCATGCAGTTTTTTTTTTGATAGGAAACCAAGGTTTTTATTTATTATAACAACATCCAAGATACAGAACAACTGAATGGACGAGTCGTCCACGCAGGGAGAAGGAAAAATGTAAGAGCCTACAATACAATCAGAAAAACAAAGTAGTGAGATTAAGACTTGCTAGACGCTAGTGTACATAATGAGCTATTAGGATCAATTTGAAACAAAAAATTCTCCAAGCCACTAAATAGCCCAGCTGCTCGTGCCCATAGGCCCGTGAAAAAAACGATGGTATCCCATATATCCTGTATAGATCACTCAACGCCTTCAAAAATTCTTCTATTCCTTTCCAACCATAATATCCAAGTCGCTGCCATTACCAAGAACTTCCATATGTCTTTTGCTTCCTTCCTTGTTCTCCCGAAAGACCATTTAATGAGTATCCAATCTGCCCATCTTCTAGGTAAAGCACCTGATTCGCCAAATACAGCCAAAATTCTATTCCAAAACCCTCTAGCCACCTGATTGCATGCAGTTTCTCATGATTTGTATTTATGAGGAGAAATGTATAGTGCTTCCTTTTGTCCTCTCAGTGTTCCCTTGTTTAAAAAAATTTGTTAGCTTCCTGCTGTAAAAAACATATTTGCACCGAGTCGTATAGCCCAGTTCCAACTTAACCCTTCCATTGATTCTTTATCCATCATCATAGATTTCTGACATTAGTTTTTTCTGTGATTTCAGGTTGCCTTGTGGAAATTCTCAACAACTGGTTCATCAACAGGTATTGATAGCTTGGTATCATTTTTTCACTAACGTGTATTTTCTGATACATGAAACCTGTATATTCTATATAAATGGATTACATCACAGTTTCTTACAAAGTTGAGGTAGATTCTTACTCTCGACCTCTTCAATTTTCTTGATCAGCGGACACCAGGCCGGTGCTCTGCTTCAGAGCAGATACAGATCCTATTAGAGCGCTTGCTTGGTCTCCAGTTCAAAGGTCGATACTTGCTGAACTTTTTGACTTTCATCGTTATGTAACCTTTTTGGTCAGACTTCTTTTGGATTCAAATCCTGCGTATCATTTTTGATTTATGTTTCCTCGATTTAAAATCAATGTGCTTACACAGATGAACTCCAGTATGGCATTTTCCCGCTCTTTTTGGATGCAACCTAGGGCATTTGTCCCTAGTAGGCTCCCAAGGAACTTAGGCCTTGTTTGATTCACCATAAAATTCAAAATTTTTTTCTCTCTCCTTCTTTTCAACCACACACATAATTACTTTATTAAATATATCAACTCTCATTTTCAACCACACAATCTACGCACAATTCTAAAACTTTCTACTAATGGTGAATCAAACAAGGCCTTAGATATTCTAACAATATTACATCTTGTACAAAATTATAAGAAAGAGAAATCCCACATCTCCTGATATCATAAACCCAATGATTCATCATGTATCATGTCAAATCTGCTAATTTTCTCCATCAAGATCTGTTTAAACATAAAGAACCCTGCCTCAATAGTTCATTCCCATTGACAACTACCTTGGACGCGGAGGGACTTTTTGAAATTGCCTTAACATGGAGTGGAGAAATCTTGCCCTAACCAATATGTAGATCAATAATTTAATCACTAAGACTTACACCACTATTGTTGGTTTACAGAAACATAGTTGAAATTTGAAAATATTGTTTGTCCTTTATCTCTGTTGATCAAGGAATTATCATCTCGTGTCTCTTCTCAAAATACATGCATCAAAGAAATATTGACTTGATGCTAATAAAGTTACAAAATTTCCATTTCTATTCATTTTACCATGTCCAGATGCCTTTCCTTATAGTTTGAGCTAATATAATTTGCAGTGATTCTGAGGGCACAAACGTTATTGCCACAGCTGGGGATAAAGGCTTAAAGCTTTGGGATTTACGGTATGTAGGTTCTAAAAACATTTCTTATTTTAATAAACTCTCTAGTTCTCCAGTGGTTATTCATGCAATTTTATCTTGCTTCCTATGCATTTTGTTTACAAATTGGTTCAAATGAAATTGCATACAACCTGAGTGTGAAAAGTTAGGAACTCTCAGTAAAATATATGCTAATGTGTTTCGAATTGCTGGTCAACAATATATGATCTCAACGAGCATGCATTCACTGGCACTAGAAGTTGGCTCTTTCGCTGTAAACTGAGTTCATTGCTCGATCTGATATGAGATCAAATCAACTAAACCCTTAGAAATTACAGCAAGCCATGTTAATTTTTTAGAAAACTTCTTATGTGCTCTGCAACTATAGAGAGTCTCTAGTTTGACTACAAAATCATGGGAGGGTGTGATGCAGCATGTGCTACTTCGGGATAGCCAGAAAGTTTCATCATGCAGATCTATTATGGAAGCCGATTTCCGTCTTTTAATGTGTTTACGTTAGCTATATTCCCCTGACCCCAACACCCAAGTCCAAGGAGATTTGGGGTGATGTATTTTTAACTCCTTTCTTACCTGATGAGACTAATAGCAAAGAAGCAAGGAGCGTCTACTGTGAGTTCTAAGAAGAAAGAAACTATTCTTGTGGAGAATGCATCAATTTTGTGCTTAAACAATGTCATGTCTTGTGCAGCGACCCATTCCGTCCCTTGTGGGACCTGAGTCCTGTACAGGCGGTGATTAATAGTATTGATTGGCTGCCAGATCCAAGGTACAGTTTATTGTCCCGTAATGGACAATTATTCCATATGCCTGTCTTTGAATCATTTGATTCTTGCTCAACTTGTCTCCTGTTGTTGTAGATGCATTATTGGATCCTGTGATAATGGATTAATATGGGTCCTCGGCTTAAAGAAGGCAGCATATGATATCCCAGTTACTGGAAAACCTTTTTCCGGAACACAGGGAGAAGGATTACACAGTTACCCATGCAGCTTATTTCCAATATGGAGTATTCAAGCTTCTCGACTAACAGGTTTCTAGTTTTTTATATGTTCTTTCTATTACTTGTGCTGGTTTGAATTCGTTTTTTATGTGTTCTTTCTATTACTTGTACTGGTTTGAATTCTGAAAGGGGATCCATTACTTCTGTACTACAGAAGATGTTACAGGTTTATGTAATCTATAATCAGATATGAAACTAGATATGCTTATATCCTGCTCATGTATTTTAAGGATTTGCCTTGTCAATTTTTGCTGTTTTATTGTACTATCTGTTGTTTGCAATGCTTTGTCCATGCTATATCTTACTATATGGCAGTGTTTTCTGTGAGGGGAAACTATGTGGCCCTTAATTGACTCAAACATGTATGTCTAATAACACTATCTTAGTACTAATCCTAACTCAAAATTTTGTCTGTTCTTAATTCTACAAGCTTCCTAGCACACCATGGTCTAGTTTGCTGCCGATTAAGTAATATAATATTGTACTTTATGTATTTTCATATTTGTTGGAACATTGCGAGGTTTGTTTCTCGTCATTTTTTATTTATTTATTTTTTGCCTCATTATTGTGGGTTTATTTTGAGAAAGGGGGAAGACCTTATTTGTAATGCCTCCTTAGATTTCTATATGGGTGACTTAATTAGTTCATCCATGTTCACTCTCAGCTTATTTCGTTCACCTACTTTAATGGATTTTAGGCATGGTTGCTTATTGCAGTGAGGATGGAACTGTCCGTCGTTTCCAGGTGAGCAATTGATGGTTGTTTCATATGGATTTCATGTTTTTGGTACTTCTAAATGTAAATGAATGTCTTAATTTCGAACTTCTATTTCAATCGTTTAGCAACAATGTAAGCTATTGGTATTATATTTATTATGGAAGCCCATTTATTATTGACCTACAGGAAAATATTACATTTAGTTTTTCAATTAAGAGCTTAGCATTTAGGCATCTGAAGGTCTCAGAAATGATTGCTAAATATTCTGATACATTTCCTCGATCTCATTTCCTGGTTAATTTTCAACAATTTGCACTTATAGGTACTCCGTGATTTTTTTTATAATAAATTCAAATTGCGTGCTCAATCAGTAATTATTTATAATATCAAGAATTTGAAATCCTACTCATTTCAATAGTGATCATGCTTAACTGTCCAATCTTGTTTATTATGACTTTTACCGGTCTTTTATCATCAGCTGACAATCAGAGCAGTGGAGAAAGAGCATTCACGAAATCGACCCCTTCATTTTCGCACTGGATCATTGATGGAAGAGGAATCTAGTCTTACTATGGTCAGTCATTTGACAAATACTCCAATCCAGTTTAAGAAGTCCATGGTTGGGTTGGGTGATGATGACCCAAGGCCTTTGGCTGTACCCAATAAGGAGAAACAAGCAAAGGAGAAAACGGCTATGCATCAACCTACAGATGAAGATACTCTAGGTAAGTCATGGTGTTAAGCAACTAATATGCATTTTGAGATTTAAACACTGTTGGGCTCCCAACTTATACCGTAATTTCAATATGATCACAAAATATTTTATTTTACTTTAGCATTTAATCGCATATATGCTTCGTTTATTGTTTGATTTAGGCACTTCCACTGTTAATAGAAATAAAGATGTTGGTAATGGAAGACGGACATACCATAACTTCAGTAGGAGTGTCCAAGTGTAACTGATTTATAAGATTATTGACAAATTTGGAACCAAATAAACGTTTGGTGACCCAATTAATACGTGTTTATAAACGTATTTATAAATCCCAAAAATTCATGGGAGTAAATGTGGTTTGAGGAAATGTCTGGAGAAGTAGCTTGAGAAAATGTGCAGAATGTTTATAAAATTGTTTTTGAAACAAAAGCTGTTTCAAGTGCTAAGAGAGTAATGTTATTCATACGTGGCGATGATCCGTCATTTGTAATGTTGCATCAACTGATTAGTTATCTTAAATCCTACATTTAAGATCAATTACTCCCAACTATCTATCTCATCAATTACTGCAGCTCTATGCTTTGGAGATGATGCGGAAGCTGGACTTGAACCGGACGAACCGCACATGGCAAAGAAGAGTAAGCTACCCTCAAAATCAAAAACAGGTAACAAGAATAAGTTGAAAGCAGATCAACAAGCTAAACCGTGGGAAGAAAATGATGTCAGAAATTCCCAAGTGGAAGAAAGCAACAAAGGGCAGAAGAAGCACGGGATTTCGGTTTTCCCTCCTAAAATCGTGGCCATGCATAAAGTTAGATGGAATATTAATAAAGGCAGTGGGAAGTGGCTCTGCTATGGAGGATCTGCTGGACTGGTACGTTGTCAACAAGTCGACATGTGTATTTAGATTTCTACTCTATTTATATTTATTTAAAGCAGTGGAAAATTGTGCATATCTTTGTGTATTAGCTTACAGGCTAAGCTATAGCCTGGTTTTGATTAGTTTCATCACTGTGAGTACCTTGTTATACATTCTAGTGTCGTAGTGAAGTTTTGGAGATTTGAGGTGTATTCGTGATGTTGAAATTGAATTATCGGAAACCTTGTACTCTCTGATAACCCCAAAAGTGTTCTCTGACGGTGGCCCACGGAAAGGCGCTGTAGAAGTTTGATTGTAAGGGAAATTGGAGCGAGCGTAGGTGAGTAGGTCCGGTCGTGCGGAGATAGATTTGAGTTGAATCTTAGGCCTTGTTTGATTGGGGGTTTAGTTATTCCGCGCGGTATTCCGTATAAAAATGTGTGGTTAATATTATTTTGGAAAATGTGTGTGTGGTTAAAAATGAGTATGAGATATACGGAATTGCATGTGAATTTGGTTAACACCAAATAGAACAAGGCCTTAGAATTCTATATATTATATATCATATCATAGGTTGCCTTTGTTAATTGTTAGCCATCTCCAATGCAAAGGTGAATTGGGGATGATGTGGAGTAGAGAGAGATAAAGATAAAATAATTATTTTAATTGTAGATAAATGGAAAGAGGTGTATGAAAAAAATAGAGGGAAAAGTAAAAAAGATGAGAGAAAAAAAGAGAGGGAAAAGTGAAAAAATGGAGAGAGGTAGAAACAAATTTAAAAATGATAATAAAATAGTGGTAGAAAAATTACAGGCGTAGTACAGAAATAGGCAGAATATGAGTGAATCTACATGAAGAAAGTAGTATAATTGAGATAAAAGTGATTAAAAATTTAAAATTAAAAAACCGTGGGCCCCCTCTTTTTCTTTCTTCCTGTCTCTCTCTAGTCTCTCTTTACTCTCTCTCTCGCAACTAACATTGCCATTGGAGACGGCTTTAGTCCTCTTTCATTGATATCGAGGAGCAGGTTAAGTATAGATATAAGCATTCCCGTCTTCTCTAGCTATTTAACACAGAGTAGCTTGAAACCATAGTTACCTAATGTAACGACCAAGACCAAAATTTTAAATCACATAAAGTAAAACGTCGTCGTTACGGCTTAACCTATTAAATTGAGATTTTACACAACGCTCGTCTAGTAGAAAGGAAAATAATTATTTAATAATTTAATCGGATTGAAAATTTATTTAGGGCCAACGGAATTGTCCTTTGAGCTCTATGCCCAATTATAAAACCAAATGTCCGTTGGGGCATCATTTTTAACCCATGAGGCTTTTAGCCCAATTATCCATTGAAAACCCACTGTTATTTGTACTAGACCAACCTATTGTATCTTTCTTTTTCTTCAAAATTTATTTTAAATCAAATCAAATCAGATTTTATAAACTTAAAGCCTTGTTCTTATTTGGATCTTATTTATCCGCAACGCAATTCGTATACCTCATACTCATTTTCAACCACACATATTTCCCAAAATAATATTAACCACACATTTTTACACGGAATATCGCGCACATTAACTTTATACCCAATCAAACAACCCCTAAATAACTTTTAAATCTTCAATCCTAGTGAAACCAGAATTTTGTTTGTTGAAAAATTCTTCCTCGACTCTTCACCTCCCTCACGTGTCCACTTTCCCTCCCAACTCTCGACTCCACCAATAACACAAACTCTGCATTCTTAACCCCTCACCATCACCACAGATCACAACCTCTCAAGTTTCAACATTCACGCTTCCTCCCAAAGAAGAAAGTCTCCAGCCAGACCTCAGAGCAAAGCCCTCAAACGCCACAGTAATCAAGCACCATCTTCATCGCAGGAATCAAGCAACGATCAGGTAAATTCAATCCTTCCCCTTGGTTTATGATATTTACCATTCCATTTGCCGTGGAAATTTCTTTTTCCTTTACAGTAGTACTACAGCAATCACAGCACCAACTCTACCAATTGTTCTATTGATTTCCCAAATTCACAGCAATCATCGTGCTTAAACAACCACCACGCACATCGCATACACACACGCACGTATCCCTTGATCAGTCATCACCCAATCGACAATATCAACACCAAATCCAATCGATCAAACACAAGTTCCTGCAACTGAGATCGCCTCCTTTTATCAAAATCGACATTTCATATAGGTTAATGATTTTGTCATCGCTGATGATCGCCTCCTTTTATATATATATATATATGATGGCATTAAATAGGATATATTCAATTAAATGCAGCAACATGATATGTTTAGAATTTATCATGGGATGTCTCATAATGTGTTGACGGATGGCGTTACTCTTCGTGCTATTCAAAGGCACATGCTAAAAATTCCTTGATTATTACATGGATGAATCAGAATGTCTGTCTCATAATGAAATTTTGTCAAACTTGATTACCTTGTTCCCTTGTCCAGTCAGGTAACCATTATCATAACTTCAAAGCTTGAATAATTACTACGGGAGAATTACTTCAATGGTAACTTTATAAATCCTTTACAAGCTTCTGCCTTTATAGAGAAATGTCAAACGCTAATATATACTTTTCACCATTCGGCTTGTGACATGAGCTTCCAAGACCTCAGTCTGTACATCGGCCAGGATTTCACGTTCCAGATCCGGTGGTGTGTGAGAATGGAAGTGGTAAACGATTGTTTTAGGAATAATCGATTTGTTGGCTCCATCAATATGGACAACAAATTTGAGAAGTCAAATTTCTAACTGATTACTACACTACTGCAAATATTGTATTTTCACACCATTAATCTTTTATAACGATCACAAACAATGCAGATAGGACTGACGCTGAAATCTTGGCGCCTGAATGAAATTTGATATTATCACCTTTTTCTGTGAAATAGATGTGTGAAGTATTTTATGTTTTAACACGGAAACAAATGAGTCTAGAGAGTCACCTGCAGTGTTGTAGTCTCAAAACCGTCATAAAATACATGTCCTATAAGTTCAATTCAACAATTTGGATTTAAAATACATCTCAATTTGATTAAGGCCTTGTTCTATTTGGTATTAACCAAATCCGCACGCAATTCCGTATACCTCATACTCATTTTCAACCACACACACATTTCCCAAAATAATATTAACCACACATTTTTACACGGAATACCGCGCGGAATAACTAAACCCCCAATCAAACAAGGCCTAAGCGGTGTAGCTTAGCACAAATCCGTAAGAAAGGGTAAAGTGCTCGTGGATACGCATGTGCAATGTAATTAATATAGAAAAATCACACTTCTTTCGAAGTCAACATCTATGAGTAAAAGAATACATGATTCAAAAACAAGGCCTAAGCGGTGTAGCTTAGCACAAATCCGTAAGAAAGGGTCAAGTGCTCGTGGATACGCATGTGCAATGTAATTAATATAGAAAAATCACACTTCTTTCGAAGTCAACATCTATGAGTAAAAGAATACATGATTCAAGAACGATAGCTTGACAAAATTCTCATCTAACAAGTGAGCACCAAAAACAAGAACTAAAAATTAAGCAGAAAAGCCGTATTTGAAGCTATTTAAGCTGCCAAATTTAGTCAAAAAGACTGAAGCCCATATCCTGCAACAAAAGTTCAAAAAAAAATATGCCATTGGAAAAAGTATAGTTCTTACAGAGGAAATAATAATGAACATTATACTAATGCAAGTGCAACAAACCACGACTTCCAGGACAGTTATTACGAGTGAATGTGATGCAATGCCGCAACGGATGCCAACAATTTAGTGTCACAATACCTCCACAATAAAAGCAAAAGTGATGCCCTCATGATACTTTAGGACAAGAAAAATTATAGAGGGGGGGTTGTACCAAAATGAAGATACGGATCTCGGAGAGAAAAATGAACTTTTCACAGGAAAAAGGAAGTGTCTGGTAACAATTACAAGTAAGAAGATGCACTAGGAAATAGGAGGAACTATTTTGCAGTACACACTGATCACACTATACATTAGTTGTAATCAAAGCCTTCACTCTGTAATCCCACATTAATTGAATACAATTTAAAGAGGTTTCAATTTTCAAGACAGATGATCTCCTCAGCCAGAGTTTCTTAACTCAGTTTAAAGACGTTTCAATACAGTTGGACTCCTTAATTTGACTAAATACTGGGAGTTGAACAGCTAGATAACATACCATTTTAAATTCAATTGAATTAACTCCTCGTTAGACACTTTCGATTTTGAGGGAAGAAGTATGGTTGAAAAGTGGAAAAGTTATGTGTCAATAGGTCATGTTAAATGTATGGTTGAAATGAGTTATGAAAAAATTAATTGTGACTAATTGTACAACACTTACATCATCGGATTCCTCTTTCTCCTCAACCTTTTCCTCTTTCTTGGGCTCAGCTGCAGTTGGAGCAGCCGCACCACCAGTAGCACCAGCAGAAGAAGCGGCCACAGCAACAGAACCACCTCCAACGGGTACAGATGCTAATTTCTCTCTTCCAGCTGCAATGAGCTCAGTGATATCTTTGCCTTGAACTTGCTTCAAAAGAAGCCCAATTTGGTCATCATCGACTTCAGCTCCAACTGTATACAAAATAAAAAAGGTCATTCACAAGGAGAAATGATGCTAAAATAGGAAAATGTAACAGTCGAAAGACTAGTTAATATAAGTAACCACAGCACAGAGAACTTTAGAAGGCAAAAAGTCACTGGTCGATGAGGAAATAGAGTTATCGATTCTTGTACTAATGATTGTAATTTTTGTGCACATTTAAATTTCAAACAAAAATAGACAAAATATATTATTACATTGTTTAAAAAAGACAAGCGAGAAGTAGCTCATCGTTTTGGACAGCTAGAACAAAGCAAAACCAGCCAGGTGCTTGACAATAAAACTGCTAAAGATTCAGTTGAACATGCTCATATTTAACCCCCAAAACAAACACCAACAAACTTGAAAATGAAATTAAACACCTCTAAACAATCAAATATTTCAAATAGGCTTCTTCACCAAATCATCCTCAAAATCACTCGAAGCATACATTCACATCACAAGTACAGAATGATTGGCAGACATAAATGATTCCATACAATTTTCTTCCATTCATATTCAAAAGTTAACCACATCATTCAAAGCACAATCAATTTCTAGGCTTTACGGGAACATAGCAATTTCTTGCTCCACTGGAATCTCACGTACTACGACTACAGATCAATAAAATCACCAACACAACTACTGGCCTTTACTGAATCGATTTTAGTAGCATGCATAGAGATGGTAATTCAACCACTATGCACGAACACGTAGAACACAGAAAGCATAAATCCAAATTACGTTCGGACATCGGGAAGAACATAAGTACCAGAGCTAAGGATATCCTTCAAATCATCGGTGGAAGGGGAGACATTGCCTCCCAACACGGCTAGCAAGTATGCTGCGACGACCTTCATACCTACTACACATACATAAAAAAATAAACAGATTACAGCATACGTCGGTGTAAACACACTTGCAGCGATTACTACGAAATGTACATGGATATACCGTTTCTGGAACGCACCAAGAGTGAGGAAGATTACGGATGCCGACGGTACAAAATTCGGAGGAGGCGAATGAAATTCGTGCGTGATGTGTTTATATAGCTAGGGTTTTGATTGGATTAGGGTTCTTGTTCTCGTTTTGGGGCTGAAATGTGAGTTGCCGGGCTGCATTCTGCAATTATGATCCACGGGTCTGAAAATCTAAAAATCAAGAGCGGAGAAAAAATAAATGAATAAAAATCTTTTCAAAAGAAAATAATAAATAAATAAAACTAAGCATATATCTATATTTTTTTCCTTTTCAAGCTTGCCATAAATAAATTTTAATAATTTTATTAAAATTTTTATTTTGACTATAATAAATGCTTGAAACGACCAAAGGAAAATTTGTTTGAATGTTCTCTATAATTTTTTATTTTTTTCAAAAATATATTATTAAAAATATAAAATAAACAAGTTTGCTGCATCTTCAAAAACTGAAAATTGAACACAGTGGGACTGGAAGGAAAAAAGGGAAAGAAAAAACAATAAGAACAAGTTATCCTATTGATTTTTGTAGGGTAAGTAATTATTTGCTTGAATGATGCCAGCGTCTATATACATATGTATATACATATATATACACTTAAAAATTATATTATATTTCTTGCTCAAATTCAAAGATGAGTACTAATTAATAATTACGTATCTTACAAAATCAATTATTATTATTCATACATAGAGCCAAAGTGGTAGACACACTCAGATTAGAATGCGCAGAATAAATATTTCAAACAAGGGTGACATTTGTAGCGGTCGAAGGAAGAGGAAAAGGAAAAGGGATTGCACCGGCATTACTACCGATAAAAGTCAGCTAAGGAGTAAAGCGGGAGCACCCGAAACTTTTGCCCGTGTCGAGATGAGAAGAGAGAGAGAGACCAGAGAGTAGTGAAGACTTGCGAGTAGCGCGCATCAAGCGAGAGGGGAATAGCCAAGCCAATTTAGGGATTTGTGAAATTTGATTGTGAATTATCTATTTGCTCTTGTCTTCTTGTAGTTGAGTTGGAGAGGAAAATCAAATAATTAAAACCAATTTTGACAAAAAATTAAAATTAAAATTTCCACAAAATTTGAGCATTCTTGGGAATGCCCTCACTTCCACTACATCTCCTAGACTTACTTATATTTAATTTTAAATTTTAACTTTTAACAAGATAAAAATTTATTCCAAAACACTCCGAGTCCGCCGAGGCACATGCATGAAAACAATCGTTTCCGACAATAATGAATGCGTTCACTGTAATGATTTCCCCTAAAGAAAGCGTTCTACCTGCCAAAACAATTGACATATCTAATACATGAATTCTAATAGTTCCCGTAGTTGTAGACACCCATCCAAGGTTCAACGTACAATCTATTGTGTTGTGTTAGGTGTATGTATAACTTTCACCGAAAGAATTTGACAAATACACGACAAAATCTATTTTCCACGCGTCATAGTACTATGTCATCGACAATTACAAAATATCACGTATATTTCTGTAAATCCATCTTGAACAATAAAAAAATTTATTGTATGTACGACCTTTTTTAATCTAATTTTTCATCATGACGTACTTCAACGTGGGCCATTATTGTGTTTGTTTTTTTGTGTGTGAATAATATTGTTCTTCATCAGTATTTATTGATAATCAATAATGTACTGTCATGACTGCTATATTCATTGCAAGATTTAAAAATAAACCAATGTCTCGTTAGGATATACTCATTTGATTTTCTCATGTACTACTAAAAAATTGTAATTAATAATTTAAAATTGCTAAAAAAATAAATTTTACTCATATTTCTTCAAACGTATTATTATATTAAAAATAACAATTTATTTGTATTAATACCAACATGGATTATTAAGATTACATAAAATAAAAAAAAATTACACGCTAAAAAGAAAATTGATATATATTTTCAAAAAGAGTAAGGCCTTGTTCTATTTGGTGTTAATCAAATTCGCACGCAATTTCGTATACCTCATACTCATTTTCAACCACACACACATTTTTCAAAATAATATTAACCACACATTTTTACACGAAATACCGCGCGGAACAACTAAACCCCCAATCAAACAAGGCCTAAATAAAGAAACTCAATATGACTGAGCAACAAATTAAAAGTATCAAATCAGATAAATAATGTGTACTGAATCTGATACTGTCTATCTTTGGGTAAAGATTGGGGCGGTAAATAATTATTTTACCCTCTTACTGTATCAAACTTCTAATTATTTGAGTCAGCAGATCTACGCTAACACAAGTAAAGAGAGCGAAGAAAATTAATTTATTTAATTCGAAAGAAATCAGAATCCAAGGACTTTTAGTGGGGCCATGAGCCATTAGTGCTACTCATGTCACTCACAGTATGAACCGTAATAGTTAAATACACATAATGCGCAGTACGAAAATACACACACCGATAGATACAGGTAGAGAGCTTTATATGAGAGAGACAGTAGAATTTTGTCGTCTCTCTCCTCTCCCATCTCTGTCCTGTCCACCGAATAGCCTTCCTCTTGGGAATCAGTAAAACCCACCTCTCCTTTTACAACATTCGTCTCCGGAGATTTTCCTTTTGGGGTATTCCCATCTTCTTCTTCAAAGTAAGCATCCCATAGTTTTTCTCCGAGCTGAGCAGCTGAAAGAGTAATTTGTATTTATTTTTGGAGTTGAATGTAATTTCATGGAGGTTTAGATCTCTCAATGCTTTAGGTAATTTCTCGTTAATCGGTTTGTTCTTCTGCACTCAAGTTTCCTGATTACTGTATGTTTGAAGTTCTTTCTAGTTGAGCTGTTTTAACCTAATTTATTGATTTATTTATTTATTTTTACATTTCTGTAAAATTACAGTGCAAGGATTCGTTCTGGGATGAACAACCTCGGAACAGTGTTTAATGCCTGAACATTTTATTTTTGAATTATTCTCTTTTTCTTTTTCTTTTTCTTTTTCTTTTTCTTTTTTTTTTTTTTTTTTGTGCTGGGTGATCCATAGGCAGGAGCTTCTTACCTGAAATTTACAGAAATGGGTAAAACGAAAGAATAAGGATGCAAGTTCAGCTTTATTTCAGCTCAGATTTCTTTACGTTTGCTTGAACTATTTAATTGGGTGATTAGTTTCTAAAATCTGAAATTGAAAAAGAAATGGGTTTGGATTGCAGTTCATCTTTGGTTAGATGACGCTGAAATTTGGAGAGGAATATTGAATGGCAGATGAGGATTTTTTTCTTCTGAGAAACGAATTTGGATTCACAATTTAGAACCCTAAATACGTAATCATTTAATTCATTCTGAAAAGTACAAATTTGCAGTTTGGGGAAGTTTTGTCAAAGATTTGGTTCTTAGATACTCCAATAAGTTCTGTTTTCTGTCTGGATTGTTATTATATCGATGAAATCTTAAATGGGTAATAAAAACACGTAAAGAAATTTATCTGTCTTCTCAATTGTATGCATTGTTTTTTGTTTTGTAATGAACATTGTGCTGATTTTATGTTTTTTCTCACACGTTTCCTGGAATAATGCTGCAAGACAACTTAGGAGGTTGTTGGTTGACCATTGATGTCATTAAGAATGTTGGTTTACAGGTGCACGTTTTGAACAGCTTGGATGAAAGAAATGATAGGAAGAAGTTGAGTGCAAATTTTTGAAGTACGCATAATTTTGGTAGGGTTAATGCTAAATCATTAAACAATAGCCACGTGACTCATCATCCATCGATAGCAAGCAACTCAAATTATGGGTTCCTATCCTCGTGTTTGCGAAATAGTTGAAGCAAAAGACGAGCCTAATCCAACTCGTCACCATCAATCATTTCGCCAAGTAAAGCCTCCAATCGTGAAAAAGGGATCTAATAAAGCTCTAGAAGATGATATTAACAAGCTTTTCGAGGCAATTGACATAAGAACATGCAAGAGTCTAGATCTTTCTGATTCTAGAAGAAACTCCTCCAAGAAGCCAATGAAGGCCACTGGGTCCCACTCCCCAGGAATTGGATTTTCCGAGCCTGTGTCTTTGAAACAGGCATTGAGAGGACTCTGCATTTCTCAAGCGGCAGAAATGGCTGCCGTGAAAAGGTTATCAATGCCACCTGCTTCTCCTAGGATCTCAGAATCTAGTAAAGTTGCAAATTTGTACAGGTCAGGGGAATATGGTTTTCCTCCCTCTGGAAGTGGAATTCGTATGGTGAAATCAGCCAATCAAAGTGCTCAATCATCTCCTCGTTTTATGGTTAAGCCGATAGCTAAGACTGTGGGGCCCATTTCTGGTAAGTCCGATCAGCCACACGGGGAAAGTTCTGCGTGTGCTTCGGAGAAGCCACCTCGGCCAGTTCAAGAGCCTAAGATGATGTCAGCAAACCAAAGTTCCCATTCTCCTCGTCTTGGTACTAAGAACATCATTAAAGTTTCAGATCCTAAATCTGGCGAGTCTGGTCATCCCCTCTCTGAATGTTCTGGAGATAGTAGTTCCAAGAAGCTGCCCCACACATCTCATTTTCCAGTTGAATCTTCTTGTGGACATAATGGTAATTCCCCAAACTCAACCAAAGTTGACATCCAAGAAATCGAAGTGGTGTCTCAGGAGGATAACCACATGACAATCCCAAAATCTGACAAGAAGATTAATGGGTCGAACAAGGCAGCTGGTGGTCCAAGTAAAAACAATGCTTCCTCTATTAAAGTAGCCAATAAAGCATCACCTAAGCTCAGAAGAAAAGGAAGGTTACAGACTTCACCTTCATCAAGCACTACAAAAACCAGTAGGGACGTTAAGTCAACAAGAAGCACTTCTCGTGCAATCAAACCCGCCGTAAGGAACAAGAATCTCATTGTAAAGAAATCAAAGAAGGTATCACTATCAACAGTTGGAAGTGCTTCTGCTGATGTCAGTAATGGTTTGAACTTGGGCCCACCGATCTGTCAGAGGTGTCAGTGTTCCTTAAAAGACGCAAAAGCCGAGTCTCACAATGACCAATCACTACACACCATTTCACTACCTACCATTTCAAACGGCTGTGAGGGTAGTGTCACTCCCTTGGCAAAAACGAACATGACCTCAAAAAGTAAAGAGAAAGGTGAATTTTCGCAAAGCTCGAAGAGCAGTATATGTGATTTTAGTAGTAGCACGACTAGCCTCAGTGAAGACAGCAATCTAAGCGGGTCGAGCTGTGGGAATAGACCACATATGTCAAAGGATTTAAGGTGGGAAGCCATTAACAATGTACGAAAACAATATGGGTTCCTAGGATTGAATCACTTCAATTTATTGAAAAAGCTCGGGTCTGGGGATATTGGGACAGTATATCTGGCTGAACTGATAGGAACAAGCTGCTTATTTGCAATTAAGGTTATGGATAATGAGTTCTTGGCAAGAAGGAAGAAAATATCTAGAGCTCAAACTGAAAGAGAAATTCTGAGAATGCTGGATCATCCATTTCTCCCGACATTGTATGCCCAGTTTACTTCTGACAATTTGTCTTGTTTGGTTATGGAGTTTTGTCCAGGTGGAGATTTACACGTCCTCCGCCAGAAGCAGCCTAGCCGATATTTCCCTGAAGAAGCAGCAAGGTATGAACTTGCTTTTTGACCAATAATAATGAAAGAATGGATTATAATTTACTGCATAAGTTATATTAATTAGTTTTATACTTGACTGTTGGAATTGTATTGTGCGATAATGACGGCAAACATCACCTTAATCAATTTCTTATGCAACGAGTATTTGAGTATTTGCCTTTGTAATTGCTGGTTGCAAGAAGAACGGCAAGTGATAGAACACAATTGACTTTTAGATGCCACTGATTTCTGTCTAGTTAACCTACTTAAATTGTGATGTTTCATGTACATAATTTCTTTTTGGCATAAACAATTGTAACTTAGCGTGGATTTGGATAAACTTTTATTTTGTTGAAACTAACTTTTTTTCTTAATATTAGTGGGATCCATGAAATTTGTAGTTTTGAATGAGTAATTAATATTGAAGTTTGATTGACTAGTAAAAATTAATTTCTCGGGAGAAAAAGTTGAAATGAACATAGACTTGGCGTATGTTTTGCTAAAGCCTAAAACTTTTACTATTCAGAATAGTCATGTGGATATGATATGTGTGGATAATAATAAGTAATGATTCGAGATGTATAGTTAATTTTAAATTTTGACATTTCACTGAATAGCTCAAGTTAATTTACAATCATGTATAATTCTTTGTGTACTTGCAGATTCTATGTAGCTGAGGTTCTGCTTGCACTCGAATATTTACACATGCTAGGTATTGTATACCGAGATTTGAAACCCGAAAACATAATGGTCCGAGAAGACGGTCACATCATGCTAACAGACTTCGACTTATCCCTCAGATGTTCAGTCAACCCGACCCTCGTGAAATCATCTTCCTTAATGGACCCACCCAGAATTTCCGGCCCATGTGCAGGGTCGAACTGTATTGACCCATTCTGCGCTGGCCCATCATGTCAAGTTTCATGCTTCAGCCCACGGATTCTACCTGCCAGTGCCAAGGCATGGAAGCAGAAAGCCGACGCGTTGGCCCAGGCCCGATTACTCCCCCAGCTAGTAGCCGAGCCCACCGAGGCCCGATCCAACTCATTCGTCGGGACCCACGAGTACTTAGCCCCCGAGATCATCAAAGGAGAAGGCCATGGAAGTGCGGTCGACTGGTGGACATTTGGAATCTTCCTTTACGAGCTTCTTTATGGAAAGACGCCATTTCGGGGTGCGGGAAATGAAGAGACGTTAGCCAATGTTGTTTTGCAGAATTTAAGGTTTCCCGATGGCCCAATCGTCAGCGTCCAGGCAAGAGATCTCATCAGGGGTCTTTTGGTAAAAGATCCCGAGAACCGGCTAGGGACTGAGACAGGAGCGGCCGAGATTAAACGACACCCGTTTTTTGACGGCTTGAATTGGGCGCTTATACGGTGTGCTATTCCACCTCAGATTCCCGAGTTTTTTGATAACGGGGTTTCGAAAACGGCAAGTGGGGAGGAGAGGAAGTATTTGGAGTATAATGCTACAGGAGAGCACTTGCAATTTGAGTTGTTCTAGTTGGAAAAATGTTGCTTGTTGGGAAGAGATGTACTAGCTTTGTAACCATATCCTTTGCTTAAGATGTATATTGCTGAGAATATTGCTCAAATTTCTCTTGCCGGGGCAGTTTTAAGTTTGAATTTAACTATCTATCATCGTTTTGCATGCTGTTCGGTTGAGTTTGTGCCTCAACGCAGCCATATGGGTGTTACGCTTTAAAAATTTTTTACCATTTTTTACCATTCTTTTATCCATTATTTCTTTACCATAAGTCAATCACATTCACATATCACATCACATCCACAAATTTCTACCATTTAATTTCACTCATTCTCTCTCTTTCTTTATATTAAAAACCATTAAAAATTAATCCCTATCATCCTAATGTTGTTACTAGGGTGCTTTTATGTGGGTATTTGGTAAACTTCATGCATTGGTTTGTTCAAGCTTAGTCTATTCTTTTTTCATTTGTATTAGTTGTATATCACACAAGGGGTTTTGTTCTCCTCTCCCATAGGGGGAGATAAGATTTTTGCCCGAGGCACTACCGTGTTTTGCATATTAAAAATAATGATGTGGTAATATCACATTATTGTTTATGTTGATGTGGTAGTGTCGTGTTAGCTGGGGAAAATTTTATCCTTCTACCATAAGGGGGGAGGATAGAATATATGACACAAGTACCCAAAGCGGTGAATTGCCGTGAGAGGGAATTTCAATTTCCCTGAAATTTGAAATAAATTAATCACGATGGTCGATCATTTTTTGTGTTGGGAGAATTTCAAATTCTTTCCATTCTTTAGAAATTCCTTTTCCATCTTGGTTTCACAAAAACAAATGGTGGATCTAGAAAAATTCTCTTACGGTTAAATTCTATTGAAAAATAACACAGAAAAGATGTATGAAATCCAAAAACTGTGGGTATTCGAACTAAATGAATTGAAAAGACCCGAATTAATGGGTTAGTGGATCTGATATGGTTTTCGAGAATAAAATACGAAGCGGATATAATCCGATATGGATATTAGAGGCATATCCAAACCCAAATTGAATACCCACATATTATTTTTAATTTTAATTTTTTACTAAATATTTAAAATTGTTAAATTGAAATATTATGCAGACAGCAGTCACTTGATTGCTATTTACGATTTACGAAGTGGTCTAAGTCCACTAGTGCACTCAAGAGCCCAAGTAGCTAATGAATTATTTTAATTTGTAATCACAACTTCTACTTAATATTCCTTCTTACTAAACTTGCTTCTTACTGCACTTGATATTGTAGAAATTCCACGTATTGTAATTTTTTCAAGGGACGGCTAAATGCACCAAGCCTTTTGCTCGGTGCACCCATTTCCCAAAAAAAAAAAAGAAGAAGAGGAAAACGACTAATATACCCCTCCCTCTCTTCTCCCCCTTTCTTCTCTCTCTCTCTCTCTCTCTCTTTCTTTTTTTACATGTTTGTTTGCTGTGAACACAATGAACAAACAAAAGCTTGTTCGTTGTGTTCACAGCGAATTAACTTTTTTTTATTCACTGTGTTTAGAGCGATTGTTTACAGCGAACAAGTATTTTAAAAAATTAGTACAAAAATGAGTAATTTTTATCTGATTTTTTGTTGGTGGATGCAATTTTTTCAAAATTTTTGCAACCATTTTGATGAGTAATTTCAAAGTTTTTTGTAATCAATTTGACGATGAATTTCAAATTTTTTATTATATAGTAATTGGTATTATTATCTAATATAATTATTTTAAAAAATCAAAATTTTTGCAACCACTTTATCGAGTAATTTCAAACTTTTTTAACTTTTTTTACAACCACTTTAACGATGAATTTCAAAATTTATTTGATGAACTTTGTCCGGTTAGTTGAATATAATTATTTAAAAAATGTAAAAATAGCAATACAAATTTTTTTTTCCGGTTGTTTGCCCCAATTGGGACAAACTTTTATAAGAATTAAAAAAAAAGAAACAAAAGAGTGCGAAAATAAAATGGGAAAGTAGTGAAACGTGGTGTATTTAGAAAATGAGGTGGGTGTATCTAGTCATGGCCTTTTTTCAATTCTATGTCACAGATTCTAGAATCAAGTGTGGTTAAAAAAATATGAGAAGTAATTTCTAATAAAATAAGCTATTGAAAATAATGTCGGAGGAAAAAGTGATTCTTGAAGTGTTAAAATTGATGTCCCATAAGAAAAATAATTTTTGAACTCTCAGAGGGAGACAATGGGAGCCCAATAGACTTTAGCAACATGGGCTTAGAAACTAGTATTGGGCTGGGCAGTTTAACCCAGAAGCCCATGTTGCTGACTCTCGTTGGCTCCCGTTACACCTCCCTCACATAACACTACCGTGAAAGCATCTCCACTTCATCATCAAATTATTGCGAAACTAACGTCGGATTCACCGCCAAAAGTGAATACTTCAAAAAGGAATTTGATTAATCCGACGCCAACTTCACAGTTCACACGCTCCACCCAGTGATGGAGTCGAACCACGATTCCGACGAGTTCGTGACTCTCACCTGCACCAATTCTGATGCTTTGGAACCTGGGGAGAATTCCGACGCCCATCAGATCGTGATTTCGACGGCCGACGTTAACAGCTGGGACTTGCAATCAATTCTCAGTTACAGAGTCCTCAAAATAATAGCCAATACAAACAGGCAAATGACGTCGCAATCGTCGATTTTAACTTAATTAAAGCTGGATATTCAACCGGTTTATACTTTATCGTGTGTTTCTAATTGTCTTTTCTTCTGCAAAATTCATAGGCTGATTGAAAAATCTACTTATTTTCGTGGACTCCTAAGTGGAAGCTTCTGGTAATTGAGTTTTGTTTGCTTCTATATTTTTTTCCCTTTGTGACGTTGTAAAATGAAATCGTTAAATAATTTTGTTTACTGTGAAAATTTTCAGTGAATCTAGAATGGAATATATTTCGATAAATTGGGATGCAGAGACATTTTTGAATGTTTTGCTGTGCATGTTTGGATGCAAGGTGGATATGTTTGGTAAATTTATTCCTATTTACGAGGTATCTTCCGTTTTATTTTATTGAATTGTTATAATTTTTGTCAATTGTTGCTATCATTGAACTTTTGATGATTGTTCTGTGTCCCAAATGAAAGAGAAAAGAAAAAGGAGAAAGAGAAAGGAAAAAGGGGAATGAAAGAAAGGTTATGGAATATTATTCAGTTGATATAGATTTTGTTAATATTCAAGAAAGACAGTTCGGGTAAGTTACAGTCCTTAGAGGAATTGCCAGTTAGTGGATCACGAAATTGATGGCTAAGAATATATTCACTGACTCAGTCTCACAATTAAGATCATAGTAAAGTGCATGCACTCTGTTGAATGGGCAAATAGGGTATTTGATAATTGATATCTTGCTTTCAGTGAGTGATATTGAACGTCCATCTTTAGCTCTATTACTTTGGGAAATTATTCTCTTCTTTCCTCTCTGTCATTTTGTCAGTTTCGCATTTTTCATTGATTTGTTATTTTCGGATGTACTCAGGCTGCTTTATATTTTGGAGTGGAGACTCTTCTCTTGAAATGCAATGTTTGGTTGAATGAAATGGCTTCATTCAGAGGACTTCAACCCCCAGAATTATACTCACATGATTTGGCTCGCATCTGGAGTTATGGCTTAGAGCATGGTAATTTTCATGCGTTCTAGGAGACTTTACATTGATGAATAGACAGAATAATTGTGCTTTCCTTATATTGTCGACATACTTAATCATGGCATTCACCTTATAGATGAAAGTGAAATTTGTTGCAGCAAATGATTCCATGGTTCGACTTTCTACAAGCTATCTCGCAAGGAACTTTGTGAGTTCTTTACTTGACGCAGCTAACTTCACTAAGTTTCACTAAATAATTATTCTGGATTTGAAGGATGGCATTTTTATTTCCGCATGGTAGATAAGAGTGCTTATAGTGTGTGAATTGAGCGTCACGCTTAATGGTGGGTGGGTAGATTCACCCCAAGTGGAAGTTAAAATAATGCTGCATTGGTTATAATTTCTAAAATTGGTAACTGTCATTTGCATTGCCACCTGCATCTATAGAAAAATTTTATATTTTGCTAGCAACTTGAAATGATGGCATTAAATGGATACTTGAGATGAGCCTTCGCACGGTTATAGTTAGGAGAATTTGATCCATGTAGGTGTCTTGGGGATAAAATGAAAGAAGGAAACAAGAAAAGGGAAATTTCAGCATGAAAATTGTAGAAAAATGTAACCAAGCAATTAACCCGTTCACAAACATAATAACCCATTCATGTAATACAATTTAGTGATAAATTTGTCAACATTCTGTTTCTCTTATTGACATGTGGTTATGATACTATAAAATGAGTCTCAATACTAATATTCAGTTTGCATTTATTTGCATTGGAAAAGAGTGGACAGCATCATTGTTTTGCAATACAATGGCATGTGGATTTGCTGATTAGGAAAACAGAACAGTGACAATGTTTTACAAGAGTGTGTGTATTGCTGGAATGATTAGATATTCAGTTTTAGGACATAGAAATAACTTGTTTAGTTGTTACAACATTATGACATTTCTTTCCAGGCTGTGTTCATATATACATTTCTTCCTCTGCAGATGTGGGCATCATCCTGTAACTCTTTCAATGATATTCCTTACAAGTTACTGTGTTCTGTTGTAAAGGACCCCGAATTGACTGTAGACAGGTTAATTAGATTTCTACTATGATCCCTAGCATTTTATGTAATGTTTCTTTCAACACTAAATTCCAAGTTTCTTTCAACAGTGAGAAGCATCTTTCTGAAGCCATTTTAGTTTGGCTTGATGCAAATATAGCACAATCAGAGGGCCGGAGCAGTGAAGAATTAAGTTATGCTGATGTATTAAATCAGGTATGACCTTATGAGTGAGAGGTTCTAATGCTTGAATCGTGACAGGTCTGTGTTTGTGTGGAGGGGAAATTTTGGGTAGCATACAGTTGCGAGCATAAGGAAAATATATATCCAGGTTTCGTCAAATATAAAAGTCCTCGAAGAAGGAATGATATTTTTGCTAAAATAACTTAATTCTGATGAATGAGTTTGGGCGGCTTCATGAGTCCACTGTATTCATTTGTGCTGAGCTGTTTAGGATAGAGATCCTGAAAATTTGCTCCTAGTTGGTGAACTGGATTGCTTCGATGGGTGTACAAATTCAACAAATGGGGGGAAGACTAAATGTGTTGATCACTGTTTTGATTACATGTTATTATAAATCAGTGATACCAATCCTTCTTTTTCACTAATGGTTTGTTTGAGGGAGCAGTTTTATCTATACTCATCTCCAAACCCATAATCTATATAAATTACTGTTTCTTCACATTTTTCTATATATTTTCTCTATTCATTTTCTCTCTCCTAAAACATCTCTACCTAACAGGCACCAGATCTTCTTCCCCCGTCTGGTGCATCTTTGCTATTACTGCGATTTGACATTGCTAGATTAATAAAATGTTGGCTAAGCTCATAAGATATAAGCACCATATGAGCTTTGTTAATGTGGTCTAAATGTTACCTGGCAGATTGGAACTATCTACACTGCATTGGTGAACATTTCATTTCACTGCCACAATGTTGCATTGAACTTCTAATTTTCTTATTTTTACCCCTTCCCCCCCTTTTAATGTGGATGACATTCATTAGTGGCGTCCTTTATATGTGTTCACCTGGTTGTTGTAGATATCTTGAAAGCATTACAAAAATATAATGTTGCGGTTTAAATGGATTGTGTTATATGTCAAATCAGCAATGTCAATATATATTCAAGTTTGTCAATTCTTTCATCTTTTGCATGTGGCTTAGCTTATCTGTCGTACTTTGAAAGCTGATGGTTGACAATATTTCCTGGCCAAGAAAAGGAACTTTTGTTTCTCCTATTAGAATAGTTTACAGCTGAATTATATGCTTTCCAATTCCCTAAAATCCAAGTTCTTGGTCATTGGAACACATTGATTTCTGTGCATAAACCGATATATAGTATGAAGAGCTATCAAATAAATAATAATAGATGAGGATCACTATGACAACACCTTGACACTAGTGTGAAGATTGGTTTTCCTTATTTTGTTCTTTGAAGAGCGGAGATATAGTTCTCTCTCTAGAAATTTGATAAGTCACTGGCTCATTGCTTGGTCAGACATGAACTAAGAGCATCGCCAATGGGGGAATGTGGATTGAGGATAATGTGCATGACAGAGATTGAGAGGAAATGATTGTTTTGTTTGAAGAGAGAGAACAAAGTGTGGGAAAAAAGGAGCAGGAAAAGTGAAAAAGAGGGGAGAGATTGAAACAAATTCAAAAATATTGATAAAATAGTAGTTGAAGATGTGAAGTTGGATGTGTATTTGTAGAATGATGAAAAAGTGAAGTAAATGAGAGAGAAGTGATTTAAAAAAAAGTAAAATAGATAGATATATGGGACCCACCTCTTTTTTTTTTTTTTTGGTCGTTTCTTTCTTTCTCTTCAAATAGACATTGTCCAAAATTCCGCTATTGGAGATGCTCTTACTAAGGTCGACATGCTGCTGCTAAAAGTTCACAAGAGCATAGTTACTTCTGTTTTTTGTTGAAAATTTCGTAGCCTTCTTAATTTATTCTTTCTAACCATTTTGTGGTTTCTGGAACAGATGCGAACATCACTTTTGCCCTTGTGTTTTGTTGCTGGTATGCTTTCTTCCGATTATTAGTCCTTGTTTGATAAGATATTCTAGAGAAGTGATTTTAAATTCTTTGGTGAAGGTGTGCTTAAAGGGGAAAATTTATGAGTAGCTGTGAAAAATGAACTTTCTTTTTTCTTTTATGTGTGGTTGAAAATGGGTTTGAGAAAGAAGCCGTTTTCAAAAAATCAAAATCAAACAAGAACTTACCTAAAACACTGCTGTAATAATTTATTGATTTGATCCATCTGTAATTCCATAGGTAAACAAAAACACCGTTTCTTTTCAAAGTTTGCTGATGAAGGCATTTGTACCATCCTGAGTTTGACGAGACATCTTTCTACAATTTCAAAGATCATTTTCAAAGATGCTGATCTGGGTCATCTTAGAATTCGGCTTACGAAGCATGCAAAGGTTTTTCTTTCCCCATCTTTTATCTATGCTTTCTGTAAGCATTCTGATTTCTGAATAGAATCTTGTGTCATTTTCATATTCAGCTTTTCGATCTTATACAATGGAAAAAATATGCAATGCCTTTGGCATTATTGTTCTCTGTTTAATCATTTTTGGATTTTAGATACACCTATTAATTGATAGTTAGTCAAAAAGTCTTGTCTTATTTCTAATTACCTGGGGGATTTCCTGCAGTGTACAGAGTTTTGCAGATAATGCTGCTTTCTGATGGACATCCCCCATGCAGAATAAATCAAAATAAAGAGATAGCCAAGTCTTTTATTTCATATAGGATTTGAGTAGGTTGGACAGAATAGAAAATGCTATCAGTGTCTGCGTCAATGTGAGATGACTGCCAAATAAGCACAACTATGCAGTGTTCATTAGACAGATGTACTTTAGGGAACTGAACGTGCATGAGATGAACGAAATACCAGTGATGATATTGGAATGGATGCGTGACTCTGCTGGAATGAATAAAGAAGAAATAATCAAATGGTCTAAAAGATGTAAGACTAGTTGAAGACAAAAGTAATGAAATGGGGACTTAAGATGGTTGGGGCATTTCAATCGTAACCCCAAAGAAGTTCTCTTGTACAAGAGTAACTTGTTTGTGTAGAACATTCTAGAAGGATTTGATTTCATTAGACCTCTTACAAGTTTTCATGCTATGTCATTTGTTCCTTGGAGAGGCTTTCTGCAGAAATAGATGATTGATTGGACCTTTTTCTGGAAAGGAACTGTTTCCTGAAAGGTTTGCGGCTTGATACATTCACAAAATGAGCTCTCTTCCATATGGTTGGTTAGTGGATCTTGATCTTAGTAGGATTGGTTTGACCAAAGTCAAATTTAAATTAAAATGAGATGACTAACTTGCTATAAAATATCATATTCATGTTCTTGAATATCACTTTTAGAGCCATGTGCCTCTTAACTATTCATTCCTGTCAAATTGTGCAGAGAGTGGATCTTTCCAGCTGCCCTCAGTTCACACCATCAATTCTCCTCCTCTCTTTGCTTCCTTCTTCATGCTATGCAGAACCCATGTTACGAAAGAGCATTAAGGAATCTTCATTTAACCACACGCATCTAAAAGAAGACATCTCTCACGTAACTAGGGTATCGGAGTTGATGTTGACTTTTGGTGGAGTAGAAGAAGTGGATATTTCGAATTGTCCAACACTACATCTTGAGGTTGCCATTCAGTACTTCGGGAAGTCATTTCCATCATTAAGAAGATTAAGGGCAGCTTACTCTAGAGACTTCGAAACGAAGAGGGTGTGTCGGTTGATAGAAAAATGCCCACTACTCACTGACATTGACCTAGCTGTAGATCTTACTCCTATTATACCTGGAAAAGTGTCGATTATATCTTCTTGGCCGGCATTACCACAAAGATCGTCAACATATTTCGACCTTGATAATTGTCATTCTGCCGCCTCGTTGTCATATGAATCCAGGCCATTCCTATCAAATATCATGAAACTTACATTGGAGGGCCGAACTGACATTAATGGTAACTCTCTCTCTCTCTCTCATGTCTTTCTGTCCCCCGTACGGTGTACCTAATCCTTTAAAGAACCAAGAGCCATGGTGGCTGGTGCATGTTTGTATGTGTAGATGTCACCTTGAACTTGTCTTCTTTGCAGGTCATGTGATGTTTTCTTGGTCATGTTGCTGTTAACAGCAGCAGTTGGAATAACAACCAATTAGAATTAGGAAAGTTGTTTATATTATACTTCTTTTGTCAAAGGGAGGATTTTTTTTTTTTTTTTCATTTTTTTTCTTGTCTTTTCTAGTTGAGAAATCTCTTTCCTTTCGTATCATAGGTAGGATTTTATATGTAGATTCTATATGTGAATAGAGAGTTGACTCTTATGAATAAAACTCAATTCATCCTAAATTCTAAGTGCAAAAAGTTCTCTTTTTATTTACAAACCAGTAAAAAAGCACGAATGCAACAGACTAAGGGTCTTTATGATAAATTTTGGGACCAGTTACATAATTGCTGAATCATTTTTTGTTACTTATTTTGTTCATTCCGACGTGCTGGAAGATCCATGGTATTGGATCCTTGGGGCATGATAACATACAAAATCATTTTTTGTCCACTTATGGCCAGGTGATAAGGCCTTTTTAGAGAGCTAAACTACGTAGACAGAACTATTGAATGTTTGTTTGAAAATCGACCCAAAAAAATTTTAAAATACTTGTTGGGCCTAGTAGCCTGCTCATAATTGGCTGTGCATTGCAATTTTTTCAGTACCTGTGTTGACCTCTTTGATTCGGTAGGTTTATCCCTTTCTCCTCTGACTTTCCTCTTGCATAGCATAGATCTTATGAACGGGTATTGCTTTAGATTTATCCGAAAACATAACTACTGACTCATCTTTCCCTAATTTATGCGTGCATGCTCACATCAGTGCCCTTTATTCTGTAGGCTTTATATTACATTAAAGCCTACTATTTTCTTTTAGTCCGATGTGCATTTAGGAAGTTCCATCAGTAGGCTTGATCCATAGCTTACCGTCGTATTTAAATCTATAGCTCAATCTATAGTTTACGGTCATATTTAACTCAATTTTGTGGAATTTTAAATGACTTTTATGGATATATTGGGAGTTAACAAAAGTCTTCCATGGATTTTTGTACACTTCCACTAGAGACATTTTACGCCTCTTTAAAATTGAACTTTTTCTTCCCGTGAAAGAAGTATATAATGTGATATTATTATGAACAACTTTTTCTTAATGACCAAATCAACAAGAGCACCTATAAAAGTACATTCATGTCCATAAAAATTACTTGAAAAAATGTAAAAAGATTAGATCGATAAATAGTCTAAATGGCAAAAATAATTCATAACATTTATTCACATTCATAACGAACTCTCCAAATTGTTTAACAATATCAAGCAGTGTTGATGTCGCTCTACATATTTGTTGTTATATTAGCTCTCCATGCTCTAGCATTCACTCTATGTTGTTCGTGTCTCTAAAAAGAATGATCCAAAGTTGAAACTGAAAATGTAAAAGCACATATTTGATTACATAAGAGATGGAGTGAACAAGAAACAATCTTGAATAGTAAAATTTCATCATAAAAATGTGGCAGCGCGTAAATCAGAAATGCATAAGCAATATGAACGTGCAATAATATGAATGAAAGCAGTTGGCTAGGGATACTAGAAAACCTGAGAAGACATAAGAGAAGTCTTATTTCCCTTCAAAAGTCTCTCAAGATATGGGAGATTTTTTGCAAGATCTGTGATTTATTTATTTATTTTTGAACAGCTGTTATTTATGTTTTTAACAAAAAATTATCTCTAAGAGTCATGCAAATGAAGAAATTCCATAAAGTCCTCTTGAATTTGAATACTTCGCTACTTATTGAGACTTTTTAAAAGTCTTAGGGGTTGTTTGATTGGGGATAAAAGTTATCCGCGTTGTATTCCGTGTAAAATATGCGGTTAATATTGTATTAAAAAGTGTGTATGTGGTTGAAAGTAGGGGAGAGAAGAGTGTGGGATAAAAATTATCTTGGATAGAACAATGCCTTAATTGAATACTCTGTGACTTTTGAAGAGTTTCAGAAAGTCTTTAAAAATATCAACGAAGTATACCAATACTTAAAAGGAATATGAAAAAGCCTACAACGACTTCTTAAATCTTTAAAAGTCCTAAATTGAATACAATTCAAAAAGCCTGCAAGTTTGTGATTCTAACAAAGAATACTTTCATATAATTCCAAAAACAAGTTCATAAATGACGAGAAAACAAAACTAGAACTTGCTACTTCGTAATTCTAACAAAGAATCGGACTGTTTGATGCCAGAAAACAAGTTAATTGATAAGAGAAGATATAACTAGCAGCATTTTTGAGTGTTGTTAAGAAACAATTTTATGAACACTTATGATTGCAGGATTCACGAGTACAACTAACTGTTTCACTACTAATTTTTATATGTTTCTAAACAAATAAGCTTGTAAATACTTACCAAACACCTTCTACCTTCCAATTTGTAGTTCTTAAAGAATCGCCTCTAATTATACTTCTCAGAATTGTCCCCCATAATTTATATTTATTTTTTTCATTCAAACAAAACATGAGAGGTTCATTGCTATTACAATCAAAGATGTCTTCTCAGTTTGCAAGTTTTTCAATTTTTTGTGCACTAACCCGCTGTCCAGTTCTGTATTCTTTGTTAGCATTTGCCTTATTCACTTTTGTGAAATGACTTTCAAGTTCTTGAAGTTGCATGCTTACAGAGTAGTTAAATGTTTATACAGCATTACAAGTGGAATATTTGGTTTTGGCTTCACATCATGCCTTAGGCTTTAAAGATATGACAATCATTGTTAGCAAGAATAACTACTATTCATTTTTCGGGAATCAAGTGCAGATTAACTACTGAAAGAAATGTGTGAAACTACGTTTCATATTCTAATCAATAGGATACATGCCATTTAAGTATTTACACAGAAAGACAAGTTAACTTTATGCTTCTAGGAAAGGAACAAGTATTTAGAGAATAGATGTGTCCTTGGTTTTGTGGATATACAGGGGATTTTTTCTGTATTTTAATTAGTCAGCCTTGTCAAATTGAACCATTGTTTGTTGGTTAAACAGATTCTGATCTGCGTGACATCTCAGTATTTTGCCCTTTCTTACGCTACCTTAACCTTAAAGGCTGTCTCTCAGTGACGGATAATGGTATATCAGCAATGATTCTGAAATGTAAACGACTGCAGTCACTTTTGGCATGTGATACTGCCTTTGGGATCAATTCAGTTGTTGCACTTTGCCATGGTATTTCTGGTGCTGAACTCCAAAGTGAAAACCACTGTCACATAATGGTTTCTGAGTGTCAGACTTTGCATGTTGGTCGCTGCAATGGTAAGGATACATTTCCTTTGTCCAATTTAACCCACTTTTATTTTCATTATTTTAGGAAAGTAGACAGATTCATTTCCTAACTTGTTATGTTCGTATCCATCAGAATATATTATGACGGATGTCATTGCTTTTTTCTGGTTCGAAATGTAATCTAAATGTTGTGTGATTAGCTTCTCAAATTTTTATTTATCTATTTTTTTTAAAAAATTCTTTCTTCCCTTAAAAGAAGTCAATAATAATAATAATAACTTTTTATTTGGTTCACTTTTGTGCTTCGAGTTCTGAGAGTATTTCCTCTTTTCAAGTATAATCTCTATTGGCATGTTTACCAGTGTCTTTTATAGTACCAAAAATTAAATATATTTACCTAACATGTCAAAACATTGATAGTACACTCGCATCAAATATTTTCACCTTTATCTTGTGAAGGTGATAGATGCAATATGTTCTCAACACTACTCAATTATTCCTGTCTTTGACAGGGATAAATGGAACAGCTTTGTCCAAGCTTCTGTCTGTAGCAAATAATCTGAAGAGTCTCTGCCTGCGGGAGATTCAACTTGTTGACAATGCTCTTTATTCTTTTCGGGGATCGTCCTTGGAGATGCTTGATGTTTCTGATACCAAGGTACAATTTCTGTCTTAGGGGGGAATTGTCTGTTTCCTGCTATTTTGATGAACTTATTCATTGCTCGTAATCAAATTATATGTTACTTCACGTTATATCTTTAGTGAATGAATTTATTTTACTTGAACTGTAGATTGCACAGAGTTTAAACTTTTTTTCGCTACTGGCTTTCACACGTAAAACAGAAGGTAAATCTAGTGATATGAAGATAAGCTTTTCAAACTAGGCTAACCAAGAAACACTGGGCAGATTGATCTTGATTTTTCAGATGTAGGCAAGTTAATCTTGCAAAAATGTATCTTTGTTAGTTACATAAGATTCTACACAAGTTGTAAGAATTTCCTTGTGGTTTAATTAGTTCCCATAACAGTATCCATCTGCAACTGCATGCATCTGTCAATTTGTTGATCATGTCACATGTAAAGTCTCCATGTGTGGATTGAGTTCTGAGCTCGAGTCTTCATGACTTCAAACAAAATTAAATTTAGTTCCTATCTGTATGCTTTGCTAGTACAATTATTAAAGGTTGTGTCACTTGACTTAGCCCATGTTAGGATTTAAATTTTTATGGATTTTTATGTGAAATAGGAGAGAGAATAGTGGAGTTGAATGGTGGAGATTTGTGTAGTACATAGAGGTCCCACGAGATATCTGGATGTGATTGGTTTGACCAAATTCAAATTTAAAAGATAATGAATTAAAATGTATAAAAATGTGTAAAAAGTTGAATCCTAACATGCACCATGCTAGTTCTCAGGAACTGAGCTTTTAGCAGTCCATGACGGCCTCTTTAATAGTCCAAATGATGATGCGTTAGCACAATGGACACATGCATGGTAGTGTTTTCCTCTATATCTTCATCAAGTTTATAACTGAGATATCAATTACCTTTGCTGTTTACTTTGTCTTGTTAGAGCCAATCTTGAGTTGTTAGAATGCTTGCGATGTTTTAGGTCTCTGCTGCTGCCTTGGGTCATGTTATTCGCAGCAATTCCAATCTAAAATGCTTAAGAGCAACGGGCTGTAGATACTTGTTACTAGAGGAAAGCAAAACTGAAGAAAGAAATTTGCCAGGTTTATTGTACACCCCGAAAGAGTTGTACTCTGAAGTTGGCGAGTCCTGCAAATTGGAGGAGATACAACTTGGATGGGGATTTTCATTTCTCTATATGGAAGCTCTTGAACCAGCATTTAGAACATTAAGAACAGTAGTTGTCAGCTTAGGTGGATCATTGGGCGAAGGTGGGCTGAAGCAGTTACCCGATATCTGCCCTTTGCTTGAGACTTTGATTCTTCATTTCCAGGTAATGATTGTTTTGGTGATATAATGTTTATGTAAGTTAATATCATCATTCACAGCAGATGATCTGATGATAGCAATTGATGAGTCGGTGGCAAGTTTTGCATGAGCATGTTCCAGATTCTGTTGTATATTTTCTCTCTCTTGAAGCCATTCTCGCTAATACATTTTTCTAATGTTACAGGTGATATCTGATTCTGCAGTAATGCATGTTATGAAAACCTTGTCCCGGTTGCATGTCTTGGCTCTATGTTATTGCGTTGGTGAGATTTCATCATTAAGCTTTAAACTCATGATGCCGAATTTGAGGAATTTGAAACTTCAGAGAGTGACACCATGGATGACCAATGAAGATTTGGTTAATCTGACACAGAATTTTCCCCATTTAATCGAGCTGTCACTGACGGGGTGCACGTTGCTTAATCCAGGTTAGTGTTTTCTACCTAAAAACCACTCTGTAAGAATTTGAATGCAAATGCTTCTTTTGTGCAATATGACCCTAATAAGAATACTTATTTGAGTTTACAAAGCTTCTGCACAGTTGAACGTCAATGCTCTTTCACTGTTCTTTATTATGTATACACATCCTTTTGTGCTGGAATGACTCAAGATCCAAGTGATTTGAGCTGGCTGGAAAGACATTGAAACTTCTCCTCTCTGTTGTTATTTTCTTTTCAGGATCCCAGAATATTATTTCAAGTGGTTGGCCAGGGTTGATGTCCATTCACCTTGAGGTTTGCTGCCACCATTTTCTCTTGAGCTCCTTTTTTCCTTTTTTCTTGTGTGTGTGTGTGTGTGTGTGATATGTAGATCTTACGTCTGCCACCAACTTTGAAGGAGGGTCACCCCATTGAGCCTCAAAAAGTGAAGAATCTTGAAGATTATGTATTTTAGACGCCTAAAAATTAAAATTGAATATGCAGTGCCAATGGGGCTCAATGCTTTATCCATGGTTCTTGGTTCATTTTTGAATCTTAATTAAATAATATCTTTTTGGTGACCACACCACATGTTCTCTCTCTCGAGACTTGAGACTTGAGAGTGCCTTTATGAGTACGATCCATCTTTCAAGTATATTTCCCACTTGATCCTACGTTCAATGTCCCTCATGAAAATTGCACCAACTTTAAGGACAGTATCTGTAAGCTATGTCAACGGATATTACAACCTTAAATTGGGATGAGATACATCTATGCAGCCTGCGAAATTGTAGATGTGTTAAAGAGGGGTTCCTTTTCACGAAAGGAACTATATATTTAGAGGTTATTTTCTACGACTTTTCTAGAAAATCATTTTTCTTTGCTATCATGTTTAACTACTCATTTCATTCATTTGGAAAATTTTTCATAATTTTCTAGAACTTTTCTTTACCTTTCTACCATACATTCAAAAATTCTTTATTTATTTATTTATTTATTTTTAACTCTACCAAGCACGCAGTTACTTAATTATAAGTTCCACCAATAGTGGAGCAGCGTCACAATGCAGGCTAGATCTAAGATAAATATTATTCCATTCATTTGGTCAATAGATTTTCATTGTTCGGTTCTTAACTTTTTCTATATGAATTGGCATCTCCATAACACCTCATGTTGCCATTTAGGACTGTGGGGAAGTAACAAGCCATGGTGTTGTATCTCTTTTTGACTGTCATGCCCTTGAAGATCTTACACTACGTCATACGGTGAGTCTTCTACACTTCCTTGTTCTAATTTGGTCTTGTTTGAACTCGTGGAGGATATATTAATTAAAATCTAATTAGGATCGGCACAGTATGATCACAGTATCCCTCCATAGAGAGAACTGACCTGTTCTCTGCAAAAGACGATGGATTCCAACCCCCCCCCCCCACCCCCAAACACAAAAATCCGCATCTTTCCTCTCTCCCTTCTCTCTTTCCTTCAAACCAGATGCGTAACTGGATAGCAAATATACGACCTAAAGAAATTATGAGATTTGATAATACCTTCAAAAAAGATGCGTAACTGGGTAACAATTGCAACTTTTGATCCTGAGGTGAAATGTTATTAACCTGTAGGGCCCTGGAATTTCCAGAAAGTTCATCATTTATGCTGCTCACGAGGTAATTATTGCTGCTTACATGGTATTTTCATATTGCTGTTTATTCTTAATATGCATCGTATCACATTTTCCAATTATTGATTATCTATGATCCCTGCAGTTACCAATGCTTCGACAAATATCACTTGATAATTGTGATGCACGGGATGGAGACTTTGACCTTCCAAATGTAAGAACCAGCCTATCTTCTTGCTAACTATTAGTGGACACTAAGTGCATGGAAACTATGGAACTTTAGGTTTATTTTATAGTGCAGTGATTATATTTTCTGGTATCTCCTTAGAAGTAGCACGTGACGTTTTAGGTTTGATCACGACCATTTGGATTGTTATCTATATATGTACATGTATCGATATATTTAGAGCTTGTTTTCCACAACTTATGCCAAAAAATCCTTTTTTCAAACCTCCTTTTCTTCCACCAAATTGGTGTGACAACTTTTTCGTTTCTTTTTGAAACTTCTCGCTACTTTTTAACATGATGTTCAAAAATTACTTTTTCTGAAATCTCTCTAACGGACACTCATTTATATCTTGATTCAGTAACGTGGAACATTTCTGAGTTATCGCACTTGTGAGTACAGGGTTATCTTACTATTATTGTATATATATGCTTCAGTGTGATGATAGGTACTACTTAAGTTGTGTGAAGATTGCTAGATGTAAGCTTCAATGTTGCACCTTCGACCTCCATAATATGGAAGGCCGAAGAAACCCAGTGCATAAAGAAACTTTAGTATTGACATGGAACAGCAAAAATCTCACAAGAGTCGTGGTGAAGGAAAGAATTTAACGTCCGCCATAGGCGGGTACTTCTTTGAATCGGATAAGGCGACCAACTCAGGCCTGTTCCTTTTAGGGTCTCATTTTAATTCCATACTTGAAGCCCAACTATGCAAACATGTTATTTTTTATTTTATTATTATTATTATTATTATTATTATTATTATTATATTATTATCATTATTGAAGGGCCCAAATTTGATTGTTGAGCAACCATTTTTTATGAAGTTGAAATGAAAGATTTGTGTTGTTTTGCTACTACATGCTTGTATTTTTGTACTTACTGAATATAAAATTAAGATACTCTTATCTGGCACTTTTTTTTCTTTGGCCATTTGTGTTGACTTTGGTAAGTTTTTTATTTTTAGTTTTTTACCTTACAATTGTTGTTTGTGTTTTTTTTCCCCTTTGTTTTTTGTGTGGCGTGGGATGGGGGTGCGGGGGAGGGGGTGTTGCTAGCTTTTAGGAATTAATTATTTTCCTTATTTAATTTATTTAATTTATGGTGCTTTCTTTATTTAGTACTAGTGTTTCTACCCGTGCGTTGTACGGGGAGACATATATTTAAGATATAATTTAATTAGAATCCGTGGGTGTATTTTGTATTCTGCAAATTTTAAAAAAAATAAAAATTGCACCCGGAGGCTGAAAGGAGGATAGTGATGAACGGTATTGGGTTTGTGATAAGAGAATGATGGGATCTGTAGAAATCTAAATAGGTAAATATTAAGATTATTATCCTTTGCGTACGGTATTGGGTTTGTGATAAGGGGATCATGGGATTTGTAGAAATCTAAATAGGTAAATATCAAGATTATTATCATTTGCGTGGGAATATGATTTTTTTTATTAATTATTTAATTCAGAAAATAAGTAGAATGAGCGGGAAAATATGCTGATTTTATATATATATAGATATAGATTGTTTTTATTTTTTTTATATGCATTTTATCTTTTTTTATATGTATTCTAATTCTAATTGTCGAATTAATTTATAATTTTTTTAAATTCTTTTATATTTAGTGTTGCATATATTAATATAAATGTGAGAATATATATAAGTTACAACTTAACAGTACATATGAAATTAAGTCTAAAATGAGAATTATTATTTTTTATCGATATTTTAATTTTTAGATATTGCATTTTAGTTATTTTATATACATTTTAATTTTCAAAGTAATTATATAGTTAAAGTATCAGCTTAGCATAGTGCGACGTTAGTAGCTATATAATCTGTTTTAGGAAAAAAATTATTTTCGGATATTTAAAAAATTAAATAAAAAATCTCTTTTTATTATAGTTGTCACGTTAATGAGAATGAAATCAGTTAACCGCATTTGAAATCAACTAATCGCATTTTTTATTCAGTTCGAGTGGAATGTGATACAAAATCAATTCAATATTCAAAATTCAATTCGAGTTAAATGTGATACAAAATCAATTCCATCTTCATAAAATTTATATTTATATATGTCTGTATAGGACCATCATAAGATCATTGTTAATCATATTTGAAATACGTTTGAAGAGTTATGTATGGCTCATAAAATATGTTATTTAGGTTGATTTTTTTGCCAAATAAGTACATTATCTATGTTTTCTTTTCAAATATTATATTCTTACTTAAAACTATCAATTACGACAATTGATATGATAATTTTCTTATAAAATAATGTTTCTCACTAAAATTTGTAAACTGCTGTTGAAATCTATAATATTACATGTGTTTCGTTGTTTTTGTTATATATTCATAATAATTTATTGTATTATTTTATAATATTTTTATGTAAATATACTATTTTATTCGTCTAGTGTAACGCACGGGGTAATACTAGTTATTATGTGTATTCTACTTGCTATTACTACGGTTCTAGTTGAACATTATGTCTTACTATATATTAATATCGACTTTATGAAAATTACTTTTAAAAAAGTTAGGGGTTTATTTTTTAAAGTTCGACTCAAATCCTGCGAACCATAGAACAGTCGCCGACATCCGCACTTGACATCACAAATTTCGTTTGATCTATATATATAGTCAAGATCGTTGCACACTCCAAATTGCATGGTTTGCAGTTGACATTACAGACTCTGTTTACTAATAATGTTCCGTTGACAAGAAGTTGGTAACGTAACATGCCAACAACCTCATTTTTGGGGAAAAAATAATAGTACATGAACCTCCACCATTTCGGGACAGTTATGTATTATTCATCTAATTTGATATAAATATTAAAAAAAAAATTAATTTTGAATAGTGACGTGACACCCTATGAGAGCGTGACGTCACCCCTATTGGCAGGTGATCAAACTCGCTGAATTTACATGCATCGTTATGATTTTGAGATGTCAAAACTGGGACGAAGTCCAGTTTTTTGAACTTGTTCTCGGTATTCCCTATTGCCAGCATAGGACGGCCCTATCTTAGGTGTGGCCAATCCGGGATTCAAAGGTCACGAGATATTCGATTTTCTAAGTGGGTCTGCTGGTTTCTCGGTCAGACCAGCCGAGTTTTAAAATAGTGGTTTTATGTTTTAATGCACCACCACCTTTGTTTATTTTACTCAACTTGTATAAAGTGAACTGTAAAATCGACCATATCCCGTTTTCGTTTCATTATCAAGTAATATGGCAAAAATCCCTTTGAATACCCCTTTATTTCTCCCCGACAATACAAAATTCAACGTAAAGTAAACAAAAAACAAGAGAGAAAAACGTGGGCTATAAATTTCCTAATTTTCCTCACTCCCTGAACCATCAGAGCTTGAACCATCGTTGTCTCCAACATGTGAAGGCCCATTCCCCACAGCTCCATTGGCCTCCTTCCCTTTAACCTGCTCTTCATCTTCACTATACTCACTCTCATAATCATCATCATAATACCCATCTTCTTCCTCCACCTCATCACCTCCATCTTCAAGCGACGGCATCTCATCTGCAGCAACGATCCCTCTCGTCCCAGCCCGACTACGTCTCAAAACCTTAAACTTGATGCTTGACCTCGCATCACAACCAATCCACGAATCACACAAGCAATAAGAAGTCAAGTTATAGTTTCCCTCCACAGGGGCTTGAAACTTAGACATCACTAGTCGAGAGCCAGATTTGACTCTGTCGATAGCTTCTTTAACAGCTGCATTTATTTCCCTAGCACTAGCACCTGACCCCTCCTTCAACTCCTGGATTGCTTTTGTTGCAGCAATTATTGCGGTTGCTTCATCTACGAAATTCACCTTCTGAGATATCCAGACGTCATTAGATGAGGAGTCTGCTAGAAGTAACCAGAAATTCTCTTCTTTCTCGAGTGGGAAATAGGGGGCGTGTGGAAGAGCGCCAATTAAACCATTGCCACGGTGAAGAGTAATCCAAGCTTGCATTGTTACAATGTCACCTTCTTGTATCCCTTCTTCACCTTCTGTCTCGCATGTTATGTCGATTGAGATAGAAGGCATCATTTCAATCACTATCTCCACGTCTCTGGCTTCATTGGGAGAAAAGGAAGCTGCCTGAGTCAAAAGATCTGTGCGCTCTTCTGGTTTCATGTCTCAAAATCTTGCAGTGTCTTCACTTTCTGTGAAAATGACACGGTAAACAATTAAGCTAAAACTAAGTTGTACACCACTCTTAACTGGATATAATTGACCATGATTTGTCAAAGATATGCTGACTGTGAAGGACGCAATGATCTTAATAGAATCATTTGTGGATTTGAGCATAACTTTTGCTCAATTTTGAAGACACATGCTTATAAATACACGCACATTTTTACAAATCACTTTTGATCCACACACATTTTTGTGAAAAACTTAAACCATTCGTTTACCATGGTCACAAGTATTTTTATAAGCAAAAGGATTGCAATGGTACTTTGGCGATCAGACAATGGTCCAATGCAGGAGGAGACAGTAGAACAACGTTGTTATTAAAAACTTAAAAGACATGCACATGCACAGAGAGAGAGAGAGAGAGAGAGAGAGAGAGAGAGAGAGATCAACCTTTCTGGAGATCTTTTTAACAACAGACTCGGTGAAGTGTGGCAGCTGCAAAAAGGGACCATATCCCTCACTGGATGCCCCAGTTGCTTTCCTTGCACTAAGAGGAACAGCCTACATGTACGCAAAGAATTTTGTAGATGTCAAAGAATAAGAAAGGCAGCGACATAATTTGACAGGCATCAACATGCAGAAGAGCATCCTAATCGACAAAGTTGTCTTTGAGTAAAAATGCATTATATTTGCAGTAATTCTATACCAGTCTCTCAAAATCAAGTCTCTTAAATTGGTGAATCATGGACTATGGTTAGGAAATCCAGCTTGAATTCATTTTCAATTCTATGTTTTGGGTGGCCAGAAATAATAATGGTGTGCATCTGGAAGGATTTTCTGTTTTTAATAATAAATGCCAATGGAATCCCTTAGATAGCTGAACTATAGTTAATAGACAGATTTTAGAATGTACCAACCATGTATCAGGTTTTTGATATTCGACAAAAGAATGTTATATATCGATTGGTGATGATATGGTACTAATTATTCAATAAGATGCCTTACAATCATAATATCATATATATATATATATATATATATATATATATTTGAAAAGAGATCATTATATCATAATTAATCTCCAAAATACATTAGAATGGAATAAAACCTGGATGATACTCTGAGATAGCTCCACCACCCCGATTGCAGGTCTCAGCCATCCATGGCCCTGTGAAGTGCGTGGTATAATTGCCATCTGCACAAGGAGAAGCAACTCAGTGATATTCTATAGTTATATATAGTCCAATAAAGTGAATAAACAATTACAACTTACAACATAAAATAGTTAACAAGTTTTAAATGCATATTGAACAGGACTTCTGGCTGGTTTTGTCTCTTTGCTTTATCATCTCTGCATCATCTCAAGTGTACTCCGCAGAGGATATTTGAATATTGGAGGGGCAATCTAAGAACAGAGTAAACCAGAGTTTCACATCTTTTTGTTGTTGAGGAATAGAATTAGAGAAGGGCGGAGTGCCGCAGCATCACCGAGCATGAGTGCAACCCTTTTTTCGTAAAACTCTCCAGGCTCGAAAATCCAGGCTGGAGATTGGAATTTTATTAATTTGTAAAAAAGAGTACAACTGGGAAGGGGCATGCAAATCCTAACCTTCCAAATTACAACGTAGAATTTGGAAAATACTCATTCACTTGTAAGTAACATTCTCTCTTTTTGGAGACAATTAGATACGGCTGCAGGAATGTGGTCATATAATTTTTATATAACAACGTTTCAGGAGATTGATATAGACCACTTATGATGATAGTGTGTGGGGATTAGTTGACTGGATGTCGTGTCTTTTAATTGTTTCTGCGATGTTTGTGTTGATTTATTAGAAGAGATCAATCAAAAGCATTCCTCTGGAAAGTTTATTGGAAGTGCTTTTCAATATCTTTTTGTAACACAGGCCCATATATCAGAATTCTCATCAAATACTCAACATCTCATTATATCTAAATTTTTTAATACTATCCAACGCTTTGAAATTTTGAGAAACTGAAATCCTGTACATGACTATAATAGCAGCAGTGCAGGACAGGGTTGATTTCTGGTGCCATTGTTCTAGAACACTCCGATATACGTCCATCTATTCCACTACATTTCCAATGTCTTTCCATCCGTTGCGTAAGTTACTAAACTAACCCAATCAGGCTCAACGTATTTCCACAATATGATAATATGATAAATTCGTGATATTAAACAGCAATCCCACTATCCTACTAAATTTTTGGGAAGGATACAAATTAGAGCTGCTTTTGACAAAGATCAAGTGAAAATTGTGTTTTTGCCCCCTGCAATCATTATCCACCACACACTCTCCAAAAGAAATTATTTTCTATTTTTCTGCATAGCTTCTCTATACTTCTAGCCATACATTGGCCCAAAAAACGAAACACTTTCCTTAATGAAAAGGGGAAAAAGGAAAAGAAATAAGCTTTGTCAAGGCTATTAATGACGGACACCATGTCACATCCACAATTCTCAAGAAATCGCCTAAAAATTATTAGGGATTGTTCAAATTTCTCAAGACAATATAAGAATTCAGAGATTCAGAGCTGCACATACATGAACACTACATTTATTCCTGATTCAACAGTAAGGGATAAATAAGACTTAGGGGTAGAAAGATATGAAGTCATGCATAAATAAGAATACCTTCATCAATTCTTCAAGAAGCCGAGGTGCAAGGGCAAGGATCTGTCTGAAATCACGCTGCAAAGACGGTGATAATGCTGCAGTCTCACGTGTCAAATGGGCTTGAATCAACAATTCATTCTGCAAGCAGAAATCATCTATTAAACATGGGTACCCCAATTGGAGCTTTAAACTCTTGGAAAGAAAGAACAATACCTTTACTAAAGCAGGATGCTGCTTCCAAAACTTAGCTTGTTCTTGCCTGATGTTTCTGGGGTCTAGATTCAACTCACTCCTGACTAACACAAACAGCTTCTGGAGAGATTCTTCATCAGTGCGGCGAACTGGAATTTCCATGTATTCAGCAGCTCTAATGAAAACATCCATGACCTTGCTGCAACATCATTGAGATCCTCAGTGAAACTAAAAGACATAACAATTGTGATTGCACAAGACAAAAAGGAAGCAGCACAAGGAAGAAGCTTGATGAGATTGTGTACAGAAGTTGCATTATGTAGTAAGGACACACACGTGATTGAGTCAATTTATACAATAAAATTCCAAATTTTCCCATTCCCAATTCTTAGAGGCTCTAGATCAGCTGTATTCTATAAGAGATAGCAGAACTCAAACAGTCTTACCGATAGACAGGACACTTCAACTTACAAACCATTAAACCAATCAAATATATTCAAAAACCCACAACCAACTTACAGATTACATTAATTTCTCTAAATTATTCATTATTATCATAAAACAGAAGTTAACTAACACCACATACCTTGGAGCTAAAGAAGGCTTCATGAAATGGTAATAAGCATATATCGTCTGATGCATGACAAAATTTCCTGTATACTTTGATGACCTTGACAAGTATATGACCGCTATTGTCAGGGGTAAAATAATACAAACGCCAACAATTCCAATTAACATTATTCCTCCAGATGCTCCATCAATGTTAAGAAGGAACTGCGGAAGAGCAATCCCCATTTGAAGCCCCTGAAGAAAACAGACACCAGAATTTCATCAGTAAACATTCACCCAATCAATATCTTCTGTGAGAATCGCAGAGAGTAATGGAATTTTTCTTGCCCCTTGTAATGAAAGTACTACCTGCCTGCCATCGGGATGGCCATATTTCTCAAAGTTCTCACGTGATACTGGATCTGTTAGAGCCTGATAAGCCTTTGAAATATAATCCACAAAATACTTGTGTGCCTCTGCAGTAAGGAGTATAGCAGTTATCTAGCAAGTCAATGGCATCGCTTGGATTAATTAATAATTTATAAATAAAGTAAATGGATGTTCTCTCTAAACAACTTCAACCTGGATCCGGATTTTTATCTGGATGGTATAAAATGGAAAGTCTCCTGTAGGCTTTCTTTATTTCTGAATCTGATGCTCCAGTCTCCACTCCAAGAATGCTAAATGGTTCAAAAACTTGGATCTGCAAAGTAAACATGATTATTAACTTTTATGAGGAACAGAGCCAACAATCAAAAACCTAATAACAAACAAAAAATTTTAGCTGTTAAGCTACATTTTTCCTGACTAATTGTTATGCGCCTTTACAATTTATGCATGGAGAGAAAAACATTTAACAACCAGATATCAATCACCAGAATAAGGTGCCATGGATAGTACAATTGAGGAAAAAAAAAACATACGCGACTATGTTAGCATTTATGGTATTGCATGTAACATATATAAAGTCAAATGCAGGTAATCATTCAAAGTGCACATCAAAATAGGTTAGAAGCTCAGATCCACCTCTCAAGTATTAATAAACACAACTGCCCTTGAAATCAAGATGAATTACATAGTAGCGACATTAATGTTCACTGCTTAGCAGGGAAATAAGGACACATGAAGTACCTCAGTGCTGACATGCTTTATGTAGTACACCAAGACTGCCATGACGACCCAAAGCAGCACCAGAGTCAGGTTACTGTATGTTGAAAAGTTGGAAATCTGAAGATTTAAGCCAAAATGAACTAAAATGATTGCCACTATAGTTGTTATGCATAATATGGAGTACAACAGCCATGAGTATTATCTGAGTGCAGAACACAATATTGAACCAGAAACTTACTCGTTTGAATATGGATTTGCGATATTTCCCAGACTGAAAGCAAACTGAACACTGACAATTAATATTTGTGGTCTTCTTTGTTGCTGCTCGGCAGAGCTGGACTATCGTGTACGGCACTAGAGGCAGCGCCATTAATGTCAATATAAAGATGGGAAAAAGTGCGCTATTCTCTTCTGATGCAGCCATTGTGAACTTCTACTTTCACCAAAACTGATAAGGTGTTGAACTTATAACTTGTTCTTCTTTGGCAAAGCTCCCTGGATAAATTATCCTAACAATTTTGATAAACAGAATCAAACAACAACTCTGCACAGACGGAATCAATGTATTGTGAATCATTTCACAAACTTCAAATTAAAATTAACAAGTAAGAAAGTGTTTTCAGTTCTGATCTTATAATCATTTTATCCAGTACATGCAAATTGAATCCAATTCCTTCGATTTGAATTATCCAACAAAAGCAAATTCAGCTGGTCTGATCGTTTCTTCTCATATACGAGCAATAACACCAAAACAAAAATGTTGAAAACACATACACACAAATATCTACGGGAAATTAAAAGCATGCTAACATGCAATTCTGAATTTCTATTACCAGGTCGGGATACTGCCGGAAAGTTGACCAGTGATTGTTAAGACTCAGCTCCGGGAAGATAGATAGAGATTCGAATCCGTCCCCATGGAATAATTAGCCCTAGATCTTTTTCTGGAGTGGCGATAGTAATTAGAATTGTTCAGAAATTGTAAAACGGAAGTGCCGTGTACTTGAAACAAGCTGTGAAGGCTTGGACTTGACGCAAAAGCGTGGCCTTTTGGATCTGCAAATGGTGGAAACGGAAGACCACATACACCGAGTGGGCTCAAAGGCCCAAAAAAGAGAACACTATTGGCTTCTTTGATACAAATTGAAACAAAACTTAATTTTTTCTCTAATCATTTCAAATCATTCAATAATTTGATTTGATTTAATAATATTTTTCAATTGTAATACATATATTATCTTTATTTCTCAACCACACATCTAAAAAATCATATTTTCCATGATCTCCATCAAATCACATTACTTTTATTTATTTTTTAAAAAATACATATTTTAAATATTTATTGGCTGACTTATAAAGTGATATCTAAACATCTCATAGTGTACTCTGAGTGTTGGCTATGACTTTGCTTAAAATGAAGTGACCTTAGCGTTGGGACGTTTGAATCGACATATAAACCAATCTCAACGAACATTATTCAAAAATTATTATAGAAATGATACAGAGGAATTAGGACGTTTGAATTGACATATAAACCAATCACAATTAACATTATTCAAAAATTATAGAAATGACACAAAGGAAAAATACAAGGATAGAGATTCAAGAGAAACACAATGTTAAGTTTACGATTTTCATCTAATATTTGAATCAAGTTATAGTGTCACACATTTAGACCATGTTCAATGGTTGCCCCAAATTTGGGGTAAGCTTTACCACAATGAAAACCATATTTGCATTCCAGTAGTTTGCCCCAACTTTGGGGTAAACTAAATTATATTTTGTTTCTTATTATGTGTAATCTTAAAAATTGTTTACGTGCTACTTATCTATTTAATTAGTGCAAGTTTAATTTAAAGCTAGTAGTTAACAAGTCGAATATCTAATTAAAAACATTATTTTGAACATAAAAACTTAAATTATTATTATTGTTTTTCTTAGTTGAAAGAAATTATCATTGTTATTATTAATTAATTAAGTAAGTAAGTAAAATATATTTAACACAAAATAAAAAAAACAAAGAATGATAGAATAGTAAATAACAAAAGAATGTAAAAAAATTTGATTGGCTGCGATCGTGTCGTCGGAAAATTTTTAGAATTGCTGAAACTCCCCCTCCCGTGCTGGATTTAGATCTTGTCTTAAATTTTAAAATGAAGATCGTATGCGGTTGGAAATCAGAGTTCATACTAGAACATTGTTTCTTACAAATAACACACTAACCCAAATTTTGGGGTTGTAGCATTCACCAACCTCAATTTTCGGGGGGTGGTTTGGATTATCATTAGAAGGGAAAAGATCCCAAATTATGGGTAAACCCCAAATTTGGGGTATTGTTATAGAAGCTCTTAGACTATTATTGTCGACAGATGCAGCCATTTTTGCCAGCGGTTCACCTATTAAACATGATGTTATATTAACACAATGTGACACAACACGTCGCAACTCGCAAGTGTTAAACGGTTTGTATTACTCTGTTATAATTGTTAACCAAATAGGAATGCGAATCTTTATTGCATTGCTTTTCCAATTTTAGTTGACATTAGCGTTAAAAAAAAAAAAGGTACAACAAACGGTACTTCGTTCAACCTCTACTTGTGTACCAAAGAGTGGTATAGCGAGAACCTATAGACTATTTCTTCCGCATATCAACTTTAACGTGACAAACTCAATAAGGATGTGTTTGATTGCAAAGTCGGAAAATTATTGGAAGGAAAATGTTTTCCGGATAAATGAATTTCGGGAAAAGGTTTTTTAGGAAAAATGGTAGTTATAGGTGTTTGATTTGATTAATTTGAAAATTGGAAAATATTGTTGTTTTCCTTATTTTCATGAAATTTGATAATTTTCTTTATCTTTATGGTTAAAGCAAATTATCCATAAAAAAGCGACAAACTTTTTCCAAAAAATAAAAACCACCACCCTCATAAGGAAAACGTTTTCCTCTAAATTAAAGAAAAGTTCGAATTTCGAGAAAAGTTGAAAACGTTTTCAAAAAAAAAAAAGCAATCAAACAACCAAGTAAGGAAAAAAAATTGAAAAATGACTTTTTCCTTTAAAAAAAAACATGAATCAAACACACCCTAAGAGAAGAAAGCAACGCATTCCACCACCTCCAATTTTTGGGAGTTAACTATTACAACACATTTATTAAGGGCTTGTTCTATTGGTTATAACTTTATACGCACGCAATTCCGTATAACTATGCACATATTTTCAATCACACATATATTTTTCAACACAATATTAACCATATATTTTATACGAAATTGCGTGCATATCAATTTTATCACCAATCAAACATACTCTAAATGGTAGTCATTTAGCATGTTTGTGTTAATTCTAACTTTTGATAATTTAGCTGATGTAGGCCCAACAACTTTTTTTTAAATGACCTAACAACTTATTAGTCTATATCTAAAATTAGTTAATTATTCAATAAAAACAATATATCAATATCAAAAGTGACACGTGATCTATACCTATTGCTATGAGTCCATTCATAAGAGGGGTGATCTATTGCACCCGGGTGCACCATAGTTATGGTCTTGGGATCTTTCTTTCTGTCTGCGATTTTAATTATGGGATCGGATGCAGATTTAGCGATGAGGATGACGTGAAAAAAAAAATTTTTGGACATTTGTGGATCTTTGGTGGCGGGCTGTCAAAGTTTTGGTCATAATTTTGGCCAAAACTTTGACCGGCCGCCACCGGCATCATGTCCAATTTTTTTTCTTTGGAGCTCACCCTCGTAGATCAATCTAGATCCGATCAAATTAAATCATCAGTGAATGGAAGAAAGCCCTGAACACCATAACTACAGGTCTAACACTAGCCCCATTCATAGTAGGGCGAGTCATGGTGCCTACCATGTTTAATGTTAATGTTGCAATCCTCAAGTGAACAAGCACTGTGGCCACCACTGGTTGCATCTTGTGTAACTATCATCATCAACAAGAACTCCACATGGTTATCCAGTTAAACATAAGTAACATTTTTATTTATTAAGTAAGATTTTTTTTATTTTTCTGCTTTCTTCTTCTTTTCCACCAAAAATATAGTTGGTTAACTACTTCAAAGAATTGACTGAAAATTGAATAGTGACTTGGTAGGGGTCTCACTTGAATTAATTGCTCTTGAACCTGAGAGTTTAGACCGAAAAGTTGACAAGATCATGTTGCAAATGATTAAATTCAAAATATTATCATACCATAGACCCCACATGATTTTAGTTAAGGAAAAACAATGAACTTTTGGTTTACGAATTTGATGCCTAAAAAATTAAGTCATTCATGCTTCAAAATTCAAATGCAAGATTATGCCATTTAGTATCTCTGTGGTAAGTACTTTCATTATTCAGCTTTTCGTTTTTAACTATATATATAATGAGATTCGTAACTTTTTATTTTTCAACTATTTATCTATGAGTATCTTCTAACTATTATATTTTTGTACGACGGGATGCAACAAATACACCATCCTGCTACACTGACATTCCTTTGAAAATATTCAGATGTCGCCGCGTGCAGTTTTCTTTGGACAAATCACGACGAGGAACTTTTTGCACAATCAAAATTTAAGATCTTATGATAAATATTTAACAAAAAATTAAAAATTGTAACGTTTTTCTTTCTTCTTCTTCTTCCTTTTTTTTTTTTAAAGAATACCTGATTAAATTTGAAAAATTAACAAGACTTTCTTTGTTTGAAAAGAAAAAATTAATAAGAATTGAATTTTATTTGAAATTTTTTTATAAACAATAGGAAACCAGCTTTGAAGCTACCCAAGACTTTACCGTTAAGAACACAACATGTGGGCAGTGTTTCTTTGTAATTTCATTTTGTTTTATTTATCTCTTTCTGCCTATCGTGGCTCCAAAAAGCTTAGAGCTATAATTGGCTTCATTTCTTTATCCAATAAAGCCACAACCGTTCGCACTTCATAAGCACAGAAGGACCCTTATAATCCCAAAGCACAAAAAGCAAAAGAGAAACCGAGAAAAAGCTAGCAGGAGAAGATAATAATATAAGAAGAAACTCAAGGATTTCCATGAAATTCAAGAACATGATGCAAAACGAGATGCAGCAAGAGGAGGCAGTTGAAAGTCAACCGCAATCAGCCTCACAATCTGGCCAGATTTCGGAGACACTGAGTTTGAGTGGTGCTTTGACTAAGGAAGATGAAGAAATGGCGAGATCTGCTCTGTCGACTTTCATGGCGAAGGAGGAGGAGATTCAGAAGAGGAAAATGGAGGTCCAGGAGAGAGTTCTAGCTCAGTTGGGTCGTGTTGAGCAGGAAAATAAGCGTTTGGCCACAATCCGCGAGGTATTTTCTCGGATTATTTTTACATTTTGAACTTAATGCGGTCTGTGTTCATGGATCTAGGATCTGTACGTTTTAAGACTGGGGTTTTTAGGGTTTCATCAAATTTTTTATGGAAAAAGGGTTTTTAATCTGCCTTGACTTATGTTAAAGATATCCATGATATTTTGCTGATTAAGTGAAATAATTGGCGTAATAATTGTTTAATTCTTGTAATTAATTCCATTTTCAGCATAATTTAGAGGACAATTGACTATTTGCAGCTTTATGTTTCTTCAGTCGCTGTAATTCAACTATTAGTAGGACAACTTTTGCAGAATTTATCTGCTAATAGTCGGTTTGCTTGCTAAATTCAGACTCCTTTAAACGATTAGTGATGGATTATGTTTTTAGCCCGATAATTAACTGAAAAATTTGCATTTAACCATTTCGATTATGAGTTTAAACAAATGGATGAGAAATTTCAGTATTTAATGCTGAATTGTCTTCGACCAACTCTACAATACAATTATCAGGAACTAGAAGCCTTATCTGATCCAAGGAAGAAGGAAGTTACACTAGTTCAAAAGAAGATTGATGCTACAAACAAGGAGTTAAAAGCTCTTGGACAGACCTGCCAGAAGAAGGTGAAATATGCCAACTGACTTTCTTGAATTGGAGACTAATTATAAAGGGTGTTAGGCAACCCTTTAAAAATTTTTTTACCATTTTTTACCACTTTTTTATCCATTATTTCTTTACCCTAAATCAATCATATCCACATATCACATCACATCCACAAATCTCCACCATTCAACTCCACTCATTCTCTCTCCTTCTTTACATTAAAAACCTTTAAAAACCATTAAAAATCAACCCTATCACCCTATATGATGCTCAAACTTCCAACCTACTTTGGAGAAATTAGTTGAAGTAGCACTTAAATTAATTGCTTGAATATCGATTGATATTAACTACTGAAAAATTCAATGTGTCATAACAGGAGAGAGAGTACAAAGAGGCTCTTGATGCTTTTAATGAAAAGAACAAGGAAAAAGCAGATCTGCTTACAAGATTAATGGAGGTAAGTACAGGCACGTTTTTGGTTTAACAATTTTGGGTGAAACTAGCTTGAATAGGTAACCTTCCTCTTAAAAACATGAGGATTTCCTTTGTTTTACGTATGAGTTCTACTTAGAGTACTAGTAACGATTTCTCAAATATCAGCATGCAATAAAGATATGCCTTTTCTTTTTACCTAACAAGTCAGAGTTGAGTTCCATTGCAGTCGTATTTGTAGAATAAACTTTGATTAAAGGAAAGGCTACTTTTGTCACCCTGTTGTTTATAAGGAAACAGAATACAAGGTGCACCTAACCTATGGGATCCCTGCTCCCACCCCACCCGAAAAGGGAGCTACCTAACTGCAATTCAATTACTTGTCTTGAAGTAAAAACCTTTTGAATTTGAACTGAATGTAATGTGCAGCTTGTTAATGAAAGCGAGGAATTGAGAATGCAAAAGTTGGAGGAGCTGAGCAAGAACTTAGAAACGGTACGCTTAGCTTAATGTCGACAATAATTAATTAGGTTTTTGTAACATGAAAGATGTTCTATTTACATTAATGTGGGTTTTGGAAGTGTATCCTATAGTTCTTTCTTACTTGTTCAAATAGCTTTTAATGTAATTGTAACATTTCCTAAAGCGCAACTTACCCTGTAATAAGTGTTTTGTAACTATAGAAAAATGGGCTTACTTTGCATTCTTCTCCCCTGCCCCATCCAAAAAACTCGCCTCTATATATTTTATCATATTCTAAGAAGAGTTGATTTTATTGGCCACACATAGTGGTGGTATAACATGGTAGAATCGAGGATGTATGTTGGAAATACAATATACAATAACAAAAATTTCTTATAGCTTGCGAATGAAGCTTTTAGGATGAGTCCAGATTTGCTGTTTCAGTTCTTGTCCAATTGGATGTCTCACCCAATCAAAACAGCCCACATGGGACAGCCAAGGTGACAAGAATTCAACCACAAATCTATGCTCCTTTTAGATGAGGTCATGTTGTTTAACATTTTCATGCGCCATGGTGAGATCAGTAAAATTGGATTACTGTATGTTCATTGCATACAACTGTAGTTATTATTTCTTAATCTACATAAAAGTGGAACTATGATTAGATGATGACGAGCCTTGAACATAGTACATTTGTCTGTCTCGTATGCTATTTTGAACCACTCTACACCCCTTTTTAGTTACATTTCTCGTCTTGATTGTGTGCCAAAAACTAGTTTAATTTGGTACTAAAACTTTTTCTAGGCAAGAAGAGAGGATTGTTCTTCGAGTCTATCCCCAGTATACGAGAAGAATGTGTTGAAAAATTGTTGTTGTTGAAGCCACAAAGACATTCACTAGGGTCGGATGGAGCCATTGAAGGGTTATTAACTTGTGTTAGATGTTTAGAGATTGTAGGGTGAAACTAAAGCCAAGTCTAATAGCACAGCGATTGTGCAGTAACCGTCCTTTCTTGTGTTTTTTCTTGTAATATATGATGATACCACTCTTGATGATGGTTTAGATGCCTTGTTCAGTCAGTTCTTTTTATGTTAACTATTACCATGTTTGGCTAAGCTTATAATTCGCTATCTGATTAACTTGTGATTTGGGAAACATAGCATTATGCTTTTTCTTCCAAAATAGGCAGAACCCAGTTAACACTCCCGGCCAAGAAAGTTCATATGCTGTGTTGTGGGGATGGTAGTGTGTATGTGGTGGTTGTGTGACTTGGTAGTTTTTATGAATTGGCAAGAATAGCACCTGATGTTTAGGGTTGCTGCAGAACGATGATCTATCTTTTAAGTGTTGCATTTTGGTCTATATTTCCTACTTTTCTTGGTAAATCAGAGGACTTTTAGGAGGGGTGGGTGTGGGTTCAAGCAATTATCAAAATCTTTCAATTCTCATGACATGGTAACAAGAACGCCAAATTGGGGATGAGGATTCACGAGATCATGTGACATTTGATTGTTATTATCTCCACAATACCCTTATCTCTACGAAACCCTTTGCAGTGTCGTGGATGGTGGATGATTATGATCCCTTCACAGTGTTGTGGATGGTGGATGATTATGAATTTGACGAGGATCATTGAGAGAAAGGAAGTGAAAAATCTAGATGCCTCTTCGAGTGGGACTGTTTTGATTCTCCTCCAACTCCTCTTGGAGGAGTACGCCTTAATAGAGTTCCTTTCGATGTAAGGGTATGCATTGCTCTACTGGCTATATACATTACAACTTTAAGAGCATCTTCAGTGCTTTTGCGGCTCTGAAAATATCAAGTAGCACTTTGTTAAGAAAAATCACTAATAATCCACTAACCAACGACTGAAAATCTTTATTCAAATGAATCGTTGATAAAACTAACATGTAAACAAAATGAAATCGGAACAATTTCTGAATTAAAGTTTTTCACAAAGAAAAATCAGAACTAACCCGCGTTTCAACGGATTCACAAGATTTACGGCCCAAAAAGGGTCTAAAATCTTCACAAAGAAGGAATACACAATGGGATTGAGAGAAATTTGTGAGAGCACGAAGCAGAGAGGGTAGACCTGGCCCTTGTCTTGGTCTGGCAGATCCAATTGCTGGTAACGGAAGTTTTTTATAACAGCAAAGTTGTTACAACGTACAAATCATAGGATACCCCTTCTTCAGTGGGCTGCAAGTCGGGGCTTTGATCAATTTTTGGGCTGGCTTAAGTTTCTTTGGGCCTTTTGCAAATAGATGGATCTGGGCCTACTGTTAATGGACTATTGGGCATCACTTCGCATACACTTAAGATTGGCACGTAGTTTTGTGTTTTCGTGTGTGTGGTGCGTCGTTTTTTCACTCGGCGGTTTACGCTTGGAGGCCGGTTCGAGATTGCCGGATTTAACTAATTTCCCCTAATTGTTTGTGTCAATACTCTAATTATTTTGTGTTTACCAGTTTTTTGAAAACTTAAACATAAAGTTATATATTTTCCTAATACCCCCTTAATTTTTTGTGTAAAAAAATAAAAAAATAATTAAGTTGGTCAGCTAAATGCGGCAGTCTGAGCCCAAGACATTACCAACCCTGACTGTTGGAAATAGACTTAAGTTTAGCCCAATAGTAAATACTTTCCGCTTATTGTTTAGTAGATAGAATTTATTAGCTAAAAGTCCAATAGCCATAAGAGGTCCAATTTTAGTACAGATTAAGAAATGAACAATTTCCAGCATGTGACGTTGTGGTAGTTATTTTCTATTTAACTTTTATAACTAGTCAAGATAGATGCTAACAGAACCTATTAATTTATTACTTCTTCAATCCACAGTCTCTATTGAAGATGTTTTCTCCTCATCCTCTATTCTTTGGTTGTGTCCACAACAATTTATATTTACAGTAGGAGATGCCCTAATGACACTTCGCAAGTTACAAGGAACTCCGAGGCTGACTGAGTTGAACGTTGTCAAATCCTAAAAATGTTTTAGTGTAGGTAACTTTGAAACTTAATTCAATGCTTGTGGCAACTCTTCACAGGACAATAAATTAGACTCTACTACGTGGAACAGTGTTGTGATAAGGTGGTGCCGTTCGTGATGCGGGGACCGGTCGTGATGTTTCTAGTTGGCATTGTAAGAGGTTCAAATCATGGCATTGAATGAGTATATCGTGGTGAGGTAGATGGGGTTGGATTGTTATGAACTTATGATGGAGGTAGTAGTTTTCGCGAAAAAGGTGATAGTGATCACAATGCCACAAGGACTGGCTCTGATATGTCAGGGGCTTTAGGTCAAATTTGATATTATGAATTTCTTAATACGAGTTTGAAAATAAAATAAATTGAGAAAACTTGATGGTCCCTTGAGTTTTACGGTAGCCAGTGGTGGCGATGGTACGTGATAGAATCCATTGAACATTGTCCATGCATTCATAGGGAAAACTTTTCTTCTCAAAATGACTTTGTAAAACAATCTCTATTTTCAAATTAGTCGACTAAAAAATCTTTGGATATTCGCGTCGGAAGAAAGGTTAACGACATGGACACACAAGGAGCTTCTTTCCTATAACTTTAAACCAAATGGATTTTTCAATTCTCATTTTCAATTACTCCTTTGACCGACTTGACAGATATATAATTTTTTATACCATATTTTTTCACTTTTGAACTACAAATTGATTAGTAATCGTTCTTTTGAGAAATCTCTATCAAGCAAGCCCAAAATATCTGCATGTCGTCTTGTTAAATCATATTCAATATCAAGCATGGCAAATCGCTATAATCTTCTTTCCCCTCACTATTGTAAGAACCTGCTCAGTTTGGAGGATGGGTTTTCGATCCAATATGTGCAAAGGAAAGCTAATGCCGTCACCCATATCCTTGCTAGGGAGGCGCGCTTTCAAGCTAGTCCAATCACATTTTTTGATGTACTTAATTTCATTGTCAATTACTTGAACTTCTATTGTAAAATTATTCACTAATAGTAAGTTTCATTCAAAAAAAAAAGGTGTACTTGGCCCATAAAAGTACATCAAATAAAAGAATTGAAATTGATAAGTGATTGGACAATATGGGATGAATAGTGTTATCGAGGATTAGTCATTGTCCACAACCCGCAATATACTATCACACAGTAATTTTAAGGTGACATGTTTTGGTGACACGATCAATGTAATAGTTATCGGTAAAAAGTGATGAAAAGATTTCTAAGATGATAAAAGTATATGGATGTGTCTTCATCGCTTAATAAAATTGTAAAACATCGACGAGACACTTGAAATTTCAATTAATTAATACTTGATGTATTTTATACTGACGAAGAAAGTTCAAAATTTAATATAGTCTTATCGGTTTATCTCAATATGAAAAAGTGCCAAGTCTCTACAAAGTCGAATTAATGAGTAGCTGGATTCGTGGTTTCTTTTCTGAAAACATGTTAATAATAGAGATGTTTAGCTTCGAGGTCAAATATACAAATTACTGCTTTTTCTTTACCGATCCTTTTTTCCTTTTTTTTTTTTTTTTTGTTTTGACCTTCGATTCTTGATCAAATTGTCGTGTCGTATCAATCGGTTTGAATCTAGTGGCTGGTGCACCAAATGCAACCTAATCGTTGGTCCCATTGTTCTTGTCATAAATCCAAAATTCTCTCAATAAAAACAAAGAATTGAAAGTAATTATTGTCCGAGATTGAGGCCACACGATATGATTCTTAAATAAGTAGAACAAAAATTAATTATTATAGACATAGATTAGGCATGACCGCATGAATACCCTTTTCTTGGTAGGATTAATATTATAATTTATGTATCGGCTAACCACCGAACAAATTAACAATGTCCCCCTTGATAACAATTCCATTGGCAATCTAAGCAGGGAAGATCTGACATCCAAGAAGACCAAAGTAAATTATGGAAAATATTATTTCCACGAATAAAATATACTAATAGTATTTTTTTTTTTTTACATGAAAAAGAAAGTTTACAAGAACCTCAGGATACAGAACGAGCAACGGCTGCTTGTTGGGTTTATCCTTGAATATGAATCTCTGAATAAGTGATCAACACTTAATTAATCTTCCATATTTTATATATGCACTCCAATCACTTAATTAATCTTCCATATTCTATATATGCAATGCAATTTTTATTTGGTGCACCACATAATAATTCTTTCTAAAGTGCTTAAAGTTTGCTTTTTGTTGCAATTACATCTTAAGTATTTCGCTGGTCCAATTATTAGTTTTAGACTTTCATTTATAACGAATTTATCCACAATAATAATTTATGTGCCAAAATTTCCTCATCTGCACATCAAATGATTTATATATGTTTCATAATTTTAAATAAGTAAATATTAGAAAATACAAAAAATCCAAATTTTGATATTAACTTCATAACACACTAACATAATATTTATATATATAATATTTTTCACGCACCAAAATGTTTATTGTTAAATAATTAATTATAAAAATAAGATAAAAAAGTTAAGGACATAATTGTAATTATAGGCAAATGTGAAAACCATTTAATGCAATTAAAGTGTGGTGCACCACATAAAATTTGTAGTGCCAATATAATTGGCCTATTTTAAAAGGGGGCTACCAAGTGTAAAATATTTTGTACCTAAAATGCCTTTCCAATTCCTAATCAATTACTCTGGCAACCTAAAAGGTTCTTGTTTAACGCTTTTAACATAAAAGACTCATTGCCTTTTCCTCTCATATTGGGTACCGAATTCCCCCAAACTCCAAAGCACAGTCTTCATGCCTCTCTCCGATTGATGAATCATGAACCGTTGGTCTTCCCTATGGTCGTTTGGAGACACCATGTAATTGAGGAGGAATACAAGAAGGCCTACACCTCTCGACACTCGGTGGAGCAGAAAGAATGGCCTGACGTTCGGGCATCGATCTTCTATTGCTGTACTCACCAATTGCCTATTGGATCCACGGCTTGGCCATCCAAGGTCTTACGGTCGACGTTCTAGGTTTTTAAATCACTCCATTGCATTAAGTAGGTGAAGAATAAGGATTTTACTTTGCTCAAAGTTTGAATCGCCGAAAGAATACTATAATGAAATGCCAAATACATACTAAGTTCAGAATAACGTTTGAAAATCACGCGCAACGCACGTGGTTCCAACTAGTTAATATGAGAGCATCAGAATTTTTTCCAACAAAAATTTTGGGGTAGATTAGACTAACCACTTCAAATCCACTGCTTCAAAGATTCTGACTAAATTAACATTTTTCTTAAATGCATAATTGTCCTCTTCCCAACAAACAAATATTGCTTGGAAATTAAAAACAGAAAAAAGAAAAAAAAAGTAAACGGAAAAAGACAAACAATCAATAAAACACAGGAAATGCTAAGGCAAAAACACTAGGAATTAATCTATATATCTTGGCACACTTCGGTTCATGGATATGTGTGCTTTTGTTTGTTGTTTAGGGTCCTTGAGACTGGAAATCACAGCATGAAATTTGCTTGTATGCTACTTTTGTCTCCTTTTTGTCTTAGAAGCTGCAAAAGTTTCAATTCAATTATATTAATGCAGAAATTTAAACGCATTGCGACAATATATGCCTAGATATTAGTTGTTTTAAAAAAACTTGAAGTTTACCCTAATTTTGTCTTTTACTCTTTCTTCATTGTGTATCCACGTGTATATGTGTTCGTAGGTATATTACTTTTGACAAAATTAATCTAATATTTATGTAGACACCTAAACACCGCCCGTTCTTTTACAATTTTTAACAAATTTTTACACATTTTAACACATTCACATTAAAAGTCAAACCAATTACATCCACATATTTTCTGGGACCCACTGTACTATATAAATCTCCACCACTCAATTCCACTCATTCTCTTTCCTATTTCACATCAAAACTCATAAATACTCATAAATACACATACACTAACAAGGGATATTTCACATAAATATTGATCAACTCAACATCATCTAATAGATGTTAGTACATGTATCATATTCCTTGGGCTCAAAAAGCCCATACCCATATTATCAATTTGTATTAAATTAAAGACGTGGTTATATATGAAATAGTTAATAAAGTATTTTGAAATCTTCTCTTTAATCCAAACGGGACTTGAAAATTTTCAGTTAATGTTCTTGCAGATTGGCAGAGGCATCGATTTTTCGAGTGCAACGACTTCTGCACTTGACTAACGCTGACCCCGATTGAAACTATGTAGTTATTCTTCAATCTAGTATAGGTCCCAGGATACTTAGATATGCAGACATTAATACACAGTCGACTTTTACCATGTCATGAAAGCTGTTTTTATTGCATGACCGAAACTCATCGACAATTTTAATTATTATTATTATTATTCACAGTCAAACAATATATCTTTTCAATATATCATTAAAATGGGAAATGTAGCATTGGATCCGCTTCCGTGGCGTGAAGAAAATTAGCTACTCAACAAGGAGAAAAATAAAGTAAGCTAGCATTGGATTCTTTGATCCATGGGAGGGATATATCATATATAGCTATATAGGTGCATATTTGAAATCCACCTTCACATCTTGAAACCAAAACTCTAGTACATAGATCCAAATAATGTGCTAATTAATTGAATCTTTGGTAGGCAAATTCTGTCAACAAAAAACATCATGTAAACTGAATAGGTAACACTTAAAATTAGTGTTTTAAAAAGCGTTATAAAGCGCGCATAAGTGAGCGTTGAATAAAATGTTTCGACGAAAAGTGCGCAAAAACATGAAAAAGCGTGACAAAAAGTGAAAAAACGCGCCTAAGCGCAAAAAAAGTGTGAAGCGTGGGTTCGCCACTTCGTCACGCTTTACGCTTTTTAGAACCTTGCTTAAAATAATGAAGCAAGTGGAAATAAATGTAATGTTATACGCATATTTTAGATTTAAAATTTAATTGACAATCAAATAGTGTAATGCAATTTAGTACATCAATCGATCTTAATGTATTGGCCAATGGTTTTGTATTAATACAAATTTAATTTATAAGTTGAGGCCTCATATATATGCTACTGATCACCTGCTAACATCCGGATCATCGACACGTGTTCACACACCCCCTAATAGGCATGTGGTGCCATCCAAACTATATTAGTATCGGATCAGGAGTGCTCATATATAACTTACACATTTGAATTTGATAGTAAAGATTGAAAACTACATTTAAAAGATTGAGAAACCCAGCCTTTCTTTCTTTTCTTTTCTTTTCTTCTCTCTCTCTCTTTTTTAATTTAAATTGAGGCTCATTTGGAACATGTTTGAATTCTTCTATATAAAAGTACATGAAAATGAGTGGTGAAAAAATAAGTAGTACGTGTAAATCAATCTTTCCAAAAAAAAATTTTAACCATTCTTTTTGCGCTTTAATTTTGATATATATATAAATAATGAAGTTCATTTTCTACATTTCAATTTGGTATACTTTCATTGAATACGCTCGAAACATCATCAATATAAAATAAATAAGTTTTCAACATTTTTAAAAATTAAAAACTAAAAACATCCTAATAATAGTATACAAAACAAACCCCATTTGAGAATTTTCCTACTTCGTCAACTAATGATCATATACTCATTCGGTTCAAAAAATGATCATATACTCATAAAATACCATACATAACTAAATACAATTTTGAGCTGGTTCCACCTGGCTTGGTAGAATATAGGATTATAATGTAACCTATTATATATAAGCGGCAAATATTAATTGATGTATAGTAATCAATATTTCAAGAATATAGAGATTTTTGTATCCCTGTGACTCCAGTACTCCACACACACAGTCAAAATACTCAAATGATGTATTGGGTAAAACACCAACCGTGCCCCAGGCACAAAGCAACTTATCACTTTCTGGTAAATAGGAATATATATATAAAATAATAAAAAGATTTACTTTTTTCAAGTCATATCACAGGCATCTCTTTAAAATAAGAGTTGTACATTTATACAATAAATAAAGTATATTTTGAATTAAAGTTGGTCCCTCAAAACCTGGACACAAGCAGAAAGGTACCCTTTCGAATTATTGTGAATTTGTACCAAGATGAGAAAGTGCACGAGTGAATAATAAATCATAAATGTTGCCTGAGCAGGTCTTCCAAACAAATTAGATAGTCTTCCAAACAAATTAAAGGCTCGCTCTATACAACATATTTTTCATTAATTTTTATTAATTTTTTCTTTTTTATTATTTTCAATCATTTATATAATTATTTTATTTTTTTTATACATTATTTTCAATTTTCAACTACACATCTAACATGTCGTTTGAGTAAATCAATATCTTTTATAGAACAAACTCTAAATACTCTATCCGGTCCGTAAAGATAATCCACATCTTATTTTCACATAGATTAAGAAATCTCAATTAATAGTTTTGGAAAGATACAATTTAATAATATTTATAGCATTACACTTTATTATTACTCCTTCCGTTCCATTTTGATAGGCATGATTTGACTTTCACGCGGATTAAGAATTTGAAATTAATATATATTGGAAAGGTAAATTTTACTTGTATATTTCTCAATATACCCCTATATTAAATATGACAACTTACTTTTATTAATAATCATGCATAATAAATAGGGGTAGATTAGGAAATGAAGAAATTGCATTTATACTAATAAGAAAAGTAGCTTATATTTTGAGACGGATAAAAATGGAAAACAAGCCTATCAAAATGGGACGGAGGGAGTATTACTTTTTATTTATGGATTATAATGTATATTAAATAGGGGGTATATAAGGAAATAAAAAATTAATTAAGGAAAGTGAATTATTATTTTGGGACACAAAAAAAGAATAATTGACTATTTTTCTGGGATGGAGGGAGTATGATTGTATTACACCTCACAGTTTGAGATTACTCCCTCCGTCCTACAAAGATAGAATCATTTTCCTTTTTCGAATATCCCAAATTATAGCCCAACTATCATAATGATAGTGTATTTACCTTTTTCTTTTCCTATTATACCTTCAATAATAAATATAACTGAGCAAACAACTTTTCGTATTACTTATTAAAATTGTCTTGAAAATATTAAGTTTGTTGAATGTAGTTTTTAATTGAATATGGGTACATTAGGAACAATAAATCTCTTTTTTACTTTTCCAATATGGCTTGTTAGCGAACCATTTTTAAATGTTTTAAACATTTTTTATCATTTTTTATCCATTCTTTCTTTATCTTAAATCAATTACATCCACATATCTCATCACATCCACAAATCTCAACCACTCACCTCCACTCATTCTCTCTCCTCCTCTTTTACATTAAAAATCTTAAAAAACCTTTATAAACTACTCCCTATCACCCTATATATATTGAATATAATTTCTTAATCTGTGTGAAATAACAAATGAGTCTATTTTTATGAGACGGGGAATGGGGTATAAAAATATCAACAATTAACACTATAAGTGTGTTGCTAAGACCCATGTGGTTTAGTAGTATTCGAATCGGTTTCATATCCCCAAAATTTAGGGTTCAATTCTTCTCCCCTACACTACCTTTTAACCTTGTAATCAGTGGCGGAGCCAGGATTTTGATCCAGTGCGGTCACAAATTCCTGGCAACAGAGAAGATGAAATATTTTTTAATAATAAAAATAAACACAAATATTGTATCTTACAGCAAAAATAACAAGGAAATATATCTAATAAATTTTTTATTTGTAATGTAAAACTTAGAGAAACTGCATTTTTTGAAGTCTCATTAAATTTTCTTTTAGATGTATGGTTGAACATTAGAGGAGATGCATTAAAACCATAAAAAGATATTATCAAATCAATGTGTGAGTGATTTGAAAAGAATAAGAGAAAAAATAAATTTTATTTGATGAAATTTGATGCGAATATAATAAACCTTGAATTTCATATGTTCGATTTCTTTCAATTTCTCTGAAATCGACCAAAAGCATTAGTGGAGAATTAAGTATAATAAATTTTTAATTGGATCGATTACTAAGTGGATAAATGAGTTATGAGTTTGACTATTAATTATCTAGGCCCAAAAGAAAACAATGTTAAATTTAAAAAAATTTTATTCAAATTTTTTAAATTATAAATAATTAATTAACAGAACTAAATTAATATGTATTATTTAAAATTTAAAAGCAAACGTGTCTAAATTGATAGAATTACATACATATTTGAAAACAAGAAAGAAAATAGAGTAGACTTTTAAATTGTAGTAAATACATAATTGAGCTCGAGTCTTTCCAATTGTAGCCAGTGGCCCAATATAAGGTTTAAAGCAGGCTTAGGTTGTAGTTGGGTGGCATGATATTTGAGTGGACTTTTAATCCGAGAAAAAACGCCCAAGAAATTGAGAATAGGCCCAAATTCATCATCATCTTCACCCGGCTGCTGTTTCTTCCTAAATTTCAGCGGCCAAATGCTCTTCCTCAATTTCAGGCGGCCAGAAAAGCTTAATTGATACTCTACCTTGATTTGTTCATTTGCCTAAAATTCTACTCTCACAAGCTCCAAAAATCTACAAACCCAAAAATAAAAATAAAAATGAATAGCGATCTGAAATTTGGTCACGGTCCATGGACCGATGCTATATGTATCTTGCTCACTTGATGCTTGTAATTCAAAAAAGAAAAAAGAAAAAAGGCTATGAGTGTGCGTTTGTTTAGTAAGAGATCAAAGGCTATTGGTTGATACTTGGGGTATGTTTGGTAAGTACAATAAACTCGCTTATAACTTATTTGGAGAGCTTATAAGCTTCTCCTATTCAAATAAGCTCTTTTTGGTTGGAAGATGTTATTTGAAAAACTTTTTTTTACTAACTTTTCAAATAAGCCCACGAGCTTTTCATTTTTTTTCCCTTTTTTTTTACCTTTTTCTAATAAAAAATAAATATTATTATTTTAAATATGTCTTTTTTTATCATTTTGTATTTCTAATCTAACTTTTTAATTAATTTTACCAAATATTAATATTTAAATTAGCTAATTTTTCAACTATTAGTTATAATTTATAAGGTATAAGCTCTCAGTTACCTTATCAGTTATAAACTAATTTATTAGCTATCAACTAGCTTATCAGCTTATTCTACCAAGTACACCCTTGATAACTTGATAAGAGCTTCTTGGGATGAATTTTTCAAAAAAATCATTTTCGCTTACAATTATTTTTACCACAGTATGATCAAGATGAGAGTTTTCTCTATTTTTCATTTTTTACAAATTTCCATGCCTTTTATTCCACGACATCAAAAATTATTTTCTAAAAAATCTACAGTCCAGATATTAAAATTTTTTATTCACATACTTAGTAGGATATATATATATATATATATATATATATATATAGAATGCAGTAGGATATATTTGTATTATTTACTTTTACACCACTTGTTTTTATATGTTTATAAATACTGCAATTTGTAAATAAGGGTACCAAAACCTTTTGGTTGGAATGTTATTTATGGATAGGTGTTTCCAAATAGAGTGATTTGTCAAGAAATAGTTGAATGTCTGACAATATATATATGTGTGAATTTTACAAAATATGTGTACGCATAAAAAGTAATTTTTTAAAAAAATTGTAAAGCTATTTATAAATATGTATTTTATTAAATAATACTCCTCTTTTTTTTTTGGACAAAGTTTTCTTATACAAAAATTAATTTTTTAGAAAATGTATAGTTAAACGAAAATGTTATATTCCCAGCGTTATTCTCCCAACATTTATAAAATTTCTCATTCCACTTGCAGGCCACGAATGCTGGTGGGGTAAGGCCATGTACATCTCTCTCACATTTTTAAAGCGTTTAAAGTATTTCTTATGCGTTAAGATAGTTAAAAATTAAGAAAATTTATAGACATGTGAAAAATAATATTTTTTAAGTGTGTAAAAAGTTTTGTGCCGAACATATGCGATGCAGGGTGGGATTAATTTATTAGGAATTTGTACTGGTGGAGTTAATTGATTAGGAATTTTACTTTGATATATGATGACAGGTATCAGGTGGCAGGTGCTGAAAAGTTTGTTCTTTTACTGTCCTTTCAATAATTTCGATTTTTATTAGCAATTAATGAGAACAATCATCTTATTATGGTTTCTTAAGTCAGTTCAAGAAATGATCAGAGTATTGTTCACTATTGACAAGTTTTTATTATTAGCAATAAAGTTGAAAAATATGAAATGAAAGTTTGTTGATACTTTTTCATCTTAAAAAAAAAGTAGAACTATTTTTTGACTTCGATCACATATTTTAACAATATTATTTCCAATATTCTTCCTACAAATTTTCTCAGCACATCCTCTCAGAATTTTTTTTTTGAAAAAAAATTGTCTATAAATTATAAAGAGTGAAAAAATAAAAATAAAAATTTACTTAATTTTTGAAAATTAAAACATTTGTCAAATTACATTTAAACACACTAATTATTTATTTTTTGACGCAGACAATATTTTTTCAAGCTAATCTATCTGCTAAAGCACCTCAATATGCTTTGGTCTCTTCAAACAAAAAGCATTGTTTGATACACTTTATTCCAAGAATCATTTTTCTTCACAATTATTTTTAACCACTCTTTTTTTTTTATTTAGAGAATTAATCGCTCATATATTGATTTGATATTTTTTAATTTTTTTTATAATATTCTCTTTATTTCTCAACTATACATCCAGAAATCGCTGTTTCAATAATCTCTATCAAACAAAAATTAAAAGAAACTTCAGATAAGTTTACATTGACGTGTTCGAAGTGAGCTTAGTCAATTCAAAAATCCTTGTATTTATTTAAAAATAAATCAATACATAACAATTTATTATTGAATTACATGCGACATAACAAATTATCATTTTTCGAGTTTGTGACTAGCTCAAGCACGGCCAGCCCTTAGACATACTCTCAAGTCTCAACGATGGCAAGCCTAGGACTCATGCTAAGTTCAACTCATCAACTACACAACCATACTTCCTCGAATTTTAAGCTAGTGCAAAAAAGGCTAAATAAATCGAACTCTCACGAGTCTACAAGTAGTTCAATAGCAAACCAAGTAGTTCGGCTGCAAAACCTGAGTGGCAGTTTGCTTACCTCAATTGTCGAGGTATTTAGATGGCATATGAATGGAGATTACACTTCTAAACTTTTTGTGGTATGATCGTTCGACCAAATCTTCTCTCGATTGTCACCCCATCAGCAAGCAAACTTTCCCTCTTTGGTATTACTACGAACTAGGAATAAATATTATAAGTACTAGGAGGAATATTTTCCTCCTCATATGAGAAGGAGTTATTCTCCCCACTGCTGATCTGCCACTAGATGTGGATTAACACATCACGTAACACATCAGTAGGTAGAGATAATAACTTTTTCTCACATGGGGATGAGATTATTTGTGCTAAGTATTAATCTAATATTTACGAAGATATACAGTTATTATGTTTACAGAACGCATATCATATCAATATAATATAATCACTTTAATATATCTAACATTAAAATATGTACGTATAACATAGACACAAGTTACATCTACATGGATTCACGATTTTAATCTTCCACAGGTAGATTCTATTAAGGGTATTTTTGGTAAATCAAATAAGCTAGCTTATAGCTTATTCAGGAGCTTATAAATTCCTACTAATTAAATAAACTTTGTTTGGCTGGAGGAGCTTATTTGAAAAGTTCGAATTTATTTGAAAAGCTTCCTTTATTAGTTTTTCAAATAAGCTCATGAGTTTTTCACTTTTTATTCTATTTTTACTCTTATAATTTTTTAGAAATATATTTTAAACATATCATTTTGTGTAATTTTCTATTTATGAGCCAATTTATCAGCGATTTTGCCAAACGTTTTTATTTATATCAACTATCAGCTATAAGTCATAAGCTATCAGCTCTCAATTAATTTATCAGCGATAAATTAGTTTATCAACTAATTCTACAAAACACACCTAAATTGTGAGAAAGATCAAAAAAATATCTCATAGGTTGATCGGATAATCCACCAATATGTTGATGGGAGATCATCATTGCATAAGTCCCTTTAGACAAGATTGCCTGCTGGTAGCAGTACCATACTACCATTACTAAACACAGCTACACCCTTACTACACTACCCTACCCTACACTTTTTTTTTTTTTTTTTTTTTTCCGAAATGCACTACCCTACGCTATTTATTTCCCACAAAATTACACTAAAAAGAAAATATATTCATCCCTTCACTTCACAATTGCTTGTTTCGAATATCTCCACTATTGCCTCGATCTTATAAACCAGAAGTTGAATAAATTAATCTACTGTTTGCTTGCATAATCAGCCTTACTCTTCCTTTTTCAAAATTTTTCAGCATTCGTCACTTCCAGATTTCAAACCTCGAAGTCATTAATGGCTGACAAGCAGTTATTGCATGAGCTACTGAAAGAAGAACAGGAGCCATTTCACTTAAATACCTACATCGCAGATAGATGCTCATATCTAAAAAAATCCTCTCTACAGATCAGTAAACGAAAGCCGATAATCGATTCTTCACCGACGAAATTGAACAGCAGCAATCTCTGTAAGAATGCATGCTTCTTCTCCTCGTTCCAAAACTCGCAGGATTTTAGAAAATCTCAGTTTCATCGCCCCTGCAAATCGCCCAATCGTGCTGTTTTTCTTCACGTACCCGCCAAAACTGCTGCGATTCTTGTGGAGGCAGCGATGAGGATTCAAACGAAGCAGGTAAAACGGAAATCGCAGATTAGAAGTGTCGGATTCGGTTTGTTTGGATCCGTTTTTAAGAGGTTGAAGGATCGTACGAAGAACAGAAAACGCATGGTAGGTGTTTGTGATAATGACGTCAAAATTACGAAAACGTTTGAGAAAATTGAAGAAAAAGTCGAAATCGATGCTCGAATTTCTTCGTCGTGTGATACTTGGTCATCGAGTAACGAGGAGAAATCGATGGATTTGAATGCCTGGACTAGTAGCTGTTCAGCCTATTCTGAAGAAATTGAATACGTCGTTAAAAGGAGAACGAATGTTATCAATAGCGATTTTGGATCTTGTGAAACTCGATTCTGCTCTGGTCCGTTCAGATTTTCGCTGCAGAAAAGCGCGTCATCCTCTGGCCACCGGACGCCGGAGTTGTCGTCGCCGGCGGCTTCTCCGAGCTGCCGCAGAAAAATGGTTTGTCCTTTCTTTTCCTAAATTTGGCTGGCAGCAGCTCACGTGGATATGTTTGTTTCTTCCGATCACACATCTGCTACCAAAATCTTTCCTCTGTAGTCCTTGTCTTTTACATTATTTCAACAAAAGGACAAAAATATAATTTTTTTTCTTAACTTTTTGAGACACTATTATTTTCACCATAGTCATAGTGCAATGATAATCATTTGTCAATTATTAAACAATTTGCTCATATGTTAACAGGAGAAATCAAATTGTGCAACAGAAAGCTCGAATGAGGTACAAGGAGGAGACGAGGAAGATGATAAAGAACACTTTAGCCCGGTATCCATATTGGATCCTCCGTTTGAAGAAAGTGCTAATGTAGAGGAGGATGAGCATGATCTTGAATGTAACTACGCAAATGTACAAAGTACGTATGAATTTCATATTCATATGATTATTATGATTTTACATGAAGAGTAATGTTGCTTGTACGGTTGTACATAAAGGTATACTACTTTTGACGATTTTGAATGCATACGTAGAATATTTTGCATTCTGATCAAGAGTGGCATTTTGAATTTGTAAGTTTTGATCCCCAATCTATAGGCTGGTGCGGTATTCCATCCGCCTGAGATGTTTTTAACAGAAAAACAAAAAAAAAAAAAATTTAAATCCTCCTCGCGGGTAGGGGAATGCTATAGTCACTTGTGAGTGTGAGTGGGAGATTAAGACATTTGTATTTGTTCTCCCACCAACCCTACTCTTACATAGATAGACCTCTACTCCGGTGGGTGGGATATAGGCTTGTTGTATTACATCCGAGTGTACCATAGTTATGGTGCTCCCCGGTGCTTTGATGGATTGGTACGATGTCCGTTTTGAAATCAGGGATCGGATTCAGATTCAGCGCGACGAAGTGGAGCTTCAGCAATTTGGAAAAAAAAAATTTCGGCACCGGGGGGCCGTTGGCAGCCAGTCAAAGTTTTGGGCATAATTTTGGAGTTTTGAAACTGGGTCATGTTGATTAGACAATTAGACTAGCATGGACTTTATTTGCATCCCTTTTTTGCTGCAAGACCAGTTGCGATGGATTTAAGCGATTTTAATTTCTTGTATTTTTTAACTCAGGAGCAAAAGAGCAGCTGTTGTGCAGGCTTCGGAGATTTGAAAGGCTCGCCGAGTTGGATCCAATGGAGCCCGAAAGGAAGTTGCTTGACGGACCAGATGAGGAAGAGCAAGAGCACATAGAGGAACCCGAACCATTCACAACGTACAAAGAGCACAATTTCAATGCATTTGGCCCCGAAGTCTTTAGCAAATCAAGCCTTCAAGGGAGGAACATTTTTTTATCTATTGTTGAGCAAAAGAGGGAAATGAATTGCTTGAATGATAATGAACAAGTATTTGACGGTGTAGATTTGATGATCAAGTTAGCTTTCGTAGGGGAACTGGAGAGATGGACTAGTTTTAAGGAGAATGAGGAAGAAATTGTAGCAGAAGTTGAGGTTGCCATATTTGGGGTGTTGGTAGAAGAGTTATCAGATGAGCTACTACGTAACTAGACTGGATAATGTTGGAAAACTTGAATGGTTTAAAAGGCACACAATTTTGATTTAATCTATGAACATTTTAGTTTTTAGTTTTGAGTGTCATAATTTCATGAGTAGTGCTACTTGTGTACAAAATTTACAAATTTTAAATAGGTTAAGTCCATATTATGTGTCAAAATCAAATGAAATGAGATGTGTCCAACATTAATTTCTCACTTTACGGAATTTCGAACATTGCATGTCTGTGACATATGTGCAAACTGCAAACCTGCCAGTTCAAGCTGTACATTTCGAATTCAGTTTTATGGCGATCGATCTTGAGCATTTGTTTAATTCTCGCCCGGTTAATTATTTCATCCAATCAAAACAATTTGCGCCATTGAATTAACACATTTGTATGTGAGCACTTTCAGTTAGATGGACAACCAAGAAACAGAACTAACTGATAGCCAAAATATAGAAATTGAGATAGCAGAGCAGGTTTATGATCAAGAAACAACCGAGGGCTGTGATGTTAGCGATGGTAGTATTATGGGTAAATGGGTCTTGTGATTTAAGATCTCCTTGGGTCGTTTAATAACATTTAGAACGGGCCATCCTTGGCCCAAGTTGATTTGTAACAACTTATACCATGCTCATTTTCATCCTTCCATTTGTCACATAGTTTGATCAATGTTGCTGTTGACATTATATTTGACCGATTATTGTAGAATAAATCTCTCTTATTATTTCATGGATCATTCAGCAATAATATTGAGGGTATTTAAAGAGTCCGTAAATTTATTTACATATATAAATTTTATTTCCATGTCAAAATGGTTAAATTGTGTTCAAATCTTAGGGTATGTTGATTTGTTAGAGATTATAGAATTTTTTTAATTTGAAATCAATGGAATGAATGGTTGACAATGATTATATATATATATAATTTTTTTAAATAAGTTGTATCAAACAAACTCTTTATTGGTTTAACCATTTTTTCTTGATCACATATCTCTGCAAAATCTAACTATATATAAAATTAAAAGAGCCACCTAGGCACGGCAAAGTGCCTAGGTGGCAATGCCGCATTTGGTACTAGTTCTTAAGGATTAAATACTGTTATTATTTAATTTATTTTATTTTTCTTATTTAGTGTCATGTTCCTTATTTTATTTTTTTATATGTATTCTAATTTTTGAATTAATTTATATAATTTTTTAAATTCTTTTATATTAGTGGTGCATGCATAAATAAAAATGTGATAACAGATCATAGTTACAATTTACAGTACCTATTAAATTAAATCAAAAGGTGAGAATTAACATTTTCTATATACATTTTAATTTTTGGATGTGATATTTTAATTATTTATTTTTAAATTGTATATATATATATCTCTTCTTTAACAAAAATTGAAGTGTCAATGGCATAGTGCCACATAAGCAATGGTTTTCTGTTTTAGAAAAAAAAATTACATACTTAAAAAATCATATAAAAAGCCTCTTTTTTATTTTTACCATGTTAAAATGGTAGTTTTAGATAGTTTTCATGAGTAATTGCATTGAGCGGTTCAAATAATGGGTATTTTTTAAAGATCAAATAGTGATTAGTTAAATAACTAAATTTATAATGAATAATTAATTAATTAGAAAAGAAATAGAAAATGATAACTTTCATGTCCCATTTCATCATGTAGCAAGCCACTTAAAAAATTATTGTTAAAATTATCATATAATCATCCTTTATTTTTTGTAAAAGAAAATAACTACAAGTATCAATAATTATTTTTTGAATTTTTTTATATTTAGTATTGCATGCATTAGTGATTTTTTAAATTTTTTCTCAATTATTCTGCATAAATTTTTGTAACAAAAAAATCGATATGTAGAGTTTCACTCATAAATATTTTCTATAGAGATCTTATCATTTTATATAATACACAATCCACGTTGTATAAATTCTCAAAAACCTAATATTCAAAAATCCGAGTTCAAAACTATCGTCGTAGCTTAACTACTTGGATGACGTTGATAACAAAATTTTAATAGGAGCATTTCTTTTTGCTCAAATAAGTATTGTCTAAATTTTGATCTCAAATATTTTATTATTGCCTAAAATCATCAATTACAACAACTAATATGATTTTTTTTCTTACAATTGTATGGTTCGGATCAAAATTTGTAAACCATTATTGAAATTTATAATATTATATATATATATATATATATATATATATAAATTTAAATTTTATATTAATATTATTTTATATAAATAAGCTATCTCAATCACCCCGTACATTGCACGGGGAAGTACTAGTAAAACTTAATATATATATCAATATACCTTCTCCATACATATCATGATAAAAGTTTTGGTTTCCAGTGCCACCCTGCATGGGTGTGAGTCCCACGTCCATGCGCTTGTTATGTTCTATCCAGAACTAGACACCATTACCACTAGAGTGTTACTATATATATTAATTACGATCGATACACAGAGTATTATTCTTGTACATAATTCATTCCAATGATAATATATGTATATGTAGTCAATTCCACACTCATGGAGGGTGTTGGATTGTGCTCAATAATATATATAAATAAGTGTGTATATATATATATATATATATATATATATATATATATATAGAACATAATTGTATCATGATATACATTATTGCGATTTTTGTACAAAAAATGCACTCTGATGATGAATGTATATTTATGTAACATCTCGTTCAAATCAATTACAGTTTTTAACAGTTGTAATAATTTGGTGCATGTATTAATTCCTTAATTTTAGACATCTTAGGTGCATAATAGCCATTTGGGTGGGGTAGGGTTATGTCATTACCGTGCCTAAACAGGAAGTTAAGTGGCAACAAATTAAGGGAGTCAATAAAGATGATAATTAGGCTTTAGTGGTGCTTACTCCATTAATTGCTTAATCTCTAATAATCACTTATCATGACGCCAATCACATAACTGTAACTCAATTTTCTATTGCAGTTGAAAAATGCGGTACTTAAACTACAGACTCTATTTGAGAACGCTATTTACAAGCGATATTAATAATAGATAGAGGGCCGTGGTATTTCGATATAGTTTGGTATATATTGTGGTGTCCATACTGCAACGTTAGTACATAAATGACAAAGTAGTAACTAACGTAGACATCTCGAGAACGGCATAATATTAGCTAATGTAGATGTCACATAATACCTCAACAATGAAGGTGGCAACATTTTTTTTACCTCATTTATAGAAAATCTTAATAAATTTGTTATAAATTAGTAAATTAATGTGTTTCTACAGCCACTTAGCTAAGTCGTAATTAAGTATAATACTACCTATATAAGTCAGCAATGATATGTGAGACTTTAACATTAATTAACTAGTTTGTGGTATTCATAGATCAGTATCAAATAAACACAATACTAATCAACTGACGTCATTACTTAAAATGTGTCATGTACTGTAAGTACACGGTTATCCTACTCATAGGGCACGTGCGTGCCACCTCATTATTAGATGCGATTAATTAATTAGTTCGTCTAGCATTATGTAATATTAAAGTGACATATCTGATAAATAAATATAATAAATTGTGCCCATATAAGTATTAGATCACTTCAGTCTCCCTCGATCTATGAGAATGACTCATCAACTGAAAGTGAGGGTGGGGCCGGCTCCTAATATTTGCTTTCATTTTGAAAAGCAAATCAATGTAACAGTGGATCGGATCAAAACCCTAGAATCAACGACTGAATGATTTCTGTTTGAAACACTTCTCAACCTCATAACCTCTCCACCAAACTCTTCATCCCTTTCCTAATTTACTTTGATTTGAAATCGCGTATGATCGATTCTAATCTTAACCTTGATTAATTCTCAGCAGCCCTTTAATCTATTCATCTCTCTTAACCTATAAATTAATCTCGTGCTTGTGACAAAGTCAATTGTTCTAAAAACGTGTTTTTTGATTGTTCATTTGCTGATGTAAACTGCAGAGAGTTGATGAAATGCGGTGAAGTTCAAAACAGAGAATTTGTTGGTTTGTTGTGATTAATTTCCTTCAATTTCAAGAAACCCTGCTTGCTTAAAGTTAGGTCTAATTCAAAAACATCATGAAATTGAGAAATTTGTTACGGCCACTAGTATTTCTTGGGACATATCTATAAGCTAAAGTCGCACGGAGCTTGAAATCTTCAAACAGAAAAAACGGGATGGAAAATAAACTTGAAGAAGAACCTTTACAAACCAACAAAAGAAGACATCACACTTGCATTACAATATTTCTTGGATCATTTCACTTCCAAAAACTTCTCATGCCTGATTTTTTTCCCCATTTTTTTTGTTATTATTACTCATATTGTTTATGATTACTAGTGATTATATATATGGATGATGATTTAGGGATAACTCCAGAGGTTCTCGTCTTCAATTTTCTCAGCGGCGCCATTGTCAGTCGAGAGGTCGAGACGAGGTGGGCTCAGCAGCATTCCTTGAGCCATGTTCATCAACACATTAGGCATATCAAAGATCAAATCTTCATCAATAAATTCATAAGGGTTTAAGCTTTCACCAATACTCATCCCAAGATTATTCTCAACCCTCTCAACAAGATTTCCACCACGACCAGCGAGAGCATCCCCCGCCGCCCCAGCTGCAGCCGCAGCACTGGCGGCAGCCGCCTGAATGTCCCTCGGGGAGGTGGAAGCCGGGACCGGCAAACTCGAAGCAGAGTTTGGGAAATTCAGCTCGGCTTCAACTCCCTTAAGAGCCAGTGCAGCCACATCATAAGCCACTGCAGCCATTTCTGGAGTAGGAAATGTACCAAGCCATATTCTGTTCGGCGTTCTTGGCTCCCGAATTTCCGACACCCATTTGCCACTGCTTTTACGGCGGCGTACCCCCTTGTAAACCGGTGGGGCCCGGACCGGATTCTTCGACTTTCCACTACTGCTGCTAGACTGTGACATTGTAATCTGTATGTATAATTAAAGAATCTGGGTGTTTTTACAAGGTTGAGCAGATTATGTGGGATGATGAAGATTGGAGAAGCCATTTATATATTGAGGAGGTGCAGAATTAAGGGAATTTAGGGTTTGCAGTGATGCAGAGAATGAGAAAGAGAAGTGCAAACCAGTTGTTGATGAATAGAGGAAGAAGATGGTGAGGTATGCGAGGATGTGGGGTGTATGCCAGATAGGTGATGGATTTCTGGGTTGGATACAAATCTGCGCAGCAAAATTTTAATTAACGTCCACAACAGTTTGGAGATTTTTAAGTCGAGGTTTTTGATTTAACATATATATATATATATATATATATATATATATATAGTTGCCTCAACTTTTAACCCCACCTAATCCAGTGTTAGAAATTAATGTGACACATATATAGATGTGATCAACCGGGTGCTATCATATTGTTTAGTATTTAATTCAATCAAAACAGCTCACATGCATAATTAAATTTATTAATTTAAGAGTAATGCTATTTATATGTGGTGATGATCGATCATTCAGAATGACATTAATTGATTTTTTATCTTAAATCGTACATTTATGTACAATCAAATTTATTTATTTAAGAGTAATACTATTTACAAATAGTGTGTCTACTGTGTACGTATGATTCTATTAAAGTTTATGTATAAATCATCTGTAAATGTGACATGCTTCAACATGACATCTCTTACTGCCAAATGTTTATGAATATGAATAATACTAAATGATTTAATTGGGGCTAGATTTCATTAGGGAGTGACAATGTCAAGGAATTAACCTGATCACATTGAAAGATTATAAAATTATAAACCAATTAACATATAAGAGATTTGACTTCTCTTCTTAATAAAGTTGACGTTTTAAGATGGAATCTAATTATCCTTAATATAATATCAAAGCCAATTAAACTCTAAGGAGTAATTGATCCGATTAAAACTAAAAATGAGCACACGAATTCGTAAATTCTTTCGATGAAGCAGTTCGATAGATCAATGTTCAAATCTTGCTACCACCAATCTATGAACCCCCATCGCATAACTATCCAATACTGAATACTTGCAATAACAAATGAAGACGGACCGATTTTCATCGGACAAAACAAAACCTTGCTGAAAAACCTTTTAGAAAAATCCGTCGAAGTGAATATCGCCTTGTACACAAGTCTTGACAAAGTACTCAAGTAGGCACTTCTCTACAAACAATCGCCTCTCCCAAACTATCCTCCAACAAGGTTAACCCATTGACTATCTCAAACTTGTCAAACTTACTATTTTCGCATTTTGTTTTTCTTCAACTTATTATTATTATTTTTTAACTATAAAATTTTCAAATTTTAGTCATCTCTATAAAACCGATATTGATTGTCTCATCCTATCAAAATAATTTATCTACAAAATTAAATGTATTAATTCAATGGGTAAAGTAATTTAATTGAATGAAATATCTGAAAAGAACAACATATCTAAACTCTTTAGATCTTAATTTCTCATTTTGATCATAGTATTATTTATTGCCGTTAATGAAATCAATATCTCAAAATTTATTTATCAAATTGAGATATTCTGTAAGGAAGCATATAAGTCCATCTTATGTAATCGTCATATCAAACATATCCTACACTCTTTACTTTCCCTTGTCACCACTCTCTTTTTTCTCTCACAAATTCTACTCCCACTTAGTAGAAACCCACTTAGCAATAATGTCTAAAATAATTATTTGTTTATCACCACGAAAACTATCTACGGATGGGAAAAATTGTTTGTGTACTGTACAACTTGAAGTTAAAAAGTGAGCCACACTATAGATGACACTTTTACTAAAGGTAATAATGTATATGCACGCATGAGAACCATAACACAAATCATTCTATATGATGGCATGACAATATCACATTATTTTGAATGATGATTTTGCTGCCGCATATTTTTCAACAAATAATAGTGTTTATGTCATTGTTTGGGATAATATGACAGGACTAGTATGTTCGTGTAAATTTATTTTCGCCTAAAAACTAGTTAAAAACTATTTTTTGGATGAATAGTAGTATTGACCACGAGATGTATGGATAATAATGGATGATGATTTGAAATGTACGGTTGATGTGAATATTTGATTTTAATTTTTAATAGTATGTAATTTTTAGGTAGAAAATACGTTAATGCGAGCACATGAATATCATAGAAGAGCATGATTTACTCGACTCCATAGCAGGGCCGGTCCTGCTTCAAGGCAAAGCAGGCCGACGCCTCAGGTGCTGGAAAAATATTCATTGAAAATAAGAAAAATGGGGATTCCAATTTAAATATTTAAGTTGAACATTCAAAAAGTTTTGGAAATATTACAAATTCATTGAAACTAAAGGAAGGAGGCTTTTTTTTTTTTTTTTTTATAAAGTTTACATCAGGTGTCAAAATTCTCAGGACCGACGTTGCTTCACAGAGGGAGCAGAACACTTCTCATATATGCATTATGATTTTTGTTGGTTGCACTATGTCATAAATAGAGTAATATTATTAATAAATAGTATATATACATATCTTTGTTTAGTAATTGATTGCTTTTGATCATTGAATAATGCAGTTCCAACCGTGTGATCGATAAATGGATGGATAGTATTACGTAATGTTTTTTTTTTTTTTGGAAGCGTACTGTAACGCTTTTAGTTGTCATCATTTTTAAGTTCTCAATCATCCTTTATTGTTGTACACTTGTACTATAATCCTCAATTTTATTTTATTTTTTTTGTTCCGTTGCATATTATTTTCAAATTAAATCTATTTCACTTTACTTATTGAGTTTCTTGTTAAAATTTGCAATAGACTGATAAATACTTTTATGCCCTTTAAGAAATTTTTGCAAACAAGAACAATCATTTCAAAGTAATATGTGAAAATTTTTAAATAAAAGAATTGATAAGAATGTGACTAACAAAAATTGGAGCATATGGTTCAAAGAAAGGGGGAAAAAGGAAGCATATTTTATAAATGTTGTAACGTCACTACAAGAATTGTGCTGCTCACCGCTTCCATTACTGTTATTGGTACAAAAAAGGTTAGTTGTTCGATGATTGTTAGTGTGTGTTCTTTCTTCTGCATATTTTTACACACTTTTTTCAACTCCACTCATTCTCTTTCCTATTTTACATTCACATCTCTCGAACCTACTTATATTACACAAATCTCCACCATTCAATTCCACTCATTCTCTCTTCTATATCACATAAAACCACATAAAAACTTGTTTTTACACACATCCTAACGGGTGCTTTGATTCGAATTAAAAGTTTAGTTTAAGTTTATTTGTACACATCTGTAAAGGTATGTGATTTGGAATTTCAATTTGCTGAAATTAATTGATGATTTCACTTGCACGATTTGAATTGCGAGTTAAGCGTGTTGATCCCAAAGTTATTTTGCGATGAAGCTGTTAGAACTGTTGTATAATTGAAACCTCTCTAGTGCTATTGATTGTAATGTGGGTGAGCTTATGTTGTCTAAATATATGCATATTCATTCTCATGTAAAAGTGCTCGGTTGTTTTGAATCAAGCACTCTTAGATGCTGCTGCTTTTACTCACTTTGGAAAATATGCACATCCTTGTTTTCCAGTTGATGCTTCAGATTTCCCTTTAGATCTAGCAATGAACATATAGAGTGAGTACTTATTCGGTTCAGCTACTATTGAAGTGTTAGGGGGATTTTGTACAGAGCTGGTCCTGAGTCTAAGCAGCCGCTTAAAACCCCCCAAGAATATAAGGGCACCAAAATTTGTAAGTCTATATAAATATGGTGATTTTTGTTTTAATAAAAAATAAAATTATTACTTGTTCAATTAGAGAGAGTTTAATTTTACTCTCATGATATATATATATATATATATATTTTTTATGGATAAAATTTTATTTATTAAGAGTCTCCAAATCTCAGGACGGGCTCTGATTTTGTAGTTGATAAATGGTTGAAAAGTGTGAAAAGTTATGGCTCCATGGAATATAAACTATGGATACATGAACATAAGGAGTTTTAGGGTCTTAATAATGAAAATGTGATGCCTATAAGAACCACAACGTCATTGCTATAAAGTTGTGCGTAATGATTCATCTACAGGAACGATTGAGTCGTTGCTATATCGTAAATATAGGAACGACGGGATCGTTCCTTTATCTTCAAAGAGTCTTTAGGAACAAAAGTTGTTGTGCCTGTAGAGGTGTAGGAGCGACCTTGTAGCAATGACATGTCGTTCTTGTATACTTATAGGAATGACATTTTGATATACACATGTATTCAAGTGCACCCGGGTGCACCATAGTTATGGTATTCTCGGAGAATTTTCCAGCCCCGTCCGATTTCCGTTTTGAAATTCGGGATCAGACCTAAATTCAGCACGACGAGCATAAATTATGACCAAAACTTTGACTGGCTACCACCGGCCGCCACGGTGTTGAAATTTTTTTTCCAAATTGTTGGAGCTCAGCCTCGTTGTGCTGAATCTGGATCTAATCCCAGATTTCAAAAGGGAGGTCGGCCGAAGCAGGAAAATGCCCAGGGAGCACCATAATTATGGTACACCCAAGTGCAATATAACAAGCCTCTTTGATATACAGGAACAATTTTAGTCGTTCCTACATGTTCATTTTCCTATAGTGCGTGAGAAAAATCTTATGACCAACTATAAGGTTAAGATCTGATGTCTTATTTATGGTAATTTAGCTATCTATTGGTAATCGATCTATTTTGAATCAATGTTTTGAAAAGCGTCAAAAAGCGCACATAAAATGAGATCAAGCGTGAAACATGAGTCAAAAATTTTGTAGAAAAGCGCATAAAGGCACAAAAAGTGTGAAAAAAAAATGAAAAAAACACGCTTAAGCACAAGAAAAGCACGAAGCATGGCTTCGACGCTTTTTTACGCTTTACACTTTTTCTAATCTTACTTTGAACTAAAAATCCCGTGGTTTTTGAGGTTCCTTTTGTCCAATTAAATAATCAAATAAATCCTACATTGCAAATAGATAAACATAGTTTATTTTATTGTGTATAATCTATAATGTTCGAATTGGACAATTGGGTTTGGAATTCAAGGAGTACCAGTAACATATTTTTTTGAAGGGGAGAAGATCATTGTACGAGTAGGTTTGGTCGAAACCCACACGCGGACGTGAACACAAAGAGGTGAGTTCATATATACGTATTGAAAATAGTTTTAGAAATTAAGGATATTTTAAATTGACATTACTAACTGATATTCTAACAAGTCACGTCTTCATCGGGTGATAAAGAGGTCCTCATATGATTATTACTTGATACATATATTTATCATCTCATAAAAATATGTTACATCAACAATATTACTTATAAGTTAGAAATATTAATTCAAAATATCCATATAAAATTACTCTATACATATGAATGAGCAAGTTTGTGAACCTTAATTTACAATTAAAATGTAGTAGAATAAATAGCAGCAAGAGAAATTTAAAAATATATATATATATATATATATATATATATATATACTGCAAAAAATGTAGTAAAGCAAATGAAAACGGCTTCCAAAATATAATATAATAATTATCATTCTTTTAATATATTAAATAAATAGATAAATTTGGTCGGTAAAACCGTTAAAGGTGACAAAGCCGAGTCTAGTACCCTAGTTTCACCGCGTTGTTAAAGCTCAAAAAGTATGCACACGGCGTTGAATCTTGTTGGTACAAGTTACGTTACATCAACGTCTAAATAAACCAACATGTTGGGTCTGTCAATGAAAGAAGGCAAGCTATGCCAATAGTAATGTGATAGTAGCTGCTCTATCACCGGTTTACGATTTTCATCTCTTACAAGTTGTTTGGTATTTTTGTTGTATCCATCTTTGGGGTGATTCCATTATCTCAGGTTGTCATGTATGATATATTTTAACATAGTTTGAGATTACAATCACTTCATTAGTTGACACAGTTTAATTTAGTATGTCAATTTTATTGGTAAGATATCAAAATTAACTTTATATATGGATTTCTAATTACAGTTGGAGTTGTTTTTGGGAGACGAATTGATATTTTAAAGTAACTAGCTTTATGTGCCACTTAATGATCATTCGGTGGTAAAGAGGTGTACATTTTGAGTGAAAAAGCAAATGGCACCTCGTCATCACCCAACGAAAATCCAACATATATGTGGGTCATTTGAAAATGTCACAAGATTGAATGTTCTGCTAAAATTGTTGTTGCAATTTTATATATTTATTTTCTTTTTTTTTTGTGGGGAAATATCTCTACTCGAAAATTCAAGCCCGTAGTATATTTCATTAATAATTAGAATTATTGTTACAATTATGTTAGATATTTTCAAATGATTTATGCAAAAGAAAATATCACTAGCATACCGAAATATATTATTTTACACATCAAATCATCGTCAATATCAACAAATACAAAAATGTGACATTAGTTTCTATAAACCAATATTACGCATGTACTTACAAATATGTGCACAAATACAACTATGAGGCCAAATGGTTAGAGCATCTCCGACAGTCTCTTTATTTTTAATTAGTATATTTCATTAAATAAGGAGCATCTTTAAATTTAAAGTATGAAAATTTTTAAATGCTTCAACAAACTCTCTAATTTTAACTCTTTATTTTACTCTTTTCAAAAAAAAATTATTATTTTATCTCAACTTTAATTAGTAATAATATGTTTAAATATTAATGACCAATAAAATTAATTGTGGATTACATTATTCAAGAAGTAGAACCTTGAAACTTGTAATCATTTAATTATAAAGAATGAGTTTGGCTCTCTAAATTTGGAGAGTCAAACTCACTCTCTAAATTAAATTGTTAAATTAAAGAGCTTGTTGGAGTAAAATTTTAGGACTTAACTCTTTAAATTATAAAGAAACTTCTGTTTAAAGAGTGTGTTGGAGATGCTCTTAGGCCTCCAAGTCTTGGGGAATGACAGCTAGATAGAACGGCGAACATTGAGGCTAATAGACTTGAGGGAGTAGCTAGGTGTAGCAAGAGACGAAAAAATGCGTCTTCGTACATGGAGACACATGTAGACGACCTTGGTGACGTTATGAAGGCATTATGCGTGCATCTTTGCAAAAAAAGGCACCACTCAAAAGTTAAGGGAGCGTTTTATTTGCTGTTTTTATCCTATTTTCTATTTTTTATTTTCAAAAATATTGAAAATGCGTTATGTTCATTATTTTCGAAAAATCCATTCTGAAACCATTTTCAAGATTTGTATAGAAAACACGAAAACCTTTTTTTAACGTTTTCAGCATTTTCTATGTTAAATGTCGAAAATAAGGAAAACGTGTTTTCAGATTTTAAACTTTACATTTATTATATTTGAGTCGCAAGTTTTATTTTTCGTACGTTTCAATCTCCAATCACCGCCGGAAAAGTCAAACCACCAAATCTGGTGGTTCCAGTGGTTCTCAGGTAGAGAACCACCTTCGCAGGTGGTCAGCAGGTGGTGGGGGTGAAGATGAGGGCCTGTTTGAAAATTTTAAATAGTTTGAAGGCCTTTTTGTAATTTTTATTATACGAAATTGTATTTTTGTAAAAGTATAAACTAAACACGTTTTCTATTTTTCCTTTCTCAAAAATAATTAATCAAAACAACAAACTAAACGTATTTTCAATTTTCTCAAAACAACAATTGAAAACAAAAAATACCAAAATATTTTCGAAAATGAAAATAGAAAATACAAAACAAACGGAACGCCTCCTGAGATTGCAAAAAATGTGAAACTCACTCAAAATTTTGTGTTCCTCTCCCATAATTAGACATATTGAAATTGAAATAAACAAGAACATTGTGGTTTAGGATGACAGGCAACACGTACATTTCAAACGCCTAATGGTCGCCTATGGCATGAACGGGACACACCTGAGGGTCATGAAAGATTTCAAAAGCTTATGGGCATGGTCGAGATGGCAAACTATATCTATATGATCGAGTTTTAGAGGGATATAATTCTCTAGAATTAATGCAAACGAGAGTTGCACCAGAAAAAGAATTTCATATACAATTCTAGAGAGTAATTAATCTAAAAATAAACCATATCTTAGGTATTTTGTGAATTATATATATATATGTTTTAGAGAATTCTGAGGGGTAAATATTAGTTGTTAATTATATATCGGAATCATCTTTACGGTCTATTCAAAAGATGTGCAAGTATAAACACAAGCATGATCTTCATTTTTAAGCATTCAATAATCTTAATTCTTCAACTTTCTCCACATTGTGGTCCTACTCGTCGTAATCTCTCTCAGTAGGAGGAAAATCAAGAATAATAATAATAATAAGTAGTAATTTAGAATTGAGATCAATGTTTTGAAAAAGAAACTAATCCTTGCGTTTAAGTGTAACGAAGGTAATATTACTCGTTGTTAACACGCGTTAAATATAATTGCCAACACCCCCATTTTAGGGAGGAAAAAGATAGAGCGGGTGAGGCCCACTATCGGGGAAGCGATTATGTATTATTAAATACTACAGTGTAGATTAAAAAAAATAAAAAAAATATTTCAAAAAAAAAAATTTTGGCCGGTAACGTGGCGCCCTGTGAGGGCGCCACGTCACACATGTTGGCAACATAAGTTGCCAACATGTTGGCATTAGATCATTCACCAAGGTAATATTCTGAAAGAGTTAGATCTATTGATGAATGTACGATCATTTAAAGAAGCAAATTTTCATTATTGAATCTAAAAAACATAAACAAATTTGGTAAATTATACAAAGTTAATTTCCTTAATTGATTTTAAGTTATAGGTTTTCGTTAATTGATTTTAAGTTATACATTTTTCGATATGAAAGTTGATATAAATCAAATTGCTACAATATTTCTAGTAAGAACTACGAATTATACGAGTGAAGAATATATTGATAAAAATTTGGATGATGGTGAATTAATTAAATTTATTGCATAAAAGAGGTAAAACCTTCAATGGATGATTCGAGGACTGATCTTATCTATGTTTAGAGGTAGGATTTTTTTTTTTTTTAAGTGGTGGAATCAGATGCCTGTGGATTGTAGGTTAGAGTTCACATTATATTTAATATTAGGGTAAACTGCAACTTGTAGGGTTCCTAATTAATCTTTGAGGGATGTTTACAATGGAGTCTCCAATCTTCAAAGTATCACAACTGAAGTTTCTAAACTTTCAAATGTTAGCAGGAGAGATCTTTCTGTCAAAAAAAAAAAAAAAAAAAAAAAAAAAAAAAAAAAAAAAGAAGAAGAAGAAGAATTTAGTTTTGGTGGTCAAACGGCCAAATTATTATAAAATGTCAAAATTATCCGCCAAGAAACAATTTAAGTTCAATGCATAACTTTTAGGAATGTGCAAATTAATCTTAAATCTTTTTAAATTATACAATTTCAACTTTAATTTATTAAAACTTTAATTTTTTAGAAATTATCATTTGAGCCCATAAATAAAATTAATAAAATTATTGAAATATTTTGATCATAATTAAATAGTTTTTATCGAAAATTTTCCATACATTAAAATGTATTTGCATTAACCCCATAACTTTGAAAAATTCCTTTTATATTAAATATGAACCACAACTAATAATTAATATATTGTTATCGCCATAACATATGGTTTAACTATTAATGAAAATATACCTATTGTAATAAAGAAATGTAGGAATAAAATAAGATAGCGTTTTATCAAAAAATGAAGAAATAAAATAAAATAAAATTATTTTTCAAATTTTATAAAATTAATGCAAATACATAATGATAAATGGAAAATTTTCGATAAAAACTATTTAGTTAGGATCAAAATAGTTCAATAATTTTAATTGGTGGGATCAAATGAAAATATATTTAAAAATCAAATGAAAATATATTTAAAAAATTAAAATTGTGTAATTTAAAAAGATTTAGGACTTATTTACACAGCCCTAAAAGTTATGGATTGAACTAAAATTATTTCTTATTGATTAGAGAGGCAATTTTGATATTTTACAATAATTTGACCATTTGACCGTCAGAACTAATGGTATTTTGAATTGATAACATTTAAAGATTATTGACTTTGGATGCGACACTTTGAAGGTCCCAAAGGTTAGGGACCCTAACTACAATTTACCTTTAATATTATTTTCAAAGAAATACTTATATCTATTAAAAAGTAATTTTAAATTGAGAAAACAATTATTTTTTGACGAATTTTAGCTGTTCAATTTTGTATTGACATTCCCGCTCTCCTACACACTACTTTGTGCATACTCTCGTGCACACTAATTCGTGGGGGTCGACCGGCCCCCCACCAACAGGGGGGGAGTTATGTATTATTCATCTAATTTAACGTAGATTCCAAAAAAAAATTAAAAAAAAATTTTCAAAAAAAAAAAAAAAATTTGGCGATGTGGCGCAGGAGCGCTTACGTCATGTATCGCTTACCTGCACACTAGTGTGCAGGGGAGCGCTAGCTTTTGTTTTGTATTGATTGATTCATTAATCAATCGAATTCCTTCGAGAAGATGACCGATTACAGTGCACATCAGAGAATAAGGTTGTTGAGTTATTGAAAATCTAATTAGAATCCAATACAATCATTCCTAACATCGAATCCATGTTCTTAATCGGTTATATTTGGCAGGAGCAAAAAAAAAAAAATCATTTTCTTAATTTGTTGAGAAGTATATATAACAATATACTGTATAGTAGAAGTTTAAAGATTGTAATCATGAGTTCGAATTTGTAAGAAAGGAGCCCTAGCATGAATCTGGCGCGGATAAATTTGTGCCCAAAAGTTTCTAATAAGAGAGTTCTTATTCATCTCTCTGGGTTTTAGAGGGCTTTAAACGTTAGTTTAAAAAACTTGCGTCAGTTGTGCGTCTCTCTATCATCGTTTGATGGAGGAAGAATTTGAGGGACGTAATGATGGACCAAACGTTGAAAACTTCGATCATGCTCAATGTTCGTGAAAATGTATTTTGAAGGTGGCTCGTGTATCAATCTGTCCAAATGTTTTTTTTTTTTTTTGGTGGCCACATAAATACTCCGAAAATAGCACGTGCAAACAAGTATACTAAAAACTTACCTCTTGTCGATGTGTATCAATGCGTCCAAATGTGTATTTTTACTTCTCCCACATCATTCCAACAATTTTCAGCTAACATTGGATAAAAACTTCAACTCACTATGTCTCTTGCTACATGTCTCCCTCTCTCCAGATAAGGGGGTGTATTAGAGATACATTTAACACCAAGAAAACAAAAACAGCCTCTTAATTTTCTTCTCAAAAAATAAAGATTCAAATCTCACAGTGCTCAAATTGCTCAAGCTTATTATAACAACTCAAAACCAGTCTAAAACATGGAAGAAAAAGGTAAGTAGAAGTTTGACAAAACCACCGAAAACTACATATTGCCGATTACTCTCCACAAGAAGAAAGAAAATTTTAGGGATATGCTGAAACTTGGCTTAATTACCCTAGTACTTGTAGTCCTTCACATGGAGGCTCTCAGAGGCACCCTCACTCAATGCACCACTGCCCTGGTAAGTTCCGAGCGTAGCCTCAGAATTGGCCTTGCACCTTGCAAGGAATGCAGCCTGAGCCTTCTCAATGTTTTCTGCCTTTCCTGCCCAAGCCTTGAGGGTGCTCTGCTGTAGGGCACGTCCAAAGGAGAAAGAAAGGGACCATGGCTTCTTGGTCTTGAGCTTGTTCATGGCATCCAAATTGCGGGTGGCCTCCTCTTCACTCTGCCCACCAGAGAGAAACACAACGGCCGGAACTGCCGCCGGCATTGTCCTTTGGAGTGCACGAACCGTGTACTCAGCCACCACCTTGGGTTCAACCTTGCTGGCTTCAGATCCAGGGGTGACCATGTTGGGCTTCAACAGAGTTCCCTCGAGGAGGACGTGGTGGTCGTTGAGTGCCTTGTAGCAAGCAGCAAGAACACGTTCGGTGACATCAGCGCACTTATTGATGTCGTGGGGCCCATCAACGAGGATCTCGGGCTCGACTATCGGGACGAGACCGTTCTCTTGACAGATGATGGCGTAACGGGCTAGGCCATTAGCGTTTTCGTTGATGGCAAGCTGTGATGGCTCATTAGGGCCAATCTTGAGAACAGCCCTCCATTTAGCAAAACGGGCACCTGCGTTGTAGTATTGCTGGCAGCGTTGGGCGAGGCCATCAAGACCTTGGGTGGTCGTCTCACCCTTAGTTCCAGCAAGCTCGACTGTACCCTTGTCAACCTTAATTCCGGGGAGTACTCCTCCCTCCTTCAACACATCAACAAAGGGCTTTCCTGAAAACAAAAAATCAACAAATTTTATTGCTCATCTTCTCATTTCTCAATATAAAACACAAGATACTTTGCACCTATAGTATGAAGCTTGTTGGGTTATTATATTAAACCTGCAGCGGTTTTCTGGTAGAGTGTTTCCTCAAAGAGGATAACACCACTTAGGTACTGAAGAGCACCAGGAGTGGTGAAAAGAAGCTCACGAAGAGCCCTCCTGTTTGACTCAACATTCTCAACATTGATGCTTGCAAGGCGTTTTCCAATTGTGCCGGTCGATTCATCGGCGGCAAGGATACCCTTTCCGGGGGTACCAATGTATGCAGCATTGCGAATAAGTTCATCTATGAAAAAGAAAGGATCACTCATTACATAGTGATAACAGCACAGAAGAAGAAAAAGATATCCAATGAAACATGCACATCATCTACCAAGTGTTAGATGTATAACAGAACTACAATATGAAAACAGAAATCTTTATGCAGAAATACTGCGAAAACAGAAAAATAAAAATAAAATCTTTGATTTCGATGTTCAAAGCCATGATATACATGATCTACTACAACCATATCTAGAAAACGTTAGTACTGTTTTGTTGCTTTCTCGAGTTTTAAATAACTCCGGCTATAAGTAGATCTAGCATATAAGCATAATAAAATTCAAAATTTTCAACCAAGCCGTTGCAATGAAAAGCATCTTGTATTATTTACTCAAAAATTTATATCCAAAAATAGTAAGATGTCAATGGTGTTTAACAGGTAAGATCATGAAAACTTTTAATGAGACTTAATATTTTATTTAATTATAAAATAGAGTTCACCCCACGGCCAGTAAGTTCTAGGAATCACTATCTATCAAAGAGGTAAAACACGTGAAAAACTGAACAAATGAAATTCAATAGATGCTGCCTTCCATATAGCTAATGCTTCTGCAGCAGCAAAATTCGATAATAATGGGTAAGAAAACATTGAAACGAGTTAAAAACCGTCCTTCAGCAGATCAGAAAAATACAGAATCTCCAGCGAACCACTCCGAATTAAATTTTGGGCAAAAAAAGAAAAAATTAAAGAATAATTTTCCAAAAGTCGATAAATAAAAACCAAATGAAAATTCCAGATCTGGAAAATAACAAGAAACGGAAACATCTAATCAGACTCGGATCTGATAAAAAAATTACAGCGAATTAGGAAAACATATTATCAAATTAAACTGACATAGAAAAATCTGAAAATGATTAAGCTTAGAACAAATTACCGGCGTACTTTCCCCTGTATGCAGACATGATTACAGCGAAGAAATTGAAGAAAGAGAAGGATTGTTCACAGAGAGAAAATGGCGAGATAGAAACAAAGTTTGGTGGGAAAGTGATAACGTGGTAGGGGTTTAATATAGTGAGTGGGGCAAAAGTTTACCATCGATTTTATCGCCTAATATCGACCCCTCCTCCAAGTAATCAGAATTTATGGTAGGCTTTTTATTTGACTATTTTTTCCTTCTTAAATTTGTTATATTGTTATGAATAATAATTGAAGAATAATTATTAGGTGTTATGAATAATTGAGAATAATGTGGTGGTTATGAATTATGAGGAATAATTTGGTGGAGGAATAATTTGGTGGAGAAATAATTTGGTAAAAGATGTAATTATTATATGTGAATGGTATTATCTGTGATGAAATTATGTAATTCACGATTGTCTTGAATTCGAAGTTTCATAAATAGAGCTGATTATTAATGAAATTAAATTCACGAAATTGTGGAGATAATTCTCTCTAAGTCTATACATTGTTTACATCATTTTATATAGCGTTATGTGTAGTCTACTTGCTTTGAGTAATATGAAAGAAGTATCTTTCTACTGATTTAAATCTTATAGATGATATTACTGTATCGAAGCTGGATTATGGCAGAATGAATTAGTGTCATCTCATCAATCACAAATAACTCTCTCATAACTGCGAAATCATCATTGAAAGCTTACTTTTGTTCGTAAATATTCTCATGCGATTCTACATTCTGTAGCGTATAACTTGGAGATGTGCGAAATCCAAAATTGGAAGAATGGAGTCAGAAAAGATTTTCAGATCGTAAATGGATTAAGTAAATCTCAATCGTGGAATAATAATTAGAAAGGAAAAAGGTAAATCGTATGATTTTATAATATAATAATATATTAGCTATAACGTTCGTTTATCGAGATATAAGGAGGCGCTCTGATGTAAAATCAAATTTTCTCGACTCCATTATACTCGATTTAACGAGCTTGATTGACACCAATATTAATAGGGTAATAGCTTCGTTGTTTGAAATATGTTATTATCTCAGCTTTGAAAATTAGTACACCAACTTTTGAAATATTACAAAATAGTCATTAAATATTTTGATATTTATAAATAGAAGTGAAAAGGAGATGATTTTCCAATCGTATAATATTGATAGAATATGTTTGATAATTTAACCATTCGCAGTTGGAATGAAACGATTTCTACTTGACGTGTAAAGGAAGGACGAGCCTAATTTTGGCGACAATAAACAAAAATGGATAGAATATTCAGAAAGAAATTCTAAATCCATTAATTACGACAGAAGTCCATTTGCGTTAATAGATCGAAATATTAATGTAGCTACCGAAGAGTTCGATTCATAATGTCTGATACAGAAGGATAAGTATCTTTCTTTAGAAGTAATGAGTATTTGTTACAGAAAACAAAATTTGCTCCGTAGAAGCGATTGATATTTAATTACCATGACTTTATTTCTTCTGCAATTTAATTGCTAATACCTCCTACTTGATGATGGGTTCAGCGAGTCACTAAGCGGAAGGTTTTATATATTTACTGCACTTTATATGCTAAGTGATGGGTAATACCTTCTACGGATCCTACTCTGAAGAAGTAGTTAAATATTATGCAATTTAATTCTTGCTATTTAAATTAAGTAAATTTATATTTATTGCAATAATTCCCATAAGGTAGGTTAGACCACCTATTGGAGAAATTTAATTTCTACATGATTTAAATTTATGCACTTTATAGTTTGAGTATATTTCCGATGTGGTGGGTAATACCACACGATTGGTGTGCATATTTCAATGTGATGGGTTATACTACTGCGATTGGTTATAGAATCCCTACTCGAAGAAAGTAGTTGATGAATATTAATCTCATACTACCGAAGTAGTAGACGATGAGAATAAAATTACTTACATTATATACTAGAGAATATTAATGGAGAAAATTGAACAAGTGGTGCTTGAAGTCACCATTGTATAAATAGATGAAAATAAAATGCTCAATAGATCCCATGTTGATAAATCGAAGAAAATATATCGCATGGAAGATTATATGAAGTAATCTCATCGATGATATGAGATTGTATTAATATGAGAATAAAATGCTCTTGAAGAAGCAAAATCACTAGATTTACGTATTTGAATAAAGCGATATGATATTATTATTATTACTCAGGAAGAAGTACAAAGCAGTAGAAGTGGAACATATTGAGAATATCAAAGATGGCATTAAACACTCGAAAATATAGAAATGCAAAAAGAAAATACATCTTGAATCCATAAATGAGGATCGTCTCAGTATAAATACTCAAAGTAACTCTGCACCATCAATATTAGGATTCATAATGAAATATTTAAAGGATCAGAATTTCTTTTAAACTTGCGATTAGTCTGTGGTAGCGGGACTGAGGCTTCCACAGATTCTTGAACATATGCATGAAATTTGATGAGTAGTTCATCAACGATTACTACTTGAGAGATAAGTATTTTTCTCATTTGAATGAAGATAAACTTATTATTTACACCACGATCTAGAAAGCGCTAGTAAACCATCAAAGAAATTATTAATATTCAACAAACCTATTGGTTTGACATGAAAATTCATTTTGTGCCAGCGGCTATATTGAATATTTCTCAGGTGTGTTGTAGCGCCTTTGGAAGGACGATGAAAGCATCACTATTATTCATCATATACATCATGCGATTGTGGATGGATTAGCGCATGGCACCAACCTGCTTTGGACCCATGGTAGAAGCGCTCCAATTGAGTATTAGATCCAACTAGATGGAAAGGTATTACACTCGAAAACTCTTATTCCCCATGTGATTGTCGTGACCATTTATAAGTCAGCTAAAAGTTTCTTGTTGGTTCTCAGGTATAGTATATTGATTTCTTGTCTCCTAACTCTTTTTACGAGTTGGTTTGCCATATCCACATATTGGATATGGCCTGCAATTTAGATCCACCAAGAATACATACGGTTTTAATATGGCGAGAGTAAAAGTTGACTTGTATGAGATGATTCTAAAATCTCCACATCCATCTCTACTCCTATCTCTCTTTTTGCACTTTATATTTTCAACATGAAGATATATGAATCCTCTATTTAAAGAAAATTTTAAAACCAAATAATTGAGTGCACTATTTGCTTTTTGACAAATATGAAAGAGAAAAAGCGAGAAATTTTCTTTAGTGATATGACGTATAAATTGTCGATTGATTGAAAAATAATATATATCTTAAAATTGAAAAGCGATATTTACAAATAAAAGAAATAAATTGATCTTTGTTATTACATAGGCTTTCTTACATAAATATGGGAAAATCATTATGCTAAATTTTCTACTAAATTTACAAGCAGGGATCTTCTAAAGTAAGTTTTTCAAAGTATGTAGCGTTTGTTGATCTTTGAATTTGGCCCATGGGCCATTAGCTCACCTTATGTCGTGTCCACTAGGATGTGTCTCAAGAGCTGTTGAATATCATCCAGGCTCCTTACTCAATCCATCCTTAATGAATCTTTATTTTATCTTCTGGATTACGGACAAGTACCCCATGATTTACATCAGTGTCACATGTCCATCGAGCACACTTGTAGCATCCTCCTAATCTTTTTGCTCTCAGTTTCTTTGAAAAACTACTTTTACCATACCAGGCATGTATTTAGAAGGAATTGAAACCTCACCAGGATAATCGAACCTTTGCTTCAATCAAGCATCGGATATCTTGTGGGATACCCTTATTCATTAGCATCCTTAATCTTTCCGCCTACCTCGATAAATCATTTTTAGGATTTTTAATCGGTGGTGATGGATAGTATTTTCGAAGATTTGAGCATATGATCCATTATAATGTATAGACCCTTGTTAGGATGAATTTTGCAATAATTTTGATGATTTATTTATAGAATAATAGGCGTATGAAATAAGACCCGAATTTTAAATAAATAATATGAAAGCGTAAAAGCTACGTTTTAGGAATTAAATAATAGCGGGATGTGATGCGTCTGTTTTGTAACTCCGTGTTTGAATAGTGGTAGACAATAATAATGTCACCAAAGATGATGGAATATGTCGGTGAATTATTTCTATGATAAATCATATTAGAGCACTATCTGGATACTAGTGAAATCGATATAAGAATTTCTTGAACTAAGTTCAATAATACTTCGTTGCAAAGCGGATGACCATCGGTTTAAATAATTATTGAAATCAATATTTCAAGTGAAGAATTAAAAAGAATTCTTCAATGATTGTTCGATAAATGATGAAATCATTCTAGCCAATATTGAATAAATCCCAAATATATACGGAATAAAGGATGAGAAGTATGGGCGCTCATTCTCGTATGTGATACTTAGATATTATGATATGGATCCTTTAGATAGTCACATGTGTATATGATTAAGTAATTTGAAATTTCACGAAATATTTGCTTTGTGAGTATGAGCATGATTTTGATTTAATGATAAAGCTAGTAAATGTATATCCCAATACTTTGAATAAATCACGAAGGATTTGAGTATGCATACAAGTGGGATATTATATGGCAAAATTATTTAAAGTCCTCAAATAAATTGCCGACATCGAGAATAGAATACAAGCGGTCTAAATTCCCATATTAAAGAGTGAATGATGGGAACATATATGATTAAAATGCCAAAGCTGTATGAGTTTTGGTGTCTAAATTTTCTCGGCATGAGGGGAGTATTAAATGTTGAAAATAATATGTGAAATGCATCATCCTACTTAATGAAAATAATATGGAAATGCATCATGTTATATCCTACCATGATTGAAATCTGAACTTGAAGTTCAAAGATGCATGAAAGTATGAACAATCACATATATCAACTACGATGCTTTGATAAGTTAAGCGCTTGAGCGTTGATATTTTCCCAAACATATATATCAAAGCAAATTATAAAGATGGTCTTAATAGCGAGGCATATGCTCTTGAAGAGTATATAGACATAACTATATTGTGTAATCCTACAAGAGGATTGATAATGAGATATCTCGATAAGTTATGTCGATATGGGGAAAGAAATGAAATTGAAATGGAAACACGATATGAAAATGTAGCGCTACATATGATCAATGATAATGAAAATATTGAGATATATTGAAGATGATAAATGGTGAATGTGAAATCCTTAACTTATGAGATGATGAGATGATGATGACTAGTGCTCAAGTTTAAAGATAAGCATGGTGGTCATTATATGTTGCATGCTCATGAAAGTTAAATTACCCGATCGTGTGTGTAGTACGAAAAAGGAAATTAAAGGATCGGATGAGCTAAACCGTGTTTATGAGTACCTAAAGGGTGAGGCTAAGCCCCTGAATGAAATAACCTATTAAGTGAGTATTAAATGTTAAATGATATATTTTAAATGTTAGTTAGTTATGAAGGTTTACTTATATGTTTATATGTTTTTCTGATGAATTTATATGCTTTAAATTGTGTGTTTGGAGACATGTGTTCATGGTGAATGTTTTGTAGTTGTGTCACGAAAATTGATGCACTCTAAATGAGCAGAAGTATAAAACCAATGTATATGATACTCATCTGAAATGTATGAAGATTTTGAAATGCTTACATTGGCGTACTTGTATAAAATCTGGCGTTGCACTCTTTCCCTTAGTGAGGTTTTATCCCATTAGGTTTTCTAGCAAGGTTTTTAATGAGAGCAACTTTAAAGCGTATTCACATGAATAATGTACTCTTTTTTCCTTCATTAGGATTTTCCCCTTTGGGTTTTTTCCAAATAAGGTTTTAATGAGGCATATTCATGGTATATTGAAACGATAGGAGAAATTGATCTGAGTGTATCTATTGGATCGAGATTATAATGGAGTAATGCTTTAGATCAGCGATGATGATATTGAAATCATTTCTGAAGTAAAGATATAGTTCTCAAGATATGAAATCGAGCGGGCGTGTGCTCTTTTTCCTTGATCAAGTTTTTCCCCTTTGGGTTTTTCTTGACAAGGTTTTAGCAGCGTAGCGTGAATCTTCGTATCTGCATTTGATAGACATCGAGGGAGCAATGTTTTGATGAAGCGGTATATAACCACTCCAAGCTATCCTGCAATCGGTTTGGAAGTTTTTTCCCCTTTGGGTTTTTCTCAAGCGAGTCAGAAAACATTTGTATTAATAGTCATTCAAGAGTGTTATGAATAATAATTGAAGAATAATTATTAGGTGTTATGAATAATTGAGAATAATGTGGTGGTTATGAATTATGAGGAATAATTTGGTGGAGGAATAATTTGGTGGAGAAATAATTTGGTAAAAGATGTAATTATTATATGTGAATGACTATTATACCCTTGATGAAATTATGTAATTACGATTGTGCCATTCGAAGTTTTCACATAAATAGAGCTGATTATTAATGAAATTAAATTCACGAGAATTATTGGAATTAAATTCTCTCTAAATTCTCTCTATTGTTTCTATACCTTTTATAACATATATTACAATATTACATTAAACACCTGCCCCGTTGGCAAATATTAGCGGAGGTCTCCCCAAATTTATGCATATAGCACTTTGACCCTCAACTTTAAAAATAGAGCATCCACGCCACAAAGTTTTTCTTTGGTTCAAATGGGGGTAATAGGATTGAATTTTTTATGGTTTTTTATAGATTTTTATATAAAAGAGGAGAGAGAATGAGTGAAATTGAATAATAGATAAATGTAGTATGTATAAGTGTCACAAGATATATAGATATGATTGATTTGACCAAATTTAAATTTAGAAAGAAATGATAAAAATATATAAAAATGAGTAAAAATGTGAATGAGATCATGAGTTTAAGTAATTTAGCATCTATGATAGAGGATCATTTTTTCTACTTTTTACAATTTCTTAATCCATTATTTTTTATTTTAAATCAATCACATTTACACACCTCGTGGGATCACATACACTATACAAATCTACACCATTTAACTCTATTCATTTTCTCTCCTCTTTCACATGAAAATCCATAAAAAAATTCAATCTTATCACCCTTAAGATATACCAATATCATTACAAGGCAGATAACCATGCAAAGATGAGGGTAGTGTCTGTGTTTATCAATGTGTTCTGTGTTCTATTGAACTTTTTATTTGTATGAAACTAAAAGGGGAATTATTTATTCAAAACTCGATTGTCATTAATATATAGTTATTTATATAAATTGAAATGATAATAAATTCATACAAGCATGGGCCAAGGTTGCCCTTTTTGCCACGTTGTTGAAGATCTCCGAAAGGCAGTTCAAGTTAAAAACATCCTCGTTTCGATCATGTTATTCTATACTAAAAAGTATTTGCCTTCAAAATAAGAAACAATTTAGAAATAGTGGTTAAGTTCAGTGAAAGTAAAACATAAATCTTAATTACCCGTTCAAAATACTATCATTTATTATCTGGAGATTCCTCCTTCACATTAATAGTTACTATTTCATATAAATATTTCATGAAACTCGCAATCCATGAGGGTGAAAAAATCAAAGCAATATCATTTGATGTGGCCTTGATCCCTCCTCGAAATGAGACATTTTATACATTTTACTCATATCGTATACAATAATATTGTAAATTTTGTAGTTCTGTTAGGGTGTGTTTGATTCAACAAATTTTTTCCAGGAAAACTCATTTTCCGGCTTTTTTTCCATCCTTGGTTGTTTGATTGCACTTTTTTTCCTAGAAAACGTTTTCCAACTTTTTCTCGATTTCCGTTCTTTTCATTGTTTTGGAGGCAAACGTTTTCCTTGGGGAGAGGTGGTTTTTGTTTTCAGGGAAAAGTTTGACACTTTTTTTTTAATGAACAATTTACTTTAACCATAAAGATAAGGAAAATGATCAAATTTCATTAAAAAGAACTCAAAAATAAGGAAAATAACATCATTTTCCAACTTTCAAATTAACCCAATCAAACACCTACAACTACTATTTCCTTGGAAAACCTTTTCCCGAAATTCATTTATCCGGAAAAAGTTTTCCTTCTAACCATTTTCCAACTTTGCAATCAAACACACCCTTAGAGTATTGAGTTTTTTTATACTTCAAGTCACTGAATGACTAAATATTGATAACCTACGAAAAGGAATCATATTCAACTAAATAACATTACCCGCTTTGTGCATTTCACAAAAGATCAAATGCTAACATATTAACAACTTAAATTATCAATGTATTGACATTTAATCATTAGTGATATACATATAGTTTTGGGGGCACATGGCAAATATCAACCAATATGTTGGCAGCCTAAATTATCAATTTCTTAATATTTTATTATTAGCTAGGTAGACAATGTTTATGAGTTATGAGTATTAATCAAGATATTTTATAACAAACCGTAGAAAATAGAGGACCGTGTCTGCTATTTTTTTCCCGCTTTGGTAAAAATTTGTAATTACTGCTAAACTGTATGGGGCCAAAATACGTTGATCCTTTCGATTACACGAAAACCATATGCTGACATTTGGTGGGTGGGTGGGTGGGGTCGTCAAAAAACAGGGGGCGAACAAAATGGGCCACCGCATGAGGTGGTTGTGTGGGGTGGGGCAACCTTTTTGGTGGAGAGAGTGGAAAAATGAAAACCAAGAGCAACACCTAAAACGGCGGGTTTGTTAAGGTGTCTTGGCCCCCTGTATTCATTCCTAGCATCCACCAGATTCACTTCACCCTATTCTTTAGTAGGGAATTTTTGTCACTGGGATTAAGGGCTTGTTTGACACAATTTAAATAAAGTTTCATAATTATCATTTGAATCACTCATTATGTTGACTTATAATTTAAAATTATTTTTCATTCATAATATTTGTATCAAATACACAAATAAAAACAATAATTTCTTTAATCAGACATTTTCCATAAAAAATATTTCACCCACAACATGATATTATTGTCAACATTTTTATTTATGGGGGTAGCAATTTCACTCCTATTTCCCAACAAAGATGAAACGCAATTGTAGGGGCAATAATTGATGAAAGGTTGGAAACAAATCGTGTCAAATAAAGTACACCAATAGAATTACTACAAAATAGAATGAATAGAGACCTTTTACGAAAATTGTCCATAAATATAAGGAAAGCATTTCTTTCATAGAATTTAAATTGATTATATACAAATAGGATGCTAGAGAATACACTTAATTAATGTCTTTTATTTAGAAGTTACTCGTTATATATTTGAGAATTGAGAATCTTTTTTGTGAAATAAAATTATATCCCAAACTTTCGGCCAATGAAAATATGGTAAATAGTTTTCTTTTACGTCATATATATATATATATATATTATATTATATATGTATTTTTTTTTTTATTGAAAAATTTTCGAGGATGGAGATTTTTTTTTTTTTTTGTTGGGACAAACTTGGAGATGTACTTTTACACATATAAAAATAGTTTAAGTATATACAATGGTCTCGTAATAAATGTCTAAAAGAATAATGGTCTTATAAATAAATGTCTAAGGTGACATTCTACTTCCCATATTATATATTTTTACATGAAATATTCGACAGCAAGAACCAGACCAATGCGAAAAGGCATCACAAAGAGAGGCATAATGCAAATTTAAAAGCCAAAAGAATATATCCCAAAAAAAAAAAAATTAAAAGGCATAAAGGTCAATTTTCATGCGCATTGTGATGGTTGCAATGGCATCATCTCCCATGCCTCTAAATTGGTACTCTACCATTTTTTTATTTCACAAAATGTTAGTGACGAATTGAGCCGTTGAGGTTTAGATATGTGGTTTCTTTTTTATGTCTATTTGAATGTGTTTCTAATTAAAATAGTATATATTAATATATTTGAATTTTTAATATATGACAATTATAATATAAGTAATTTCAATTTTAGGAAAAGTGTAAGTAACATAATGAAATCGTAAATATGAGCTCGAGTTTGATAGTAAAATTTTTAAATATATTGTTTGGTTTCTTATTTGTATAAGGTCGTGTTCGTGCATAGATTAACGCCACTGACACTTTTATACAAAAACAATTATATAGTTATGAAATAGCGAAAAATTAGTACAAAAACAGTAGGACATGATACAATAATAATAGAGAATAGAATGAGAAGGCTTGTATTTATTTTATTCTTAGCACTGTCTCATATTTATAAAGTTCTAATTCTTAAAACGGATTTATATATGGATCAAGATACAAAAGTAAGCCTTATATAAATATATATTGTGATAACATTATATAGTGTTTAATGCTTATGCATATCAATATTTTGTAACTGTTTTTATTTTATTGTTTGGGAAAAAGTTATATTATATTTTCTTCACTTGTGCAAAAGGGTTTAAAAATGTGTCCTTTGCAAATACTCCAAAAGGATGGGCCGAATTTAAAAATTTCCCCGGTCAAGAAGTGAGTTGGAGCTGATTCAGCCAAAAGATCCATTGAAGAGGGCGTGGATATCACCATCATCGGCCAACTTGCCGAGTATAGATAGCACTATGGTTATGTGATTTTAAGAAAATTAAAATTGAAAAGTGAAGCAACAATTATTTTTGTAGTATACTTGAGATTAAAACGAACTTAAAGGTCGTGTCTTGAAAAATAAAGGATAAAACCTTGGAGAGCATTCTCATTCTAAACATTCGAGAGAACTTTTTTTTAAAAATTTTTACCACTTTTTATTCATTCCCCTAAATCAATCAGATCCACATATCATATCACATCCACAAATCTTCACCATTTAATTCCATTTATTCTCTCTCCTCTTTTATATTAAAAACCAACCCGATCACCCTTTATATATGTACTACACAAATTAGAAGGCAAGTCTTCTTCCCATCGTACATCATCATCAAATGCTATCTTTCTTTTACACATCTATATCCCTACAGTCCGCCGTAAAATCTCTTCTATCATGGCTCATATCTATTGCGTGCCTATCAAAAGCATAAGAGAGAGAATTACAATATAAAAAATTGACACTTACAAAGTAGCCACTATTTTTCGTGTATCCTTTCCCGTCGCTAGCACCGAACAAGTTTTACTTCAATGCACATATTAGGATACAATAGATGGTGATATTCGACTATCCATTGCTGCATTAATCTTGAGAAGCAACTATCAAGTAATACTGAAGTCTAAAACTTCACAATTATTTATAAATTTAATTATGGCCTTTACAGCTATAACATATTAAATCCATAAATTACCCTAATGTACTGAAAGTTTAGAGGTTTAAGAAACATGATAATAAGATCAAAGTTAATATGTGAGGCTAGATCCAATTTAACGTTTAGGGTTGCGATGAAACATTGTTAATTTGTTTGAAACCGGATTTCGATTTGATGTTCCTTTATTTAATGCACAGACATATTTTTGGTTATTGAGTTTTCAAGTAATTGTACTTACTTTTATTAACTTATAGTCAGAGTTAATTTGTGATCTATTCTAAGGAATCGAGAGATTATGACAGATTAGACCAAAGTTGAAAACCATAAAGTCCGATAAGGAAAGAGAATACATCTATACTTTGTGTGATATTTTACTTCCTAAAATTTAATGTATTTTTGGATTGTTGTTATCATAAAAATATAGTTAACACTAAGGTTGGAATTTACTTAAGAAAGATTTTCCAATATTTTTGTGAAATTATCATGAAAACCAATTTGTGTTATCAAATCAATAATTTGGGTGAGAACTAATTAATAAGTGGATTCAAAACCTTAACGTTAATTCCAAATCTTGAATTTTAAAACCACAATCACTGTTGCATTTATTAATTTCTAGTTCTTTATTAATTTTGCACTTTAATTTTATTAATTCTAGTTTCTCACAATCAAAATACCTCCACTCGTTTCGGTTAAGGCTAATTTAATTAAACGTGAAATACAGGGTCCTCGTGGGTACGATACCCGAACTCGAAAAAATTCACTTTATTACTTGCAATTTATACACTTGCGGTGTGAGATTTATGGCAACAAGTACTATAAGAAGTAAATGAATTAACAATTAGATAATAGCACTAATGATCTCCTATCAATATATGACATTTTACGGTGTCAACTTCTTCCACGTGTCGCCCTCCCTTGAATGGAAGGGAGCCCGCACCAACCTTGATCAATATCCACGCTCCACATTGCATGTTGGTATCTTACAGTGCCAACATATCTTAATCTTAATATAATAATAAGAGGAGTTCCAACTAGGCACTGCGCCATGTTGGCAGTGCCAACTTGGTACTCATTTAATTACTTAAAAGTAAAATAGGAAAATCTTATTTTGGAAATAAATATTAAGTACACACTTTATTATTTTATTTTTCTTATTTAATTTAATTTAATTTATTTTCTTTATTTAGTATTTTTTTCTTATTTTAATTTTTTATATAAATTTTAATTTTTCAATTATGTATATAATTGAAACTAAACAAAAAAAAAATGCAAGCATTAATGAAAATGTGATATGATATTAAAGTTACAAACTGCAATATCAATTTAAATATTTTTAAAAATGATAATTAACTTTTTTAATATACATTTTAATTTTTGAATATTATATTTTAATTTTTTTATATATCTTTTAGTTTCTGAATTATAGTGTTAACTTGATATAGTGCTAGGTTGGCAGCGATTTGCTATTTAAAAAAATCATTTTCATTTATTTAAAAATGTAAATGAGAAAAAATCTTTTTTTATTTACTTAATGTACAAAATCCGTTCAATATTCATAATTCAATTTGAGCTACATATGATATAAAATCAATTCAATATTCACAAAATTTATATACGTATCTGTAGACCAATTATAAGATCATTGCTAATCGTATTTGAATAGTTATGTATGACTCATAAAATATAGTATTTAGTTTTTTTTCTTTGTTCAAAAAATATGTTATCGAAATTTTCCCAAAATCACCAATTACGATAATTGATATAATATTTTTTCTTATAAAATAATATTTCGCACCAAATTATTGTCTTATTTTATAATATTATTTTATGTAAATATATCATTTTAAGTATCCCGTGCAACGCACGGGGGTAATACTAGTTATCATTAGAATTGGAGTGTAGATAATAGATTGGTGATGATGTTGCTAATTAGATTTTAATTATTAATTAATTAATTAATTAATGACAGTAAATCAGACCAATTAAATGGACAAACCGTGTGATTAAGTGATGAGATGAGATTAGGCAGGAAAATGTTAAAAAAATAATAATTTTTTTTGAAAAACAATTTAAAATTGAATAGATATATAGGTTGTTCAGATTAAAATGGAAACTCTGTGCAAATATGCAGGTAGGGAAGATATGACCAAATTTATAGGAGATATAGATAGATTATTACTAATAATTATAAATTAAATAAATTTCGATTATCCATGTATTAATAATAACTAGTTGTCTCATCCGTGCGTTCTACGGAATACTAATTTTTCAATAAATTGTAGTTTTGATAAATTTTAATAGTATCAAAATTGCACCACCAAAAAAAAAAAAAAACAAACAAACAAACAAAAGTAGCCTAACATTAAATTCACGTAATACGCACTTCCAAAAATGTCGTTAAGCTTTCCACAAATGTTTATTATCATATTCAAATCCCCTGACCTCTGAAGATATTGAAGAAATGAAGAAAATGCTCATTTTCACTTGAAACTACACTACTCTCTATCATGACCAACTCTATCCAATGAGAAAAAAAACAAACAAAAAAACAAAAAAACAAAAAACCACAATTGCTTGATGGAGAGTAGATAACCACCTCTGAAGATAATGAAGAAATGAAGAAAAGGCTCATTTTCACTTGAAACTACACTACTCTCTATCATGACCAACTCTATCCAATGAGAAAAAAAAAAAAACCACAATTGCTTAATAGAGTAGATAACCTTTTAAGACTACACTACTCTATCATGACCAACTCCATCAGAATAAAAGTTCATTTTCCTTTCAAGACTTTATCACCAGGATCTCTTGAATACATTTGAGATGACCTCGTACAGGCTCACACCAAGGTCGGAAAATAACCCCGTCGTTTTATTATTAAATAATCAAAATTAAAGTACATGAAAAAAGAAAAGCGCAAACCCAACCTCTTAAAAGCAAATGGACAATGTGCAGATACTATAAAGGTTTCTCCCTATGCGCCTGTTATTATCCAGATTTTTATATATTTTTATACATTTTTATCAATTGTCATCTAAAGTCAAACAAATCATATCCATATAACTCGTGGGACTCGTGCTTTGTCACGGTTGTAGAAGGCTGCATAGAGTTCCTACCAATTGTCTCTCTGTATATGTCCATTGCCTTTTGCATGATCTTAGCCCGACTCAACAATTTTTCTCGAAAACTAATCTCAAGGCCGATGCCAGCACCTCTAGCAGCCTTCTTAAGAATGCCACGAACCAGTTGAGGATCATATCCTGCAGCAGCCATCAGCAACAGTCCTATATAGTCTGCTTCAATCTCCAACCTGGTAGAGGACACAATTTTCAAGTCATCTGGACTATCATCTCTATTGCACACGAATATAAGAGAAGATCAGATAATCAGTAAGTATTTTTATAAGCACGTTCATAGCCCAAAGTTACTATGAGTAAGAAAAGGCAAATACAGCAAGGTATAAATAATCAGAAATGCATATGCGTTAAATTAGAAAGACAAGGTGAGAGTTAAACTTCATTTCACTTGTTTGATAGGCAAAATCTCCAATGTTAAATCTTTTCTTGCACATGGTTTAGTGTGCGCTCTTCAATGAAACTCCGCATGATAAGCAGAACTAGAGGTGTTAAGATGGGCGGGTCGGTCCGGATTCGACCGGCCCACTCGCTTTTAGCCCGGACCGCTAGCAATGCTCTCTACCACGAAAATAGGCTGCAACACTGCAGCCTTTTTGACTTTGAGGGGACATAATGTCCCAATGTCCCCTCAAAGTCAAATACCATTTTATTTTCTTTTAATTTATTTTTGTGTATTATATTATTATAATACTAAATTAATAAAATTAAATTTCAAAAAATTTTCAAATTTGTGTGTATTTTTTGTATTATAACATTTTATTATATCACTAAATTTTAAAATTTAATTAAAAAAATTTATTGTGATTCATATGGGTCCGCCCGTTTATTAACCCATACGAATTGGCTCATATGGGCCGACCATATGGGTTGGCCGGGCCATGTTTTAAAAAATGCGGGCCGGTCCAACTCGGCCAGTCAACCTGCTTGGGCGGATTCGTGAACCACACGGGCCGTTCACAGGCCAACAATTGGCAGCCCGACCCAGTCCACCCGAATTTATACCTCTAAGCAAAACTGAAACTCGGCATAGTACATCAATTTGTTAAGTAATCAGACTACATCATACAAGTTCACAACTTTCATGAGGAAGTGGTAAAAAGAGAGAGCGCATCAATATAACTACAGTGGTCAAATATTCTTATATTTTAGTATTTAATTATGAATGTTCCAATAAAAAAAACAAGTCATGTTGAAGTTTAATGAAAAATAAAATTGGGAAAAGCCAAGGGGTGCGTTCTGTCTACCGTTTTCCAGCCATTTTCTATTTTATATTCTCATAAACGTGGAAAACGCGTTCTGTTATCGAAAACGTTTTCAAAATTTGTAAAGAAAATTAGAAAACGGTGTTTTAACATTTTCCACGTTTGCTGTGTTAATTTAGAAAACAAGGAAAGAGCGTTTTCAGATTTTAAACTTTACATTTGTTACATTTTGAGTCTCGATTTTTACTTTTAATTCGTTTTAGTCCCAATCACCGCCAACCAATACCGGAAAATGGTCAAATCGCCACCACCCGAACAACCTGCGCTGGTGGTTTAGGTGGTTTTAGACCACCTGCTTGTGGCTCCTTAAAGTCTCCGAGCGTAATTTCAATTTTCTCAAAATAACAAATGAAAACAGAAATAATTTCCTTTTTTCGAAAATGAAAACAGAAAACAAACATAACGCACCCTAAAATTTTGTTTATTCTAAGTGTTAGTCATGTTGTATGAGCCAAACTAAAAACACAGGAAAACCAAGTCAGGAATGAAATAGAGACGTGATATACCTCAGGCGTAGAGGAAACGCTAAGAGCAGTTCTAAATCTTTTATGACAGAAGAAGGCAAAAAGTACCCCAAGAGTCGCTCCACTGGGAGAAACAACCAATCTAACTTTGAAAGTACTTCACCCACGTGTCTTGCCGCAACATGAGCAACCTATCAAGTAAACAACATGAAATAAGAATCTAAAGCCAATTGCATAATACAATAAATGATCGTCTACCTCATGGCCAATGATAAAAGCAATCTCATCATCTGAGCCAAGACGCTTAAGAAGCTCTGCAAGAATGACAATCTTGCCATTGGGTGCACAAAAGGCATTACTTCGAGGGGAATCAACCACCATAACCTCCCACCTCATACCCTGCAAATGCCGGCTCCCATATTTTGTCCCTTTTACTAGAACTTCCTCCCTACTAACGTCAGCCTCAATCCTCCCTTTCTCTAGCTCCATACCTCCCAGTAAAGCCTCAATTATGTTCTTTGCTATCCCTTGAACCCTAATGCTGTCCGGATGATCAGGGGGCAGTATTTTCTGACCTTGTAAATTAGACTCTAATATATCCGGCCCCAGCTCTTTTTCAAGGTCAGTAGACACATTCACAAAATGGGTTCTTTCCGAGAAAGGTACAATTTCCAAATTTTTATTGAGAAAAATCTCGGGGTTTACCGTAATCAAAGTATAGACAGAGAATAACAAGGTTTTAATCGGCCATTTGAATTTCAGTTGCTGGTCGTTATATGCATAGCAAAACCTCTCAGCTTCATTCGGAAAAGAGTTTCTATAAACTGGTGGCGAAAATTCAGAACTTCTCGATTCACAATTAGGGGAAAAGCTGGTTGTTGAAATTGATTCGTGAATGGGGGTCCTAATTGATTTAAGCCCATTCTGAATTACCGGGTTGCTAATAATTGGTGGGGAAAATTCAGATATTCTCGATTTAGTGAAACGGGGTTTCGAACAACCGTAAAAGCTGTTTATTGAAATTGATTCTTGAACGGGGGACCTAATTAAATTAATCTTTGATTGGTTTCTACGCAAAGCTGCCAAAATTGATCTTGACAAAACCATGGCCAACGGCGATGAATAGTTTCGCGGAAATCAAATGACTGCTGCTACGGGAAGATGGATTAAGAACAAGACACGGCGACTCTGAGAACTAAATAAACTCAGTAATATATACGATGGTAGCGAAGGCGTGATGAGCACGTCCCCCCTTCGATTTAGGACCATGTTATGTAAGGGCGTGTTTGATTGTACGTTGGAAAATATTTTTTAAGGAATACAAATTTTAGGAAAAGGTTTTCCTATCTATTCACTAGATTCAATTTTTCAAGAATTTGAGATAAAATATGATTGTTGGATTGTACCAAAAAAATATTTTCTTAGGAAAATTGGATGAATCAAACACACCCTAATTTATTTCCATTCCCATTCCCATTCCCATTTAAATTTGAATTCGAGTCAAACACAGTTTCTTTTGTTAATATTAATAAAACTTGTATGATTTTTCTTTTCTTTTTTCTTTTTTTTTTTTTTTTTTTTTGACATTAGGAGCGTGATAGAGGAAAATTGAATTGAACTTTAGACCAAAGATGTCCAAAACACACTTACATGTAGAAGTGGGCAAAAAAATAAGAACCGAATCGAAAGAACCGGAATAGAAGCTTTCGTTTCCAAAAAACTAAGAATAGGAACCGGAATAATAATCCAATGGTTTATTCACTTGATTGCCGACTTTTGTGAATTCTTTTAGTAAATTCAAAATTTCTACAAAGATCGGTTCTACTTGCATATTTAATAGCAGTTAAGCAGAAGCAGTTGCTCCTTAAACAGCAAGCTACTGCTTAAATAGCTTGAAGCAGCAGCTTATTGAAGCAGCAGCTTGCTGCGTTAAGCATCAGCAGACAGCAAGCAAGCTTCAATTTTTTATTTTATTTTTTTCTGTAGGTTTGTGTTTCAATTAAAAATTTTTATTTTTTTCCCCACGATTTTCAAGTAATAAAAAATATATCACAAAATAACCGGCACCGAACCAAAACAGGAAGGAATGGGAACCGGACGGGTATTTTGTTTGAAAGGAACCGAATGGTTCCATTTTTCATATAACAGATTACGATTCGGTTCCGGGTGGTGCACTACCCGGAACCGAACCCAAAACGCCCACTCCTACTTATATGTCACTCGATCACAAGGCCCATGGGCTAATCAATCCCGAACAAAAACCAGTCAACATCAATTCCAGTTCCAAGCCAGCTCGGAACTAGGCTTCAGTGAACCGAAATGGTCAGTTCTAAAGCTGGTTTAATGAACCATAAAATAAAAAATATCAAATGATTTTTTTTCCAAATGGTCTCAAGCCTTGATTAAAATTAATAAATTTTTGGTTTCTCTCTGCAAGAGTGAAAGGAAATATAGGTAGCTTAATTTTGAGTTTTTTTTTCTTTTTTAAGATTGAACCGAAATTGATCGGTTTCAAATTTTTTTGAACTAGAGCAGTGGCCAGGTCTAACTTTGGCAAGTTAGATGGAATTAATAGCATAAAACAAAAGAAATATAATATCATTATTTTTTATCGTAAAAATATCAAAAATTCTAAAACACTTCCTTATGTACGACACTTGTAGTTGTATTTGTTAGCTTCTCATTTTTGTCACATAGCAATATTTTCAATCCATTGCAATTTGTAAATCTTGATATTGCACAACACAACTACTCATGACTAATTTAAATCCCTTCAAGAAAGGGCCAGCGTGTGAGAGCAATTGACATAGCGAAAATGACTAATGTTGGAAAATATCTTTCAGCATGACATTTATGTTTGAATTGATTTGTGCATTAGTATTGTTGATGCCGAAAATAGTAATAACTACTTAAGTATCAACTTAGTGTACGTTAGGGGCTGATTATAGTAGCTGGTGCAGTAAAGATTGAGGTTTGTATCTATATTTGAGTTCGAGCTCGGGACTGATTACAGAGAACTTTTTCTCTCTCTCTCTCCAAATGGCAACCAATTCTTCTATTTATAGTGCAAATCCCATAGGCGGTCGTACGTAGATCATCATGAGGTGGCAGGACTAGCTTCAGGCTAGGTGTGATGATTGCTTTTGCAACCTGCGCGCAGCTGCTTGCATTTATGGCGATGGCATCGTACCTTGTGTGTAGTCGGCTTTGCATTTATTTTGGGATGTCCCATCAGACAGTGGTGACGTAAGTATGTCAGGGGACACGTGGATTGTACTTGCCTGACGCATCGTTTCCCGAACGAGTTCCTAGCTATACTTCCAACCTAGGCACAGGCGTAGGTGGGGCTCCACACTAGTTTCTCGGTCCACTTCAGCCAAAGGAAGCCAAGCTATGCCACGTCCGAACTGACCTTGTCCATGGTGACACAACGTCGATTAATGGCATTGGCCTGTACTGGGGCTAAGCCACTTAGCGTGGTGCCAACAAGTATCATCACAGGTCATGATTTTTAATCTTAAGATAAATTTTTTAAAATTTATTTAGCATTATAAAATTTAAATGCTTTCATGTTTACACAATGTTGCGTCTGAAAATCATCAATGTTAGCAATATTTTTTCATGTTGGCCAGTTAAATCGTCAAAATAGCGTACATTGAGTCCGTATAAAAAAACATAGAGAGTAAGTATCATGTAAAAATACAATACTAACAATATTGAACATGAACTTCAAATAATAACTAAACATTAACACATAAAAACTATGTCAATTTATAACTAAATGAAACCACGATTATAGCTCATTTAACAAATAATTAGAAAAATATATAAACAAAAATAATAGGATTTTGTTAAAGACTAGGAAAATGCATTAAATTACCAACCAACATTAAAAATAATGAAGCACATTGCGATGCATGAATTATTCTATTGTTCAAAATATTTATCATGATGAAAATCGATAGTCAAAGATATTCCATTTTCTAAATTTTAAGCTAATAAATTTATTCTAACATTAAATATTTCAAAAAGACACTATGATTACAATGTTATCCCAACATTTATTTGAGAAAATTGTTTGTCTGAGTTTAACAAAGTAATTTTTTTTAGATCGTGACATAACTAACTCTATGTATACAATTAGGAATTAGGACAAAAAAATATTTTAACATATGTAAAATTAAATCATTGTAAATGAAGAATATAAGAATATATACTCAAATAACAATCACAATTAAGATCAAATATTGTACGATCAATTTTTTTTTAAAAAAGTAAATTTAGGTATGATATTTTTAAGTAAAATATTTTATAATATTTTATTCTTTCAAATAGATAAGAGGTTTATATACCACTAATAAAAAGATTAATTAATCAATTGATATCTATAATGAAAATATATTTAAGTCAATCATTAGTAAATAAGAACATGTGCTCACAAATATATATATATATATATATATATATGTGTGTGTGTGTGTGTGTGTGTGATTTTATTTAAAGAAAAAAATATGCAATATAAATATTAATTAAATTTTAGTGAAGCATAAAATAATTTAGAAATAAAAAATAATTTATGAATAATTTCAGTTACATTATGAACGGTACCTACGTATAAAAAGGTAGAAATGGACAATTTCATTATTTTAAAAAAATCTAAAAAATATGTTAACCCTTTATCTTTTAATTAATAATTATACTAATATAGTTAAATCTGTAACAATTAATAATTTATTGGCTTAAATTAACAGTATGAAATATAGTTTTATTATCTAAAATTGTATTTTAATGTGAGGAAATTGAAAAGAAAAAAAACAATTTCAAGAAATTTTAGAGAGAGTTATAGAGGAGAAATGGGACGGTGAAATAATGAAATAGAATTATGGAGTAAGAAAGTTGAATACCCCACGTTGGGAACCATCCACAACCAGTTCCCGTTACCATCACATACTTCTAATACAAAATTTCAGTGAAATATTTTTTTTAAAAGAAATAAGTTGGTAATTCTCCAACAAACTGTATCAATAATTAAATTTTTATATTATAATTCAACTGTGAATCTAAAATATTATTTAAAATAATTTTAATTGTAATTCTCAAGTTGTAATAAAAATGTTATTTTTTTTATTCCTGAATAAAATACTCACTCAACTTCATTTAACACATATTAAATTAATATATATTTTTAATATGATTTTTTATTTTTTAATATTTTGCAATTATATATATATATAAAAAATTATTGAATAATAGCATTAAAGTCAAATAAAACATCAATTAGAGAATGATAATAAAATTATATTTGAACATTCAAAAAATCTTTATCTTTATATATATTAAAAGCATTACTTGGGCCAATTCTGGGTTTCCCGCCTAAATTGTGGCCCAATCTACGACCCAAGTAGCCTTTTTAATTACTTAAATAATTAAGTTAGTATTTTAACAAGTATTTTATTTATTTTTTTGTTTTGTTCATTTATCAAAATCGCTATTTGTTTGGCATATTTTGTTTCTTAATTGTACATTCATATCTCTATTTTCTTAATATTTAATTATTTTTTATTTATTATTATCAATATTTTTCAGTTAATTCATTAAACTTTGACTTTTAACCTACCAAATCTTTTTTATTTTTATGTTTCTTTTAGCTTTCCCATAGTTTAGGAGCTTAATATTTCATTAAAAATTCTCAAAGTCTAACTAATGAATTTTTCATTGTAATTTTAGATGTTATATTATTTTACAAATCTCTTTTTTTTTTGCAACATATTATGACTGTCATTTCACAAACTTAAAACTTAAACAAACATGGAATGCGATACTATATATGAGTTTTTTTATTGGAGCTTCACCTCATCCTGTTGAATCTTGTCAAATTTACGAATTTCAAAACGGAGGCCGAACGGGACCGTAAAAGCCCGGGTGTTCCGTAAGTTACGGAACACCCGGGTGTTCCTTAACATCCCTGATGATAGATATTGCTCACCATAATATTTATTCTTAGTGATTTTTCTAGACGTTTATGTTTCCCGTTTGCTCAACTCATATTACTAATTTACTTTGATTTCTTAACATTAATATCCATAATTACTTAACATTTAATTCATTTTATTTTTATATATTATTATTAATATTACTTAATTAATTCGTTAAAGTTTAACTGTTTACCTGCCAAATCCTTTTCTGTTCTTCTGTTTATATCTTTTCTTTAAAAGAAAAAAGAAAAACAAATTTACATATTTAGAAACTTAATATTTTATTAAAAATGATCTCAATCTAACCAATGAATTATTTATTGTAATTATTCTAGAAACTTAGAATCCAACTTGATGTGTTATGACTTACCTAACATTTAATTTATCAATTTATGCTATGATAGTACTCGCTCACCACCATGGCCATATCATTATTTGGTTTGTATTTTTATCACCTGTGCGTTGCACGAGTGATAAAAAAATTGTAAATTATTTAGGATTCAATCTCATAAAAAATTGTAAATTATTTATGTAATTAACAATTGGCGACTCAATCGACGATTGGAATCATGCAACTCAATCAGAATTTTTTTAATTGGCTCTTGGCTATCTTAAATATTTATTCAGGATTCAATCTCCTAAATAAATATTAAAAATTCTAACCACTTTAAATTATGTATTTTATGCAATTTTTGCTAAGTTGGATTCTATTTAATTTTAAAAAATCATTGATTAAATTGTCTATTTTAATTATTAATCATATATATTTCAATTTATTTATCTTACCCAAATTAATTTAAATTTGATATCAATCATTAAATTTTTTATCAAAATAATATAAAATCTATGAGCTTCTTTATTAACCACATTAATAATCCTATAGAATTTGAATTATTTAAAATAAACATCTAAATTGATGAGTTTTAAAAAAATTTGGTAATATACCGAATGTATTGAATTGATGAATTTATACCGAAATATTAATATATGTGTTTCATATGCTTTGAAGATATTTATTGAAAAAATTAGATATCTAAAAATAAACACATAAATTGATAAATTTAAATAAACATATTAAATCAGTAATTTTGTATCGAATATGCGAATATGCGTGTTAGCATTTTTAGAAAATATTTATTCAAAAAAATTAGATCTTGTTAATACATATTTAAAAAGTGTAAATAAAATTCTCCGATTAAACAATCACGATGGAGCATGGACTGGGATCAAATTTTTCTAGCAGAGTGGGATGGGGAATGTGAGTCCTCATTCTATTGCAATTCTTATATCATCCCTTTCTAGCCTCAATTAATTGAGGATTTGGCGAGGACGAGGATAAGTATTTCCGACCAAGATAGAAATGAGGTATTGGAGTCTGTTGAACTGTACCCGCTAGATTACTATATCTATAATATAGTAGCATATGCTGATTATATTTCATAATAAAATTTTCAAAATCATTACTCATATATTCATTGTCAATACCGTGTATTGAACGGGTGTATAGTTTATATCTCCCGAATTTGTTCAAAATACAAGTGAAATTCTATTAAAATTTTTATATCGTTACTTAAACCGTGAGAAGTTCACTGCTCTATGAAGTATTTTTTCTTATTTTATTATAGTATTATAAATGCTATGCTCTTAACATTAATAGAAACAACAGATTTGGTATACATATCACCCCGTGCAATGAACATGTGAAAACGCTAGAATAGAAGGGTGAATTGCTATGTTTATGGTAAATAATGGTGGTGTTTGATTCATGGTATGGAAATTTTTTCTATTTACATAACTCTATTCTATGGCGATTGGATTTGTTCTATGTTAATATTGTGTCGTATCTAACGCTCTTGTAGGGTAGTGCTAAGGAAAGACAATGGTTGTGGTGAAATTTTGAGTTGCTCTTGCTTGCTTTCCATTATTTCGTTGTATAATTATGGATTCCATTAGGATCAACATTTTCTTCACAATAGGATGTTGAATAATATTGTTTTACATTTATGTTGACTGTGTTGAGTCGGAAATTGAACAGGATAGATTCTTCCAAAATACAAGGGAGACTTTGTTGAAATTTTTATAAATTTTTTTATTACTTAAACAGTAAGAATTTTTGTACTTTGTTTAGGATTTGTGATATCTTCGATTTTATTACTATCATAATATTAATACTATAGTCTTAGTATTGATAGGATTTGTATATTTGTTGCACATATCACACCGTGCAACGCACGGGTAAAATTGCTAGTATATATAAAAGAAAAAGTCTCTACATTGTATTTTCCCGCCAAAATCTCCCTTTTTAATTTTTATTTTATTTTTTTGCCTGGAAATCTTCCTTTTTAGATATATATATATATATATATATATAAGAGTGTATTATCTATTAATAGTTAATAATTAATGATATATCTATGGATATATATGGGAATATGTGTTCACATATATGGATATATTTATAAAGATATGTAATATATAGATGTAAATATATGTGATATGTAGTATTTAAATATACGTGTATAATATATATATATATATATATATATATATAAGAAATTATTATATCATAAATGATTATTTTATATATAGGTATATAAAATATATATAATATGATTATTTTTTATATGTGATTTCATATGCCATAGAGATATCATGTGTAATACCCCGTCCATTTATGCATGTGAATTATGGTGATATGTATGACATGATGAATATGTGTGTGGTCCATTCGTGCCTTAGTTATGATGATCTGTACGGTATTAGGTGTCGAAACGGTCTCCCGAGCAAGAAACGAAGCCAATGGGGAAATTCTGCAGTCTTGAGAGTTACGACCGTAATTTTGTGGTTTACGGCCGTAATTATATGTTTACGGCCGTCATGAATGTTGTTACGGCCGTAGGTGATGAGATGATTGTGCCAAAACTTTCAGAGAGTTTAAGACGGCCGTATGTATTAAGGGTTACAGCCGTATGACTTGGGTTACGGCCGTAACATGTATGAATACGGCCGTAAAGGGTAAAGTGAAGGATGTGTAATACTTATAGAGAATTGAGTACGGCCGTAAGTTGTATGGGATACGGCCGTATTATCGTGGGTTACGGCCGTAAGGTATTTGGGGTACAGCCGTAACATGGATAAACTGGGAACCCTAGATTTACAGAGAGTTCGTTACGGCCGTACGACTTGAAGATACGGCCTTAAGTATAGGTTTACGGCCGTAATGTTTGAAGGGTGCGATGCATGTGATTTACAGAGAGTTGGTTACGGCCGTATGGGAGTATGTGTACGGCCGGATGTCTTGTGTTACGGCCGTAAATCTGGTATGTACGGCCGTAAGTTTAGGTCGGTAAAAACTGTTGGATAGGGTTTATACACGTTTGCTCAGCCATTTTCCATCATTTTTGACCCCCAACTTTCCAAAACCCTCAAGAACAAGTCTAAAAGCTATTTCAAGGATTTCACATGAGATTTGGCTTGTAGATCATTTATCCACTCCTAGTTGCCATCTTGGCGTCACTAAGAAGGAAGGGAAAGGAAAGGAAAGGAAGAAGAAGAAGTTATCCAACCAATTCCTTAGCTTGATTTCTTGGCTTCTGAGGTGGGTTTGAGATGAAACTCTTATGTAGAAGGTAAGTAAAGACATGATTACCCATTCGATAGGTAATATATGCAAGTTTCCTTGGTTCATATCATGGTTTGGCAAACTATGATATCTATAGCATGATGTGATGATTCTTATGCAATGAATTGCTCCCTAGCTTGGGATCATGATCTTTATGACATGTTTATGTTGCCAAAATGCTATGAAATGAATGAGAAGCCCATATGAGACTTTAATAATGGTGACTTGCACTCATATGTCACGTGTGCTTGGATTAAAGTTGCCTATCATGTGTTGCATAAATGTTAAAGTTTATGGCCAAATATGGGGGACCTACGCCCCAATGAATGATGTGTCGATCTACTGGGGGACCTACGCCCCAATGATCGATCTCTCGGCTTCATGGGAGACCTACGCCCCAATGATGTTATGAGGCCCGCCCAAATGGTTATGACGGCGCCAATGTTAACACATGATTCGCAACGGGCCATAGATCAATATGTGATGTTCATATGCATTGTGTCTCTTCCTACTGAGTCATTATGACTCACGTGTGCTCTTTTATATGTTTTAGATGATGTGCGAGTAGGAGGCAGACTGGAGGCGGCGAAGGGTCCTCTCGCTCGTGAGCTTGTCGATGTGTGGGAATGGGGAAGGAAAAGATTTTGGGGTCACGTGTGTGTAATATAAACTCTTTTGTAAACTATTACATTATATATATGTTACTTATCCTTTTTTGGGCGGACGTAGAGTATTTACAACTACGTTAGCTCGCTAATGTCACGTAAATAACGCCGTCTCTAGTACAATGACGCTGACGTACTAGGGAGGGTGTTACATCATGCCAATCGTATAGGGATAATTTTGGAATGACTATAATGCAGTGAAAGTATATATATGATGTTCTTGTATTTTGGATATATATATATTTTTAAATTTGGGTCTTCTATTACATTATTTTCTCTAAATTTATTGATTTTTATTTCAATTAATTAAGTAAAACATGTATCAATTAGTGATTCTTAAGCATGCCTCAAATGATGAATCGCCATCACCATATATCCCCATTTGTATAAAATATTATAAATTATTATATACTTTATTTTATCATCATCAATTGATCAAAGAACACATTCCTTAATTAACTAAAGAAAATAAAAACTATTACTAATATTAAGAATCACTAATTGAAATGTTAAAATACAAAATGTAGATTATACATTATTTAAATATATAAATAATTTAAATCCTTTAAATTATTTTATTATATTATATTTTAAAAAACATAAAATGTATATTTTATAATATAATACTATAATATTTTAGAATATAATAAACTATCTGAGTTAATGTCATAAATTCCATAATTTAATTAAGGAATTTGGAATATCTCTTAATAAATTTAATTGCATACAATATATTATTTTATAATACAATATTTTATAATTTATAATATTTATAATATCATAAATTTGTTAATTTATTAATTATTATTTATAATAATTATTTGTGACAAAGAAAGTAAACCAATTAACTCAACAACGAACGTTGTTTTCAAAGAGGTGTTCTGAAATTTGTAGTCTCAATAATTGCATTACAATTGGTAAATTGTATTCTTTCTAAATTCAAAATGTCAAAATATTATGCACACTTTATCAATTTTGATTTATTTATTTTTAGTAATTCCACTTGCTATTAAAGACTTTTATGTATATCGTTCGGCTATTGCACAGGTGCAAAACTAGTATAATTCAATAGGAAGATATTTAAAAAGATAATATTTTCACAATCGCATTTTTCGAAATTATTTTTACTTAGTTAATTTAGAATATTTCTTCTATAAGCAAATAGATGGTATATTTACAAAATTTATTTTAATATTATTCTATTATACTTGAAAACTAATAAAAAAAAATGAGTCTCTAATGAATATGCAAAAAATTTTATATATATATTTAAAAAATAGTAGTAATTAGAAATTATTCAAATACACAAAAAAATATAAATTAAAATCACAATGATAATACTAAAAATTAATAAAAAATGGGTAAATGATGTCAATTTATTAAAGGTGATATAGAAAATAAATTGAATTTAAGTTATTAAATAATAATAATTTTGTAACTAACAATTGTCCGGTCGACTGATTCCAGATATTGCGTTTAAACATCAAAACATTTTCTTGAAAAAGATTGAGAAAAAGAATTGAGCTACAGGCCTAAAATCATGACTTCTCTTTATTAGAACCGTGACATCATATTATAAATATACCTTTTTAGAATATATATATATATATATATATATATATAGGGGATAACGAAGGAAGTTGCAATACTCGTTGTTTCACCAGCTGCGGAATACAAAGAATCTTAATATTGGGCTATCTCCAATGCCACCTTCAATTGCCAATTTTCATCGAAGGAAAGAAAAAGACACAAAGCAAGCCGTGGGTCCCATTTTTTGTGTATTTTCTTTTATTTTTCTATTTTTCTGCAAATTTCTCTCAATTATTCCAATTTTCTCAACTTTTCTTCATGGATTCTCATGCTACGTCTAGAAATGGATATCCGTTTAAAATTATTCCACTACTATTTTATTATTATTATTGAATTATTTTTACATCTCTTCTCTTTTTCACTTTTCCCTACACTTATTTCTGTTTATTTTCAAATAAAATAATTATTTTCTTTCTATCTTTCTCATTCACATCATCTTGCAATTCACGTCCCCATTGGAGATGCTCTACGCATAAGCATCTCCAATGGTATTTGTTGAATGGCTACACATGTAGGATAGAAAATAGTAGGATGAATTAAATAGAACATACCATCTAGGCAGGACTTAGGTCCCACAAGGGACGGAATGGATCGCTGCACAAGAAATGACATTGTCTAAGAATAAAATTGACAGAATTGCTCCAAAACCATCGATGGTTCCGTAATTACGGCACCATCGATGTCCATTTGGGGGTCGATTCGACCCCCATTTTGAAATCCGGGACCAGATCTAGAATCAGCACGGCGAGGGGGAGTTCCAGGAATTTTTCGAATTTTTTCCGGCGGCTACGTAGCCGCCGTTGACCGCCGGTCAAAGTTTTGATAACATTTTTGGCCTGGAACTCCCCCTCGCCGTGCTGATTCTAGATCTGGTCCCGGATTTCAAAACGGGGGTCGAATCAACCCCCAAATGGACTACGGCACCATCGATGGTTTTGGAGAAGGATTGATAAAATTGATGGATTCACCACGAGAGATGTTTCTTTCTTCCTAGAACTCACAGTAGAGGTTCTTCTCTGCTATTAGTTGTTGGAACCAGTTAGTAATGAAAATAATAAATACCAGTAACGATGACAAAACAAGATAGTAGAAAATCCTTTATTTATATTTTAGATACAATACAATTAATTGGACAAATAAAATCAATACCGACATTAAATGGCGAGATTGAGGCTAGCGAAAATGTTGTGTCCTATAACAGAAGTTCGCTCCTACCTACCTGTGTGCTTGTAGTTCTTCGGACGTCTGTTACCAGAATTCAATAATCTGTCGCCAATTATCTAGCACTTTGATTTTTAGTCCGGCGGATTTACTCAGTGTTTTTCTCTATCAGAAAATGATAATGCTGATCTCGGTTTTACCCTCTAGTTATAGTGACGAATGGGTGCTTGCAGTTCTTCTCCAAAGGGGGGGTCATTTCATGCAGAGACGCATCTACTCTTTGCATCCTTTCAGATTTTTAAAATTAAAATAAGTATAAAATATAAATGGGTTCGTATTTTAAGAATCACCAAGAGCTCAAGGCCCAAGGCCCAGTCTTTGATAGTTGAATGTTGTTATAAAATGACCATGGACTAAAGTCCATTCACAAAGCCCACTTTAATGTCCTATTTCTCAATTTTAATATGTGTTTATCATTTACACTTATAAACCATCAACTTTATCTCTACATTTCCTATATGGGATACTTTACTTTTCTATGTCAATACAAACCTATTAAAGCTTTTAAAGCTCTAACATTAGTATTATCAGTTAAGGAAGGAGTTAAAACTACATCACCCCCAATCTTCTTATACTTAGGGGTTAGGGTTGATAAGTGCAATTTATGCACTTATTTAGGTCTTCTAAACTATGTGTTTTTCTTATTTTTTTATCAAGTTCGTACTTAATTTAGTATTATTTGTTTCTATTTTACTGAAAAATCGGGAATTGAAAAAGATTGCAATTGTGGGCTTTTGAAGGACTCAATTTGAAGCAAATAAAGTTGGGAAAGTGAAGAAAAATCAAATGGGAGCCTAAGTGAAGATAAATTAAAGTATATGGACTCAATTGATAGAAATTGGAAGTTCAGGACTTGCCCCGCAATTAAACTGTGAGGACCAAAACGAAATCGAGCAAAAGTTGAATTCAGCATAGCCATGCGGTCGCACGTGCGACCGCATGCATTTGAAAAATTAACACCATACGATCGCATGGTTATATCGGGCAGATTTCCGGAAAAACTTTCCAAAACAAATTGGATACAAATTCTTGGGCTTTTTGGCTTATTTTAAAACACGAACTCGACCTAATTCAGGGGGAGAACATCAGAGAACAGAGAGGAACGAAATTTGGAGCAATCAACTTGGAGAAAATTGGAGAAAAAAAGCCATAATTGAAGATCCGAGCTCAAGAACACAACTTTAATTCGGTGATGGTTTTCTCTTCTCGTTTTTCTTCTGATTTTTACAGCATGTTAGGCTGAACTTTTCATAGCATTAGGGTAGAGATGAAACTTGGATTTTAGTTTGAATCCGGATTGAGAATTTGATGTTTTATTAATTCTTATGCTTATACGAATGTTTAGTTTTGAGTTTCAATATAAAGGTGTTTTCTTTTGCAACTTGTGGCCAAAGTTGATCTGTGGTTTATTCATTGAATTGAGAAATCTTGAATAAATTAGACTCTTATTGAAAACCATAAAGTCCGATAGGGGATGAAAATACCCCTATGCTTTGTGCGATATTTTTATACAATTCTTGTATTGTAATGCATTTTTATGCCGTTGTTATCATAGAGATATAGTTAACACGTCATATAAATAAGTTGAATCTTACTTGAAAAAGATTATTCAACAAATTTTGTGAATTGGATCGTCAAAACTAACTTGCGTTGTCAAATTATTAATCCCGGGAATAACTAAATGAAAAGTGGATTCAAAACCTTAATGTTAGTTTTCCCATATTCGATTTGAAATTATAAAAAAATCATTCTTTTTATTTGCTCTCATTTAATTCTTAATTTTTAATTTTAGATTTAGCAATTTAATTTAGCAATTTAATTTTCGCAAAATTAGAATTAATTGATCTCAACGTATTTATTTCGGTTAAGGTTAGTTAGAGTGAACTTGGGAATAATTCAGTCCTCGTGGGTACGACATCCGGACTTTAAAGGTCCTCTTTATTACTTTTACGGACATGTACACTTGCGGTGTGGGGATTTAGTCGCAACAGAGGCGAGAATATGGCTAACATCCTCAAGCAACATGTGCTCCATCACATTGTCTGATGATTTTGTAGCCACACCAGTGACTTTAGCTTGTTTGATTGGGTATAAAGTTAACCCAACACTTTTCTCTCTCTTTTTTTCAATTACACACATTTTCCAATACAATGTTAATCACACATTTTATACAGAATACCGCGCATATCAATTTTATACCCAATAAAACAAGCTTAAGATTTCAATAATTTGAACCTTTTAGTACCTATTTTATGCTTGCAAGAAGATAGCATGTACTCTCTCTCCCTCTCTCTCTCTCTCTTAATTATTTACTAGTTTTCACACCCATGCGATGCACGAGAATAAAATTGTGTAAGTAGATTAAAAATAAAATATTTAACACATGTACGGGTGCAAAACTGTATAAGTTGATTGAAAATAAAATATTTGACACATAATTCTCATTTGTACTTAATTAATTGAGCATGTATATTAAATTTATATTTCATATATCATATATTAAGTGTATATAATAATAAACAATTGATATATATATTGTTATATTATATCAATAAATTATCTGCAATCTAAATTACGTATGAATAAAGTGATTAAATAATTTTGTTATGTCACAAAAACTTGTACAAGTAGAACTAATAAAGTTAAAAGATAAAACAATGTGAAGAAACATACACTTTATCAAGAAAAATTAAAAACAAAATATAAATAATAGCTCAACCTTAATATCGATGTATGATAGATCTATATTTGTTAACATCATTAATATACTAATTTTAGTTCCAACTCATGATTATAAATACAAGAATATCTTACCCCATTTAAAAATTATGTTTAATATCAATTGGTGCAAGGAAATAATTTCTCTTATAAATATAAATTTAATAAAATTAGAAACATCTATCAATTGCTGTAATGAATGATTCTAAACGTTATAATCAAATAATAAATAAATAAATTTTTTAAATATATAAATCACAAAAGTTGATTTATCTCAGTTCCTTTAATTTAGTTATCGGCTAACAAACTAAAAAAAGAAAGTGAGCAATTTTTCCAACAAACTGTATCAATAATTAAATTTTGAGATTATAATTTAATTATGAACGTAAAAAAATTTTTTACAAGAAATTTAACATATTGTAATTCCCATATTATAATAAAAATATTATTGTCTATGATTCTTCATGTATTGAATTAAATACTTATTTCACTCTGTTTAATATATATTAAAGGAATAAATATTTTAAATAAGAAATTTCCAATATTTATAATTGTAAATTTAATAAAAAAATTAAAAAATATAATATTTTCACAATCGTATTTATGAAAATTATATTTACTTATAATCTCATTTTTAATTTAAATATTTTATATATAAATAAACATATAGTTTACAGTTATGCATCATATATTTATAAATTTATTTTCATATTATTGTATCATTATTTTAAAATTTAAAATTTTTTGGTAAATAGAAATTATTATTGGAGCAACTAATCAAATGGTAATTGTAATAGGTTAAATTAATGTGTCAACTAAATTAAACACAAAAATGGTGTTGGATCAAATGGTACGATCATATTATTCTAAATAAGAAGTATTAGATTCAAGCCTTAAAACTATATCTATTTTTAATAAATAAGCCTAATTTAGATTTTAACTAAAAAAGATTTTAGAATATCAGTTAGAATCTTGATACGTGACAAATTTATAGGTGTACAACACAAAAAAGTGGTTAATTATGTCCTAGCACGTGTTAGTAGTTATAACAAATGGACACGTGATAACATTTGTATTAAACAATTATATTAGAATTAGGTATTGTTGTCCTAAAACCATTACTAATTATGTATTATTATCCTAAAACCACTATCAGAAAACAAAAAACCATGCACCTCTACTTTATATATATTATAGATTCTCTAAGATCTGATTGATAATAACCTACCTCACTAGCTCGCCATTTTGTCATTTTCCTCCTCTTCGTTACCTCATCACATTGGAAACCTAAATTCTTAGAGCATCTCCATTGCAACATTGTTTAATGAATATAAAATGTACCATTTGATAAATAATAATAGGCTTTCATATCCACATAGAATAATGTCTAATAAATAGACATTTAAGGTTAAAATTCATGTCCAATGCATAATGTGCACAGCCTATTAAAATTGTCTATGTGGAATTTATTTTATTAAGATAAAACCCAAAAGATGTGTCCATTTAAACGGTCCAATACCAAATTGAGTTTCAGAACTAGCACTCTCCTTTATCAACGCATATGCTCTCTTCTATCATCGTATATTCAAGTTCAAGAGTAATCATTCTTGAACTCTTCAAGAGAGAGGCCATTCCTTTGCTATTTAGATTCAATTTTACAAGGTAATCCAATTTTCCTATTTCTTTGTTGAAATCTTTGAAATTTATCTGGTAATATCATCGTATATTCAAGTTCAGACTAAAATCGAAGACTAATCATTCTTGAACTCTTCAAGAGAGAGGTCATTCCATTGCTATTTAGATTCAATTTTACAAGGTAATCCAATTTTCCTATTTCTTTGTCGAAATCTTTGAAATTTATCTGGTAATCTCCAATTGTTGAAAAAGAATTCAGTCTTTGAACCCAATCCAGAAGAAAACAAAGAGATATGAATGAATTAGCTTGCTGTGTGATGGCAAAATCTCCATTCAAAATCCCTTTGTCCCAACTTATTAGCTTTTGATCATTTGCATATTACCATAATCAGGGTTGAATTTTCTTCCGTTGCTACGTGAGGAGAATATACCCACTTAGGTGAGGAGAATAACTATCATTCAATATACCCACTTATTTACATTGAAAATCTAATTCATTACGCACAAGATCCAGACAAATGTTGTTTCCGGCATCGATTAATCGATTACGTATAAAGATAGTGGAGGTGGAGAAATCTTAAATAACCAAATAACTCATTTTTCGATTAAAGAAAAAGAAGCAAAATCCAAATCTTGAATCTTGAATAAATCTGAATCTTGAATCCGAATCAAAAGAACCAAAATCCAAATCTGACGCCCACAATTATTTAATTGTAGTTTTTGTATGATGGGTAAATCAATATCTATTCTCATAGGAAAAAGGAGAAAAAGAAAAGGGAACATGATGCAGGAAAAAAAATCTTACCAAAATTGAAGGTGGTGGTGTGAAATTTCAACCTCCAGTGGTAGTGATGAAGATGAATTTGCTTTTGGGTGCAGCAATTTCTGTGAATGAGGGGGATTTAATCGGACTTTTTTTTACTGCACGCCTCTTTTCATTTCTTTCATTATCAAATTTCCCTCGTCTCCTCATTTGGGTGCCCGCCTTTTCTATTTACTTTGCTGACTGAGCCTATCTAACAGGATTTCTAGACTTGGACTGTAACGCCGCATATAATCTTGTTCGCATGTATGAAAATTTCATGAAACTACCTATTTATTTATGCTCTACGCTACGTGAATTAATAATAGTAGATTATTACGTTGTTGTTGACCATTACCGAGCTTTATTTTGCAGTGGAAGATATCTTGGACGTCTGCTCGATCGACTGGCCCATGCAAATTTATTTATAGCATGTTAAAAAAATGAATAAAATGAAAAATCTTATTTCCTTATTTGTTGTACGGTTATTTTTCCTTAAGAGGTAAGAACAAATATTACTATGTGGGAAAATATTTTTCTTGCCATCATCTTACAGAAAAATAAAAGAATAGAAAAAGGGTGAAATCGAATTATATACTAATTGGACCGCTTTATTGGGTCTAGCATGATAGATCATAGATGGACCTCAACATGTGAGAACCCTAGCGCTCTTACTCTGCTTATATAATCACATTACTCTGCTTATATAATCACATTATTAGACACTAAGAGCGTATAACTGGGATCTGGTCGATTGAATTTGCTGTGTGGTTTCACCTTCAATTCCGGCAACGTGTTCATCCAACACGATAAGGTACGGTGTTTGTTTCCAATTACTTTGTTGATTCATTGATTTCACATGCTTCCTACACGGCTTGAGCGAGTAAATGTTGATTTAATTAATTGAGAGCAATGCATAAAACTTGATCAGATTTCCCCGTGATGTAATATTCTTTTGGTCGGTTAATTATTGGATAAACAATAGATTTGAAGGTAGGAACAATGGTTAAGTTGTTGTGTTCAATTTGACCGAAAATTTCCCTAAACTTTCGAGCCGACATGTATTAATGGGTATGTGCATGTGTTTCATTACTTTGCAATTCATGGTATTCACGAGCCTTCAGTAGTGATCTAATATAATAATGATGGGAATTGTTAGAATACACACACAAGCAGTTCTTAGATGCCATGGCCAATTTGATACATATGATAATTATAATTATTATAGAAGGTTTAAAGATGGAACAAATAACAAGCTTGTCTCCATTTTTGTCTATACATGAATTGTTGATATATGCATGTGTCATGTTAATATCTTGTTGGCTCAATTAAATAATAATACCAACGATGTTAAGTGGTGAGACCATGATCGGTATAAGATGGTATATGAGAAAGTTGATAGAATATGTTAGTCTCGGTTTCTCATAGTCATTAATTTATTTTGTTAGTCATGAGCTGATTTCTTTTAATTGTCTTTGCGAACTCAAGTTAATGATCTAGGCTTTGTGTATCGTCTAATTCTATTGCTAAGGTTCTTACAATGTGATTTTCAGTTTCTTAGTCAATATTCCAATGATAAGGTGTAGAACATTTTTTATGCACGTGTACTAAAGTGGCTAAAATTAAAGTCAAGTGTATTTAAACTTCTAAGTAAATGGGCATGGTTTAGGACTTTTGGCTTGTTGATCTTGAGCGGGCAGCCAGGGATTTAAGCACATATATGCATGAGTATGCTATGAGCGAGAATTAAACTTGCTAAGAATTTCAGGTAAGTAAACATCTCCCAAGTTTATTTAGATTTAAAACGTTAAGCGCTTGCAAATGAATGGCAATTAATGTGCTTAAATTGTCCAATGTGTTATACTATGTGCTCAGGCCACAATTATCAATAATATGTTTCATGTGCATTATGTCATTTATCGTGTACCCTCATAGCATACTCATGCATATATCGTCATTTCATCAACGAACATGCATTAAGGAGTTTTTGTCATGAAAAGCTGTTACACGATAAGAATCGAAATGTATATTTTTCCTAAAGATATGTATCTCAAATTTTTAAAGGAAGTAAAGGTGCACGTCTATGCCATGAAAGGTGTGAGTGGGAAATGGGGCGCGGGGAACCGGCGCACCCGACCAATGTTGAATGTTAAACGTTGAAATGGAATGGAATGTTAGTGTTGACCGCTTTGCGGTACTACCGGTAGAATGAATCGGGTTCCAAATAATAACTGCCCACTGCATTCTGATTGGCTAGGCAATGTGCTAGTGAGCTCACGATTAATGAAATGTTTTGAACGATAAAATGAAAAAGGAGATACATATCCAAAAGTTCTCTTTAAAGCAAACAAATATATAAGCATGCATTACGCGCATGAGGTTTGCTTATTGGGCGTAGCTCATTAATGTTTTTCCTTACTTTTCAGATGAAGAAAGTTAGATGGTGCAAGGAGAATGCTTGGCGATTCGACTCAATATAGCTGGAATTTTTATCAAAGGATAATTATTGACTAATTTGACTTTTCGAAATTATTCCCCTTAATTACTTTTAATGTTATTAATTATTCCGCAAATTAATTAGTTAATTAAATTGAATTTCGCTCGTTGTTCGTATTTGTGAGTTTATTTTTAAAATATATATATAAGGGAAGAAATGAACGATAACATCATTAAGTCTAGGTTTATAGACTTGGCGTGTTACATGGACTGTGGCCTTGAAAGTGTCTTTGCCATGTCAGCATAACATGATTCAAGACAAGGTGCATTGGAGAATAAAATAATTAGACACTATTCAATTTGATGCTATGGCACACTTTATTAGACATTGACATTCTAGCATTGGAGATGCTCTTAGGAGGGTGTTCTCAACATAGAATTTCATGGAATTCAGAAATCCGTATAATTCCAGGAGTTCTCAATTTAGAATTCTGTGGATTCTATACAAATTCAGTGTTCTGAATTTGGAATTATGTAAATTCCATAAAAATATGGGGTTCTCAATTGCTCATGGAATCCTATGGATTTCATTAAATTGTGGAATTCTATGGATTTTTTATGAATTTTTAAATTAAAAATACACTAACCAAATTCTTCCCAAAATCCCACCTCCCACCCTCGGATTCTCATGGAATTCATGAATGTTTATTTTTTTCTCTAAAAAATCTTTTAAACCTACATAATCAACTAAATTATAATCATAAATTGAAAAAATATGTTTTGCATTACCATTATAATTTCAAAACAGTTGCACCATAATTATCTTCTGCAAATATACAAATATATATATATATATATATATATATAATAACAATAACACATATTTATTTATTGTTCATTGCTCTAATTTTTGAAAAATTATATAATATCCAATCCATAAAAATGAAATTTAATGAATGAGATGCAATATAATTAATATTGATAATTTCATAATTGTTAGTAAATAAAATTATTAGTACGTTACGTCTAAATAAACTGAAACTTGTGATTTTTCATACGTCGCTCAACTTTTAATGGTTTTTTTTTTACTTTTTTCTTTTGTTTTTTATTTTTATGATCTAGTAACAACCATCCAAATGAACTTTCCAACCCCTTAATTATTCTACTCTAATGGCAAAAAATATATATAATAAATTCCACTAAAATCCATGAAAATCTAATAAATTCAGTGACATAGAATTCCATAAGAATGTAAAAGATTCTATAGAATTCTATTAAAATCTATGAAATCCATGAAATTCTATAAAGCCAAAAAATCCATCTAATTCCAATGTTGAGAACACCCTCCTTGGAGTTTAGACTAACATACTTTTCATGTTTAGAGTTTGACAGATCTCCGTAGAGTGTCACCCATTAGATATTATCATAATTTCCTTTTGTGTTGTCGTCTCACCAATATCTAATTCAATCTTCCTAATCAGAAAAGACAATAGTTGATGTCTGCCATTCAAAATTCTACAAATTCTCTATTAATCTCACACGCCATACTTTAAGATTACAAACGAGGATGATTGAACATAGATTTATAATGTTTCCTCCCTATATGAAGGCTATTAGTTAGAACCACTTTAGAGTAGAGACAAACCTTCAAAGAGACTCAAAATGTCTCTCTTCTTCTTCGTATCATGAAATCTGGCTGGGCAAGAGAACTTACTGTTTCATTGAAACATGCTTTCATTTTTCTAACTTTATGCTATGACTGCTCTAGATAGTATGAAAGCAAGCCCATGGGCTATAGTTAAGAATATGCTCGATGGAGCAGTTAGGATTGTCAGATGAAGTTTTGATCATGGTAGAGATTTCTCTATCGATATAATATTGCATCAGAATCAGAATTACCCTAGCCCTTACCATCATGTACTAGTTATGGATAAGGCATTATAGAAATTCAGTTTGAGGTCCCTTATTGTATGTTATTCCCCATGATTTAAGAGAGAGATAAAGGAGGACAAACAATATTTTCAAATCCGCTTTTGTAAACCAACAATAGCGGTGTAAGTGATTAAATTATCGATCTACATCTTGGTTATGGCAAGATTTCTCCAATCTATTTTCACTTTATGTTAAGGCCATTTCAAAATTACCCTCCGCGTCCAAGGTAGTAGTCAATGGGGATGAACTACCGAGGCAGCGTTCTTTATGTTTAAACAAATCTTGATGGAGGAAATTTGCAAATTTAACAGGATGAATCATTGGGTTTCAGATGTCAGGAGATGTGAGATTTCTCTCTCTTACAAATTATAATTTTGTACAAGATATATTAATAATGTTAGAATATCTAAGTTCCTTGGGATCCTCCTATGGACAAATGCCCCAGGTTGCATCCAAAAAGAGCAGGAAAATGGCCTACTTGAGTGAATCAATCCAACCACATTCATTTTAAATCAAATATGATCTGAATCCAAAATGAACCCAAAAGCAGTCGACATGGTGGGGGAGGAATACTCAAAATTGAATCTCGTCTGATTGAAAGGTTACATAACAGTGAAAAAGTTCACTACCTTTGAAATTAGACCAAGCAAGCACTCTAATAGGAACTGTATCTGCTCTGAAGCAGAGCAGATCAGAGCAATGGCCAGGTGTCTCTGCAGATCAAGAAAATTGAAGAGGTCGAGAGTAAGAATCTATATCATCTTTGTTTAATATATCAAAAAACACACGTTAGTGAAAAAATGATACCAAGCTGTCAATACCTGTTGATGAACCAGTTGTTGAGAATTTCCACAAGGCAACCTGAAATCACAGGAAAACTTGTGTCAGAAATCTATGATGATAGATAAAGAATCAGTGGAGGGTTAATTTAGAACCGGCTAAACAGCTCAGCGCAAATATGATTTTGCAGCTAGAAACTAACAAATTTTTTAAACTAGTGGAACTCTGAGAAGACAGAGGAAGCACTATGAGAAACTGCATGCAATTTAGAGGAGCAAGGAAGGAAGTAGAAAGAATACCACTCCATCATCACATCTAGCCACAATCATATCACGCAGAGACCAATCCATGGTTAAAGGAATACTGTGAAGAAAAGATTATATCAGTCAGTTATACATATGATGAGAATCACATCACCGGATTGTGAAGATACAGATGAACATTTAAACCATCCAAGCTCCAATAATTAATATTTAACAACCTAGAATACTACGTATTTACAAATTATGGAACTAAAAATTCATATCCCAAGGTTACCAATACAGATACAGTCAAGATCAGCATTTGCATCTCAGGAAGAAAACGAACAAACCTTGGTTTCAAAAATCAAGCACAGCCCGCCAAATCAGTATGCAGTGGGATGAACGGAACTAATTCGCAAGCAACTGTATGAATGGAGAGAATCGATGAAAGAATAGAAGTAGAGGAAAACAAGAGAATTAGGGGTGAAGAACAGAAATTTCATTTTTTTTTTTTCAATAATCAAAGTTATTCAAAAAACAAAGAAATATACCCATGTTTATAAGGGTTTAACAAATTCTAATCTAACTGAAGAAATGATTTAGAAAAATAGAACAACTAAGAATATAATTTAAATAGGAAACTGATAAACTTATTAAATAAAACTATCTCTAATACTAGTCTCATCATAATCCTAATGCCATTATATCTTCACCCTCCATTAGGTGGAGCACGCAATCAATGTTGTGCAGTATTTGCATATTTCAATTATATTGGGACTTCAACAAAAAATATGCATAGCGCCAATCCTAAAATTACCCTGATCCCTCAGAATCAGAATCAGCATAAACGAAAAGGAAAATGGAAGACATTAATACCTATACAACCTTTGCCTATCACCACACATTAGCTTTGAACATATATGAATACTGAAGTCAGTTTCATGAAGCGAGGATCAGTGCCCTCTTTTTTGCAAGCAGATATATAACTTTAACTGTATGATCAGGAAAAGGAACTTCCCACCTGCATGGGTATTGAGAAAAGGATTGTGAGAAAGAAACATGTAAGAGAAAAGCAGTAAATGGATGAGGATCACAATTTGGGGAATCCTGATTAATGAGTACATGCAATTTAAGATTTAGGGTGGCGTATTTATCAGTAGAACCATAAAGCAATGAAGGATAAAGGATCATATTTCTAGTCAGAAACACGAAACGGTTATTATGAGAGTCTTAGTACTATCCTTAATTTGTAGATTCATATATAATCAAGCGAAGTACAACAATGTCAGAGATGTAAGGTTTTCTCACAACAATGGAAAGAAATCTGGAAATACTACTTTCATTGCACAAGTTAAAATAAAAAAACCATGAAAACAACTTGGAATCCATACTAGCTATAGCATAAGATTATTGCCAGAAAAGCATTACGTACATTCATTTTTTATTACACTCTACAAAACGAACAAGATATATACGATACCTACGTGTCTTGCGAAAACTACAGCTTCAATGCAAACAAACAAACAAACAAAAATTACATAAAGCATGCCAATTAGTCCAAACGTAAAGCTGTGTAGTCGAGAGTAGGAGATGACCTACAGTTATTTTAGAAGCAAAATAATCTTTGAAGATTGACATTAGCAAGAAAACTGAATCTTGAATCTCATTGTTACTATTTTATGTCCGTGTTAGCACAATTAACCTATTACTTTCGTTAGAGTGTAAAGGTAAGAGAAGCCAATAAAAGAGGATTATATGCAAATAAAAATTAAAAACAAGATTTCGACATTAAAGCTGAAAAAATATGCCACAAAGAATGGAATATAATTAAATAAGAGATCATATGCTTCCAGCTAGAGTTCCATTTCCAAGTAAGACAGCATGCAAGACAGCCTATTTTTTGCATGGATTCAGAGTAACGCGCACTAAGGGAAAGATATATAATTGAGCCTTGTTCTTTGTAGAGTAAATTACTCGAATTACGTGTAGATTATGTGGTTGAAAATAAGAGATAGTGTATTAAAAAATCTAAAGTAATTGCGTGTATAATTGAAAAAGATGGGAGAGAAACTTTTTTAAATGTTATTGTGAATCAAACAAGGCCTAAATGTAGTGAGTCTCACTTT